>CM053274.1:41916591-42095188 GCA_028583415.1 Protea cynaroides | reverse complement strand
GACCCTAGGGTCAACGGGATCATCGACCCTCCCATCGACCCTCGGTTTCTGACGAATATAGAAATTAGGAAATTTCTATATTTTTAGATTGGGATTCTTTCCAAATCTCAATGGGACTTATTTAGGATGTTCCTAGTCTATTTAAATGACGTCCCTAAGCCACTTTCACTCCTTTCACAACCCTAATTGAATTGAGAGAAAGAGAGGAGAAGGAAAAGAGGAAGAAGAGAGGCAAGGAAGAGAACCTAGCAAAAAGGAGAAGAGTTACAGAGAAAGATTAATCTTCTCAGGTATGGATACTAATTCTATGAGTTTCTACAGACCGTAGGGTAGTTATGGATGAGAATGTGATCTCGGAGAAACCCAAACCATCCATCCATGGTTAGGTTTTCATAGAAAACCATAGGAGGATGCACGAAAACTATTTAGATGGATTATACATGGTTCTAGACCATGGAATGACTGTTGAATGAATGTAGGAAGCAAGCCATAGGACCCCAAACACGAAGAATGGATTTAAAAGTGGAAATTGGACCAGAGTGCATCGAGGGTCACACCGAGGGTCGATAGACCATCCGACCCTAGGTGTTTCGACCATCGACCCTCGGCATTCGGAAGTCTAGAAAGAGGGAGGGTCGATAGACCCATCGACCCTAGCATCGACCCTCAGTTGACAGAATGGTTTTTAATTCTGAAATTAATTCTAATTAAATTTTATCGGCTTTGTTAGGTCTGCTAGTAATCTAATAACATTGTAACGGTGATTTTAAAGCTTGGAAAATATCTTATAACAAGCTAAGGTGAAGAACCTTAACCCCAAACTAAATTGGTTAATAATAAACTGTTTTCTATTTCTTGAGTCCTATGCTATGTTTGATTCTATGCGAATATGTTTATAATGTGCATACAGCATACCATCCAATATTTCTATTATTTGTTCATGCATATTTATTTTATTGTTTATAACATGATGATGATGATGATGATGATAGGAATAGGCATGTGCTTGTATGTGTGTGGTTGATGTATTTGATGGGAGCAAGTATCAGGGGAGGTGTGATGAGAACGTCAATAAACGTTAACCTTTGGCGGGTCTCAGCACTTTAGCTCTATCTCTAACTCAAGTCTTGTGCATTGACATCCTCGTATCGCCATTACCTTAGCAGAACTATTATGTCGTAGAGTATCAGGGGAGGTGGTCTCAGTCCTTGTAGTCTCTGACTCTACCGGGGGGCCTTAGCTCTATCTCTATGGACATTCTGAGGGATGCTGGGGTGAGGCCTTGGATACACTGTTTGGCATTAGGATTGGTTAGTAGCGAGCCCAGTTTGCAAACCCTCGCTAACAGGGGCTTACGTGTTGGTATAGCATTATATAGCAATAAACGTTAACTTTTGTTGTATAATGTTATGGTAGGGTGAATGGGGACGACGATAAATGTTAACCTTCGGGCGGGCTTCCACACCCTGTGTATAGAGGCGGTTTCAATAAACGTTAACCTTTGACCACCCAACCTTTCTGTTGCGCATTGCAAACTATAAACCAGACCAAAGATATAAATTGATTTTTGCATGCATATGTATTGTTGCATTGTTTTGGCTACTCACTGAGCCGTGTTGTGTGCTCACCCCTCGACGTTGAATATTTTTAGTTGATGATGCAGGTTACACAGTTGAAGATTATATGAACACGTCTGCGTACGAGAATATAGCAGCAATGGAAGCTGGAGTTGAAGAGTATATACATGACACCTCTTGCGAGTGTGACTCATGTGTATTTGATTAGCTATTTTATAGGTTTCTTTGGATTTATAAAGACATGTATTTGATATTTACATAAGTATGTCTCAGTTGAAAACAGAATAATTTACTACTTAATTAATGATATCATCTTAGTTCTCAGTTCATTTATTTATAAATTTTCCGCTATTGTGTATTACTCTGATTATGATTATGGATGTATGGGAGTTTGGGTAAAATGGGGATAGCCTATTCGAGATCCTGGTTGAACCGTTGGTTATTTAACGGTTCATCACACCATTCTGAACAGTGCGGAATTGGGGTGTGACAACTTGGTATCAGAGCTTCTCAGGCCTTGCCCGCCAAAACTAACATACATACAAGACAATTGTGAACTGGGTTAGGACAAATTAAAAACTTTAATACAAACAAACCATAAGCACCTGTGTTGATTGAGACAAATTAACAAGAGAATAATACATCTATTAAAGGAGAAACAAGTTACATACAATGAGAGAGAAAAACAAATGCATAGACATAACGAAAATAGAGTACAGTCCACAACCCGGACAGTTACTCTGTAGTACAAGACAAGAATAATAAAAGTACAATTAGGAAGCTGGAGGCGAGGGAGGAGGCGGTGCCTCATGGTCTCTGTCATAGTCCTCGGCATAGACCCTGGTTAACCATGCCACCTGGGTCTGAGTCGCCTGCAGACTAGCTGTGAGATCAGCCACCCTCTGATCAGTCCGGCGTTGGGCGTCTAGGAGCTCCCCTATCCTCAGATCCGATGGGCGCTGAGCCTCTCTAATCTCGTGAAACATACTCAGCACGTCATCAGCTGGTGGGCGTGAAGGACCAGCCCCATGAGAAGGACGGGTCTCCGGTACCGAAGCCGCCGCAGCAGAAGTACCAACCCTATCCGCCTGTGTGGGTGATGGCGGGGGTATCGCGTCGACATCCATATACATACGACCATCATCGTCGACCGGTTCTCCCCGAGCCCTAGCAGCAGCCTCAGCATCAGCCATCTCAACTCGAGTGTGAGGGCGCACCATCGCGTTCCTCTCCTCATCGCTAACCTCCGCATCTCGCAGCCCCATCTTGCAGATACCCTCCCAATCTAGAGGCGACGAGAAGGTCTTCTCCTGGATCTTCTCATCTACCAAATCCACCCCCAGAAGGGTCAGTAGCACTGTAATCATGCGTCCATAGGGTAGATTACCCCTATGATCGGACAATGTGGCACTAATCATCGTCCGCATGATGATGTAAGGAAGGCAGACCGGCTGACGAGTGCAGATGCAGTAGATCAAGAACTGAGTCAGCTGAGACACCCTTTCATAGTGCCCACTCTGCGGGATCAGATTATGTTGGATAATCTTGCAGAAGACCCGTGGAGCTGGACGCAAGTAGCAATCTCTGATCTGCCATCTATCGGGACGGAGCAACTGGTTGTCAATCTCTGCCCTCATCTCCATCTCAACAAACTGTAGCTCTCCCGACGCACTGTACACCATGGGGCCATCAAAGGGAATGCCTAACAGATCGGCCAGCTACCGATAATCAAAGGAGATGTGCACCCCTTTGACGTAACTAGTGATGCGCAACTCCTGACCACGCTCGACATCATTGTAATTCCCCACCACCTGGAGATTATAGTAGAACTGACGTACCAAGTCGGGACATGTGCACGCGTCGTATGTGATGACAGGGAGCCACCCCATATCACCGAATGCTCCCTCTACATTGAACAAGGCTAGCTCAGCCAAGTTCACCATGCGACCCCCTTCAACCTTCTTACGGGCATAGTCCGCATACTGTGCCTCGGCTTCATTCGAACGGAAGCGAAGTGGATCGCACACTCTAGGTACTTTGGTACGGGCCATAGTATCTGCAAAATAAGAAAAAGAAAGGAAGCAAGGAGTTAATAGGATAAAAATCCAAAAAATTAAAAATGAAGCTCCATTTCTCACCATATAAGTGGGCATGAGAACTTACGTAGGTTAGAATATGTCCTACGACCCACATACAGTAGGAGATTTTAACTGACGAAGCTCAATTTGAAGAAATTCAAGAAAAATAAAAAATTTCGATAAATTAGGGCAAAAAGAGAAAATTTTAAGTTTCTCGATAACCAACCGATGAAACTCAAAAATTTTTGAGGGCTTTCGTTCCTCAAGACCCCAATAACAAAAGCCCCCAATAAAAATCGAATTTTTACGGTTGGAAAAAGTTTAATTTGGAAAATACGAGTTAAATGGGCAAAAACCTAGAAAAGAAAACCTAAAAACAGGTAAAGGTGAGAGGATATACCTGTAGGGATGACGTGGGCATCGAAACCCGGAGTTAAACCGACCAAGAACAGTGGAGTAGCACTGTAGCAACTCAGAGAGTGGAGACGAGTTGAAACGGAGGAGGAATAGTGAGAAATAACCCAGAATTGGATCTTAAAAATCTGATTTTTGGTCCGAGGGCCGGACAATTCGACTGGTACCATCGACCCTCGGATCGACCCTCCCATCGACCCTCGGCTCTCGGGAATCTGACAGAAAATCGAGGGTCTGACTGAGGGTCGGACACCCATCGACCCTTGCATCGACCCTCAGCTCTCGGGAAGAACAGGTTATTCCCAGGGTCGAATACCCAGGGTCGGACATACCAGCGACCCTCACCATCGACCCTGCATAGAAAAGACAGTATTTTTTTTATAAAATGAGTTAGAATTGGAATTTCTTATCGGTTAGTGTGCCTACATGAGATATAAATGAATTCTAACCTACCTTGACGATTTTCAGGCACCAACAATCATCGAAAAGAAATATGTCTGGACGTAGAGTTACCCGACAGACCCGAAATACAGTCCCACCACCACCACCAGTGGAGGAGACTAGTCAAGAGAATAACCATGCACCGGAAAACCCAGAACCGGTAAATCCCACAAATTTGCCACCACCACCACCAGAGCTAACAACAGTGGTGATGAATCTGGCACAACAACTACAGCAAATGCAACACGCACAAGCTCAAATGCAGGTTGCAATAGGAGTTATGTTTCAAGCCACTCAGGCTGCAACCATGCACACTGGACAAGCTAGTGCAGCACCAGTGGGTAATCACCCAGCTCAACAGACACCTCAACAACCGGCTGCACCAATTCCAGTGCAAGTCCTAGATGCAGCCCAAGGGAACTATCAGTATCCACCCCCTATGTTTGGGGCATACCAAAATCAACTGGATCACTCTCGGCTAATGGAGAGATTTTTGAAAATGAAACCGAGAGAATTCAATGGCAAGCCGTCTGATCCACTGTGGCCAGCACACTGGATAGACGAAATGGAAAGGAACTTCCTTATGATGACTATCACCGAGGAAGAGAAAGTACTATGTGCCACCTTCATGCTCAAAGGCGACGCACACCATTGGTGGAAATCTACAAAGATGTACTTATTGACCAAGCACGCCCTACTAACATGGGCTATATATAAAGAAGCGTTCTTCGAGAAGTATTTCCCAAGAAGCTTCAGAGATTCAATGGAGAAAGAGTTCTTGAGTCTGTACCAGGGGCAGATGACCGTAGACGCATATCAACAGCGCTATGAAGAACTGTTTTTCTTCGCACTGGCTAGCATGCAAGAAGAAGATACAAAAACTCGTAGGTTCGTCGCGGGACTAAGAGGAAGCATAAGAGAAAACGTTCTGGGCTTAGAGAAGAAGATTTACAACGAAGCTGTCCAGATTGCTCGAGTAATTGAATCGAGCCAGAAGGAGAGTTATTTCTCCCAGAACAGAGGCATCAAGAGACCAGTCGGAAACTCCTACAACGGGGGCAATAATAGGACGTATAAACCTTTTCGTCCTCAGAATTTTGCTACTGCACCAAAGTCTACTTCCGCAGCTCAACCACAGCCAAAGCCAAATTCAAGCCCCGAAGTGTTATAATCGCAACCAACCGGGGCATATGGCAAGAGAATGCCCAAAACCCAAGAAGCGATTACATCAAGGATGGGTATATGCTTTGTTACATCAAAGGATGCAGCCGCAACGCCCGATGTGGTCACGCGTATGACCGAAACTTTTAAGATTATAATTTCATTGATTGAGCATGTAGACTAAGTAAAAAACAGATCACGGTATTGTACCTATCAATGGCGTACCAGCCGAGTACTCTTTGATTCAGGAGCTACGCATTCATTTATATCTGTGTCGTTTGGAAAGAAGACCAATTTACCCATCAAAACATTAGACTACAAGTTACTTGTACGGTCACCGATGGGATTAGAAGTGGAATTAGAGAAAGGTTATGGGCCATGTCCAATTCTCATTGGCGAGAAAACCTTAGATGCAACTTTAATACAACTTGAGATGGCAGACTTTGACGTCATCTTGGGAATGGACTGGTTAGCTCGGCATTCTACAAATCTGTTATGCGCCGAGAAGAAGCTAACGTTCAAAGACAAAGAAGGAGTAGAATTCAGTTTCTCGGGAACCAAACTTTCCAGGAGACGCAAGCTCATACTCTCAGCATTAAAGGCTAAGAAGTGCCTTGAAAAGGGAGCCGTCGGATATCTAGTATCATTGGTCGACCTAACCAAGGATGCGCCACGAATGGAAGATATTGACGTCGTGCGGGATTACCCAGATGTATTTCCAGAGGAACTACCCGGATTACCGCCCGACCGTGTCACGGAGTTTGTAATAGACCTGATACCTAGAGCCGCACCGGTATCAAAAGCACCTTATAGAATGGCTCCTACTGAACTGAAGGAATTAAAAGTGCAATTACAAGAACTGCTGGATAAGGGTTATATTAGACCCAGTATATCTCCATGGGGAGCACCGGTGTTGTTCGTAAAGAAGAAGGATGGTAGCGTTCGATTATGCATCAACTATCGAGAGTTGAATAAACTGACCATCAAGAATCGATATCCACTACCCAGGATCGATGACTTGTTCGATCGCTTTACAAGAAGCGAAGGTATTTTTCAAAGATCGATCTTCGATCGGGGCTATCATCGGCGGAAGATTAAAGAAGGTGACATTCGAAGACAGCTTTCAGAACAAGATACGGACATTATGAATTCTTAGTGATGTCATTCGGATTAACTAATGCACCGGCAACGTTCATGGAACTTATGAACCGAGTTTTCCACGATATGTTGGACACGTCGGTGATAGTATTTATTGATGACATATTGGTATATTCCAAAGACAAGGAAACCCATGTCGAGAACCTAAACGCAGCCCTACAGCGTTTAAGGAAAGAGAAGTTATACGCCAAATTTTCGAAGTGTGAGTTTTGGCTAAGTGAAGTCGCCTTTCTAGGCCATGTAGTATCCGCAGAAGGAATCAAAGTGGACCCCAGTAAGATCGAGGCTATTGTGAAGTGGGAAGCACCAAAGAGTGTTTCAGAAATTAGAAGTTTTCTGGGTCTAGCTGGATATTATCGGAGATTCGTAGAAGACTATTCTCGGATTGTCGTACCTCTCACTAGTTTGACCAAGAAAGGAGAAAATTTTGTATGGATGGATAAGTGTGAAAAGATTTTTCAAACACTGAAGACCAGATTGATATCCGCCCCAATTTTGACCATTCCCGTTCCAGGACAGACATTTACCTTATACACTGATGCATCGGGATTGGGACTAGGATGTGTGCTTATGCAAGGAGAGCAAGTAATTGCGTATGCCTCGAGACAGTTGAAGGTATATGAGAAAAATTACCCCATTCATGATTTGGAGTTAGCGGTAGTAGTACATGCTGTCAAGATATGGAGACACTACCTAATACGGAGAGAAATTTCAGATTAAGTCGGACCATAAAAGTCTTACTTATTTATTTAATCAGAAGGAGTTGAATATGAGACAAAGAAGATGGCTGGAACTTTTGAAAGACTATGATTGTGATATCCAGTATCATCCGGGAAGAGCGAACGTAGTAGCAGATGCATTGAGCAGAAAAGCAATGATAAAATCTCATGGAGAAGCTAACACAACTGCAGCAATGTGTACTACCAGAATGGTATTCAATCACGGCAACGAGCAGTATGTGATAGATACAACGGATGGATCAGCCAACCAAGGGTTTATTCATCGGTTTTCGAATATGTTCGCGGCATTGATGATTATACCGGATATAGTGGATGAAGTGAAGACAGCTATCAAAGCAGATCCTTATCTGAGAACGGTACAAGAAGATATTGAGAAAGGTAGGACTAACCCCCGAGTTCACCTTGGGCCGAAGAAAAAGTATTGAAATACAAAGGAAGAATATGTGTACCCGAAACAGAAAATGTAGACATTAGACACCGACTGATGAAGGAAGCCCACACCACCATCTACTCGATACATCCTGGAAGCACAAAAATGTATCATGATCTAAAGAAACTGTATTGGTGGAGGGGAATGAAAGCAGATGTAGCTAAGTTCGTGTCTCAATGCCTAAATTGTCAGAAAGTAAAGGCGGAACGACAAAGACCCGCAAGACTGTTACAGCCATTACCGGAACCAGCATGGAAATGGGACTGCATCACTATGGACTTCGTCACAGGACTACCATTGACTCCTCGAGTAGTTGACGCAGTTTGGGTGATTGTGGACCGTCTGACTAAGATAGCTCGTGTCACACCCCGATTCCGCACACTTCAGAATGGTGTGATGAACCGCCAAATAACCAACGGTTCAACCAGGATCTCTTATAGGCTATCCCTGCGTTATCCAAACTTAACACGCATCCACAATCATAATCAGAGTAATACACAATAGCGGAAAATTTATAAATAGTATGAACTGAGAACTATGTTGATATCCATAAATAATAGCAAATTATTTTGTGATTAAGCGAGACATAAATATTTAAATACCAAATACATGTCTTATAAATCCAATAAAGAAAACTACAAAAAAATATCTAATCGAATACACATGAGTTGCACTCGCAAAAGGAGTCGTGTGTATCGTCTTCAGCTCCAACTTCCATAGCTGCAACGTTTTCGTACGCCGACAGGTTCATATAATCTTCAACTGTATATCCTGCATCATCAACTAAAAATATTCGACGTCGAGGGGTGAGCACACAACACGGCTCAGTGAGTAGCCAAAACAATGCAACATTACATATGCATGCAAAAAGTCAATTCATATCTTTGGTCTTGGTTTACAGTTTGCAATGTGCAATAGAAAGGTTGGGTGGTCAAAGGTTAACGTTTATTGACACCGCCTCTATACACAGGGTGTGGAAGCCCGCCCGAAGGTTAATGTTTATCGTCGTCCCCATCCACCCTACCATAACATTATACAACAAAGGTTAACGTTTATTGCTATATAATGCTATACCAACACGTAAGCCCCTGTTAGCGAGGGCTTGCAAACTGGGTTCGCTGCTAACCAATCCTAATGCCAAACAGTGTATCCAAGGCCTCACCCCAGCATCCCTCAGAACATCCATAGAGATAGAGCTAAGGCCCCCCGGTAGAGTCAGAGACTACAAGGACCGAGACCACCTCTCCTGATACTCTACGACATAATAGTTCTGCTAAGGTAATGGCGATACGACGATGTCAATGCACAAGACTTGAGTTAGAGATAGAGCTAAAGTGCTGAGACCCGCCAAAGGTTAACGTTTATTGACGTTCTCATCACACCTCCCCTGATACTCTCTCGCATCAAGCACACCAACCACACACATACAAGCACATGCCTATTCCTATCATCATCACCATCATCATGTTATAAACAGTAAAGTAAATATGCATGAATAAGTAATAGAAATATTGGATGGCATGCTGTATGCACATTACAATCATATTCGCATAGAATTAAGCATGGCATAGGACTCAAGAAAAGAAAAACAGTTTATTATTAACCAATTTAGTTTGGGGTTAAGGTTCCTCACCTTAGCTTGCTAATAGATATTTTTCAAGCTTTCGATTAACTGTTATAACGGTATTATATTGCTAGCAAACCTAACAAAGTCGATAGAATTTAATTAGAATTAATTCACAATTTAAAACCATTCTGTCAACTGAGGGTCGATGCTAGGGTCGATGCTAGGGTCGATGGGTCTATCGACCCTCCCAAAGATTCTGAACTTCCCGAATCGCCGAGGGTCGATGGTCGAAACACCTAGGGTCGGATGGTCTATCGACCCTCGGTGCGACCCTCGGTGCACTCTGGTCCAATTTCCACTTTTTAATCCATTCTTCGTGTTTGGGGTCCTATGGCTTGCTTCCTACATTCACTCAACATTCATTCCATGGTCTAGAACCATGTATGATTCATCTAGATAGCTTTCGTGCATCCTCCCATGGTTTTCCATGAAAACCTAACCATGGATGGATGGTTTGGGTTTCTCCGAAATCCTACACTCAATCATATCTAACCTAAGGTCTGTAGAAACTCATGGAATTAGTATCCATACCTGAGAAGATTACTCTCCTCTGCAATTTCTTCTCCTTTTTGCTAAGCCTTCTTCCTAGCCTCCTTTCTTCCTCTTTTCCTTCTTCTCTCTTTCTCTCAATTCAATTAGGGTTGTGAAAGGAGTGAATGTGGCTTAGGGACGTCCTTTAAATAGACTAGGAATGTTCTATAATAATCCCATTGAGATTTGGAAAGAATCCCAACCGAAAATTAGGAAATTTCCTAATTTCAGTTTTTGTCAGAAACCGAGGGTCGATGGGAGGGTTGATGATCCCGTCGACCCTAGGGTCTTAAGCTGTCCGACCCTCCCTCAAAAACGAGGGTCGATCTTTTCTGGTTTGGGAGGTCCGACCCTGCTTAGCTGGGTGTGCGACCCTCCCCTAGAATTAAGTGTTTTTGGGTTGATTTCATACCTGGGATCTCGATCTCCTTCATGCCCTTGGTCCATTTGACTCGACCATGATGGGTAAACCTGGTTCAAGGTGGTAAGACCGGGTTAGATTGACACGGGTCTTACAGCTCGCTTCATACCGATACGACCCCAGTATACACTGGAAAGGTTAGCAAAGTTGTATGTGGATAATATTGTTCGGTTACATGGTGTTCCAGAAAGCATTGTGTCCGATAGAGATCCACGATTTACTTCCAAATTTTGGAAAGGACTGCAAAAGGCTATGGGTACAACATTGAAGTTCAGTACTACATTTCACCCATAGACAGACGGACAGTCAGAGCGTACAATCCAGATCCTAGAAGATATGCAACGAGCATGTGTGATTGATTTCAAAGGATTATGGGACGAAAAATTACCATTGATCGAGTTCGCCTATAACAACAGCTATCAGGCTACTATACAGATGTCACCTTATGAGGCACTGTATGGTAGAAAGTGTCGAACTCCCTTGTTTTGGAATGAAGTTGGAGAACGCAGTATTGTTGGACCCGAATTTGTGGAAGAGACTTGTCGAGTGGTCGACATCATCAAGGAGAGAGTGAAAACAGCTCAGAACCGTCAGAAGCAATATGCAGATACTCGACGAAGAGATCTAGAGTTCGCCGTAGGTGATAAAATATTTTTGAAAGTATCCCCTATGAGAGGATTGAAGAGAATTAGACAGAAAGGAAAATTAAGTCCAAGATATGTCGGGCCATACGAAATTCTAGCTAAGCGTGGAAAAATAGCTTATCAGTTGGCATTACCACTATCTATGTCAAGTGTGCACGACGTATTTTACATTTCTCTGTTGAAGAAGTATGTCAAGGATTCGACGCACGTGTTGACAGTAGATTTGCCAGAATTGACTGATGATTTGACATTCAAAGTAACACCAACAGAAATCACCAGTCGAAAGGTTCAACGTCTACGCAACAGAGATATCTACTATGTTAAGGTCACATGGAAAAGTAGAGACATGGAAGAAGTTACATGGGAAGAAGAGAAGGCTATGCGAAAGCAATACCCTCACTTGTTTGATTCAGAAGGTACGTACAATTTCGAGGACGAAATTTTTATAAGTTGGGGGGAGTTGTAAGACCCGTGTCAAACTAACACGGTCTTACCACCTTGAACCAAGTTTACCCATCATGGTCGAGTCAAGTGGACCAAGGGCGTGATGGAGATCGAGATCCCAGGTATAAAATCGACCCAAAAACATTTAAAAGTAGGGGAGGGTCACATACCCAGCTAAGCAGGGTCGGACCTCCCAAAACAGAATGTCAGACCCTCGGTTTTGGAGGGAGGGTCGGACAGCTTAAGACCCTAGGGTCGATGGGATCATCGACCCTCCTATCGACCCTCGGTTTCTGACGAATATAGAAATTAGGAAATTTCTATATTTTTCGATTGGGATTCTTTCCAAATCTCAATGGGACTTATTTAGGATGTTCCTAGTCTATTTAAAGGAAGTCCCTAAGCCACTTTCACTCCTTTCACAACCCTAATTGAATTAAGAGAAAGAGAGGAGAAGGAAAAGAGGAAGAAGAGAGGCAAGGAAGAGAACCTAGCAAAAAGGAGAAGAGTTACAGAGAAAGATTAATCTTCTCAGGTATGGATACTAATTCTATGAGTTTCTACAGACCTTAGGGTAGTTATGGATGAGAATGTGATCTCGGAGAAACCCAAACCATCCATCCATGGTTAGGTTTTCATAGAAAACCATAGGAGGATGCATGAAAACTATTTAGATGGATTATACATGGTTCTAGACCATGGAATGACTGTTGAATGAATGTAGGAAGCAAGCCATAGGACCCCAAACACGAAGAATGGATTTAAAAGTGGAAATTGGACCAGAGTGCATCGAGGGTCGCACCGAGGGTCGATAGACCATCCGACCCTAGGTGTTTCTGACCATCGACCCTCAGCATTCGGGAAGTCTAGAAAGAGGGGAGGGTCGATAGACCCATCGACCCTAGCATCGACCCTCAGTTGACAGAATGGTTTTTAATTCTGAAATTAATTCTAATTAAATTTTATCGGCTTTGTTAGGTCTGCTAGCAATCTAATAACAATGTAACGGTGATTTTAAAGCTTGGAAAATATCTTATAACAAGCTAAGGTGAGGAACCTTAACCCCAAACTAAATTGGTGAATAATAAACTATTTTTTATTTCTTGAGTCCAATGCTATGTTTGATTCTATGCGAATATGTTTGTAATGTGCATACAGCATGCCATCCAATATTTCTATTATTTGTTCATGCATATTTATTTTATTGTTTATAACATGATGATGATGATGATGATAGGAATAGGCATGTGCTTGTATGTGTGTGGTTGATGTATTTGATGCGAGCGAGTATCAGGGGAGGTGTGATGAGAACGTCAATAAACGTTAACATTTGGCGGGTCTCAGCACTTTAGCTCTATCTCTAACTCAAGTCTTGTGCATTGACATCGTCGTATCGCCATTACCTTAGCAAAACTATTATGTCGTAGAGTATCAGGGGAGGTGGTCTCGGTCCTTGTAGTCTCGACTCTACCGGGGCCGTAGCTCTATCTCTATGGACATTCCGAGGGATCTTGGGGTGAGGCCTTGGATACACTGTTTGGCATTAGGATTGGTTAGTAGCGAGCCTAGTTTGCAAGCCCTCGCTAACAGGGGCTTACGTGTTGGTATAGCATTATATAGCAATAAACGTTAACCTTTGTTGTATAATGTTATGGTAGGGTGGATGGGGATGACGATAAATGTTAACCTTCGGGCGGGCTTCCACACCCTGTGTATAGAGGCGGTGTCAATAAACGTTAACCTTTGACCACCCAACCTTTCTGTTGCGCATTGCAAACTATAAACCGGACCAAAGATATAAATTGATTTTTGCATGCATATGTATTGTTGCATTGTTTTGGCTACTCACTGAGCCGTGTTGTGTGCTCACCCCTCGACGTCGAATATTTTTAGTTGATGATGCAGGTTACACAGTTGAAGATTATATGAACACGTCTGCGTACGAGAATATAGCAGCAATGGAAGCTGGAGCTGAAGAGTATATACATGACACCTCTTGCGAGTGTGACTCATTTGTATTTGATTAGCTATTTTATAGGTTTCTTTGGATTTATAAAGACATGTATTTGATATTTACATAAGTATGTCTCAGTTGAAAACAGAATAATTTACTACTTAATTAATGGTATCATCTTAGTTCTCAGTTCATTTATTTATAAATTTTCCGCTATTGTGTATTACTCTGATTATGATTATGGATGTGTGGAAGTTTGGGTAAAACGGGATAGCCTATTCGAGATCCTAGTTGAACCGTTGGTTATTTAACGGTTCATCACACCTTTTTGAACAGTGCGAAATTGGGGTGTGACACTATATCCTCTGGGTCACCCTCCACCTATAAATTATAGTAAAACTACTTCACCAACTCAGGACGGGTGCAGCCCTCGTACAAAATCATGGGGAGCCAGCCCATATCACCAAAAGTCCCATCTACATCGAATAGGGCTAGGCTGGCCAAGTTGACACAATGACCCCCTTCCACCTTCTTGCATTGGTACCAGGGATACTGTGCCTCCACTTCGATGGACCTAAAGCGATGGAGATCATGAACTCTGGGGAATTTAGTGTGAGCCATGTTGTCTGCAACGACATAGACCAACAAACACTTATCAGATATAGTAAAAATTCAAAATTTTGATATTATAACGGCGTAATTGGCCAAAAGCCTCATTTTGCCCAAATACTTGGACTAGTGGACTCACATACATCATAAGCCATCATGCAATGACCAATTAAGTGGGAACTTGCTATTAATTAAGACGAAATTGAAGAAATCTTGGAAGT
This sequence comes from Protea cynaroides, assembly GCA_028583415.1. Taxonomy (NCBI): domain Eukaryota; kingdom Viridiplantae; phylum Streptophyta; class Magnoliopsida; order Proteales; family Proteaceae; genus Protea; species Protea cynaroides. The sequence continues at coordinate 42,080,738 of CM053274.1, read as the reverse complement.
TTGAAAAAAAAATCCCCAAATTCTAGGTAAAAAAGGTAGGTTTTCCAGTGATTAACCAAACCGATTGGTGCAACCCAAATCTATCAGAGGGCTTTTGTCCGTTGGGAGTCCAATAACAAGGTTCATCAATAAAAATCGAATTTTATGGATAAATAAAATTTAATTGGGAAAAGATTGAATTAGGCGATGAAAACCTAGAATGAATTGACAAAGAGGGCAATGAGAATGTAAAACTTACCGTGGAGATGAGGAATCCGATACTTGATCGAAGAAATTTCACTTAAGGTGAGTGGTCGGTACTGTAGTAACTCAGTAGAGGTGAGTTGAGTTGTGAACAGTAGAAGACAAAAGTGAATGGAAAAGAAAGAATCAGAAATTGGGTTTAAAAACCTGATTTGGGGTAGTGTGGTCGCAGATTTCGACCAAAAGTGCGACCACAAGATTGACCCCATGATTGACCACAGGCTTTCGGTGAGTTGCCAAGGTTCGTATGGTCGGAACCCTGCGGTTGCATATAGTGCGATCACAGCCATCGACCCCACGATGGAAATGCCCTGTTTTGACTTAATGACTTTAAAATTTGAATTTTTGCCTCGTTTATTGTGAGATTAGCATGAGATCAACATATATTATACTTGCCTCATATGTTTCCTTGACTTTCAGGCACTATCACCGATGAAAATAGGAAATGGTTGGGTGAAGAATAACCTGGAGGGAACGTAACCCAATTCCACCTCTATCATCACCTGTGGAGGTAAACGCCCATGAAAACCCTGAGGAACAGGAGAATCGGAATATGGTACCTCTAGGAGTCAACAACCAAGCCAACCCAACAAACTTGCTAGCCCCACCAGTCACACCCCAATTCCGCACTATTCAGAACGGTGTGATGAACCGTTAATAAACCAACGGTTCAACCAGGATCTCTAATAGGCTATGTCCTTTTAAATTAATCCATACACATCCACAACCATAATCAGAATAAATACACAATAGCGAAAGTCTTAATATTAAATGAACTGAGGAATCTAATTGTGATAATCATAAATAAAATATCAAATTATGTTGTATTAATCGAGACATAAGTAAATAAAATATCAATTACATTTCCTTAATAGTTCAAATAAAAATCTAATCGAAAACGCATGAGTTGCACTCGCATGAGGAGTCATGCATCTCCACTATGTCTTCTGCCTCCATTATAGCCATGTGTCCATACATAGAAGCATTCATATAATCTTCCACAGTGGTACCTGCATCATCAACTAAAAATATTCGACGTCGAAAGGGTGAGCACACATCACGGTTCAGTGAGAAAACAAAACAATGCAACAACCATATGCATGCATTCAATTCATATCTGTGGTTTGGTATATAAGTTTGCAATGTACTATAGAAAGGTTCGGTGGCCGTCTCACCTCTATACACGAGTGTGTGAAGCCGCCCAATGAAAATGGCACTATCGACCCCACATGCACCCACTAGGACACAATATACCCCCATGAAAATGGCATGGCAGTACCGGTTGCATCATACCAACACGTAAGCCCCTGCTGGCAAGGGCTTGCAAACTGGGCTCGCAACTAACCAATCTTAATGTCAATAAGTGTATCCAAGGCCTCACCCTAGCATCCCTCAATACATCCATAGAGATAGAGCTAAGGCCCCCCGGCAGAGTCGAAGACTACACGATCCGAGACCACCTCCCCTGATACCCTACGACGTAATAGTTCTCCTAAGGTAATGGCGATACGACGATGTCAGTGGACATGACTTGAGTAGAACTATGGCACAATATACCCCAATGAAAATGGCATTGAAGTACCGGTTGATACCATCCCCTACCCGCACCATGTACACCAGCCAAACACAAACATTCACATACCTATTCCTATCATCATCATCATCATCATCATATTATAAACAATGAAATTAAATATGCATGAACAGTAATAATAGAAATATGGGATGATATGTTGAATGTACATTACAAGTATACACGCAAAGGATCAGTCATGGCATTGGACTCAAGAAATAAAATAGTTTATTATTAGCCAATTAGTTTAGGTCTTGTTCCCTCACCTTTGCTTGAGTGTAGATCCTTTGTCAAGCTTTAAGAATCACTTTTATATCAATAGAAAAACCTAACAAGTCGATAGATTTTAATTAGAAGTCATTCCGATAATTTTAGGCTTGCTGTTAAGTGAGGGTCGCAGGACGGGTCGCAGGTAGGGTCGCAGGTTTTTGCGACCCCCAGGGGTAGGGTCGATGCCAGGGTCGGATGTTCCATCGACCCTGGGTGTGACCACAGCTTCCCTGGACTTCCCAAAAGTTGGGGGTCAATCCTGTGGTCTGGTAGGGTCGATTCTCAATTGACCCCACATGCGACCCCACATGGTTTGAGTCGACCTTTTCATCCTACAGTCCATTCTTTCATGTTTGGGTCCTATGGCTTACTTCCACAATCCATTCTATGCTTGTTCTATGGCTTAAAACTCCAGGTTACTTCCTTACTTACCTACCATGATTCCCTTCATGGATTTCATTGAAATCTTCCCATGGATGGATGATTTGGGTTTCTCCAAGATCATACCCTCTTCATGAACTATCTTAAGGTCTTAAATTATTAATGGAAGCATACCCATACCTTAGGTTTGCTGAGATTCAGAGGTTTCTCTGAATTCTTCTCTTTAGTCTTCTTCTCCAACTTTCCTTCTCTTCTCCTTCTCTTCTCTTTCAATTAGGGTTTCAAAAGGAGTAAAAGAGGCTAAGGGACGTCTTATTTATAGAGAAGAACCTCTCAAAATAAGTCCCATTGGGATTAGGAAAGAATCCCCTTGAAATTTGGAAAGTTTCCTATTTACGGTTTCTGTCAGCAATGAGGGGGTCGATGAGGGGGTCGGAGATCCCGTCGACCCTCGGGTGTAAATTGTCTGACCCTCGGTCAAAAATTCAGGGGTCTGACTCCCAAATGAGGGGGTCCGACCCTGCCTATTTGGGTATGCGACCCTGCCCCCTATTTTACTATTTTGGGTCAGTTTAATACCTGATCTCGCTATTTCCTTCACACACTTGGTCCATTTGGCTCAACCATGATAGGTAGACCTGGTACAAGGTGGTAAGACCGGTTAGCTTGATACGGGTCTTACAACTCCCCCCTGCTTATAAAAATTTCATCCTCGAAATTTGTAGATACCTTCCAAGTCGAATAGATGAGGGTATTGCTTTCGCATAGCATTCTCTTCTTCCTATGTGATTTCTTCTATATCTCTGCTTCTCTAGGTGACCTTAACATAATAAATGTCACGGTTGCGTAGTCGTTGCACCTTTCGGCTGGTGATTTCAGTTGGTGTTACTTCAAATGTCAAATCATTAGTCAAATCAGGTAGATCTACTGTCAAAACGTGCGTTGGATCTCTGACATACTTCTTCAATAAGGAGATATAAAATACATCATGCACACTTGACATAAATGGTGGTAGTGCTAACTGGTATGCCACTTTTCCACGTTTAGCTAGAATCTCATATGGTCCGATATATCTCAAACTTAGTTTTCCTTTCTGTTCGAACTGTTTCAAACCTCGCATAGGGGACACTTTGGGGAATACCTTATCACATACGACGAATTCAAGGTCTCGGCTTCTAGTATCTGCATATATCTTCTGACGATTCTGAGCCGTTCTTACTCTTTCCTTGATAATGTTGACTACTCGACATGTCTCTTCAATAAATTCTGGTCCAACAATACTACGTTCTCCAACTTCATTCCAAAACAAAGGAGTTCGAGACTTCCTGCCATACAGTGCTTCATAGGGTGACATCTGTATAGTAGCCTGATAGCTATTATTATAAGCGAACTCAATCAGTGGTAACTTTTCATCCCATGATCCTTTAAAATCAATTACACAGGCTCGGAGCATGTCTTCAAGAATCTGGATGGTGTGCTTCGATTGTCCGTCTATCTGAGGATGGAATGCAGTACTGAACTTCAATGTTGTACCCATAGCCTTCTGCAATCCTTCCCAAGACTTTGAAGTAAATCGTGGATCTCTGTCAGACACAATGCTTTCAGGTACACCGTGTAATCTGACAATATTATCCACATACAACTTAGCTAACCTCTCCAGTGTATACTGAGGTCGTATAGCTATAAATTGAGTCATTTTAGTCAGTCGGTCTACAATCACCCAAACTGCTTCAACTACTTAGGGAGTCAATGGTAACCCTGTGACGAAGTCCATAGTGATGCAGTCCCATTTTCATGCTGGTTCTGATAACGACTATAACAGTCCTGTTGGTCTTTGTCGTTTAGCTTTCATCTTCTGACAATTTAGGCATTGAGACACGAACTTGGCTATATCTGCTTTCATTCCTCTCCACCAATATAACATTTTTGTACTTCCAGGGTGTATCGAATAGGCGGTGGTATGGGCTTCCTTCATTAGTCGGTGTCTAATGTCTAAACTTTCTGTTTCAGGTACATATATTCTTCATTTTTACTTCAGTACCTTTTCATCATCTAAGGTGAACTCAAGAATAGTCCTACCTTTTTCGATGTCTTCTTGTATCGTTCTTAGATAAGGGTCTGATTTAATTGCTATTTTCACTTCATCAAGTATATCGGGTACAATCTTCAATGTGGCAAACATATTTGTAAACCGATAGATAAACCCTTGGTTGGTTGATTTACCTGGTGCATCTATCACTGGTTGATTTACCCAGTGTATCTATCACAACTTGCTCATTATCGTAATTGAATACTTTTCCGATAGTACATAGTGCAGCGTGGTGCTAACCTCCCCTTGAGATTTTATCATTGCCTTTCTACTCAGTGCGTCAGCAACTACATTAGCTTTTTCCGGATGATACTAGATATCACAATCATAGTCTTTCAATAGTTCCAGCCATCTTCTTTGTCTCATATTCAACTCCTTCTGATTTAAGAGGTAAGTAAAACTCTTATGATCTGATTTAATCTGAAATTTCTCTCCATACAAGTAATGTCTCCATATTTTGACAGCATGTACTACTGCCGCTAATTCCAAATCATGAGTGGGATAGTTCTTCTCATGTGTCTTCAATTATCTTGAGGCATAAGCGATTACTTGTTCTCCTTGCATAAGTACACATCCTAATCCCAATCCCGACGCATCAGTGTACAAAATAAATGGCTGTCCTAGAATTGGAATGGTCAAGATTGGAGTAGATATCAATCTAGCCTTCAATGTTTGGAAACTCTTCTCGCATTTATTAGTCCAAACAAACTTTTCGCCCTTCTTAGTCAAACTGGTGAGAGGTACGGGAATTCGGGAATAGTCTTCCACAAATCGTCGATAATACCCAGCTAGACCTAAGAAACTTCTAATTTCTGCAACACTCTTTGGTGCTTCCCACTTCACAATAGCTTCGATCTTGCTAGGATCCACTTTAATTCCTTCAGCGGATACAACATGGCCTAGAAAAACGACTCCCTTTAGCCAAAACTCACACTTTGTAAATTTGGCATAAAGCTTCTCCTTCCGTAATCGCTGCAGAGTGACGTTTAGATTCTTAATATGAGTTTCCTTGTCCTTGGAGTAGACCAATATATCATCGATGAATACAATAATCGACGTATCCAACATATCGTGGAATACTCGATTTATAAGTTCCATAAAGGTTGCTGGTGTGTTCGTCAATCCAAAAGACATGACAAAAAATTCATAATGTCCATATCTAGTCCTAAATGCTGTCTTGGGAATATCCCCGTCCTTAATCTTCAATTGATGGTAGCCTGACCGAAGATCGATCTTGAAAAACACTTTGGCACCTTGCAACTGATCGAACAGGTCATCGATCCGAGGCAATGGGTACCGATTCTTGATTGTCAGTTTATTCAGTTCTCAGTAGTCTATACACAATCGAACACTACCGTCCTTCTTCTTTATGAATAATACTGGCACTCCCCATGGTGATATGCTAGGTCAGATGTAACCCTTGTCCAGCAGTTCTTGTAGTTGTACTTTTAATTCCTTCAGTTCAGTAGGAGCCATTCGATAAGGTGCTTTAGATACTGGTGCGGCTCCGGATATCAGATCCATAACAAACTCTGTAGCGTGGTCGGGGGGTAGTCCTGGTAGTTCTTCAGGAAATACATTTGGATAGTCACGCACGACATCAATATCCTCCATTCGTGGTGCTTCTTTAGTAAGATCGACCACAGATACTAGATACCCAACTGCTCCTTTCTCAAGGCACTTCCTAGCCTTTAATGCAAAGAGGATGAGTTTTCGTTTACAGGGAAGTTTGGTTCCCGTAAAACTGAACTCTGCTCCTTCCTTGTCTTTAAATGTCAGCTTCTTTTCGGCACATAATAGGTTTGTAGAATGCCAAGCTAACCAGTCCATTCCCAAGATGACGTCAAAGTCTGCCATCTCAAGTTGAATCAAGGTTGCATCCAAAGTCTTTTCATCAATAAGAACTGGACATGGTCCATAACCTTTTTCTAATTCCACTTCTAATCCCATAGTCGATCGTACAAGCAGTTTGTAGTCTAAGGATTTGAGGGGTAGATTTAGCTTCTTTCCAAATGACACAGATATAAAAGAATGAGTAGCTCCTGAATCAAAAAGTACTCTGGCGGGAATGCCATTAATAGGTACGATACCTGTGATTTGTTTTGATTTAGTCTACATGCTCACATTAGGGGTGAAAGTTTTGCCCTGATGGCCCGAGCCCGCCCGAAACCGCTCTGAACCCGGTCAGGGTTTAACCCGGCCCGTACCCTGACAGGGCCCAATCAGGGTATAGGGTAATTTTTACCCTGTCAGGGTAAGGGCGGGTTAGGGTTGAGGCCTCGGGTAGAGCCCGGCCCGACCCTACCTGTAAGACCCATGTCAATCTAACCCGGTCTTACCACCTTGAACCAGGTTTACCCATCATGGTCGAGTTAAATGGACCAAGGCCGTGAAGGAGATCGAGATCCCAGGTATCAAATCGACCCAAAAACACTTAAAATAGGGGAAGGGTCGCATACCCAGCTAAGCAGGGTCGGACCTCCCAAAACAGAAAGTCAGACCCTTAGTTTTGAAGGGAGGGTCGGACAGCTTAGGACCCTAGGGTCGACGGGATCATCGACCCTCCCATCGACCCTCGGTTGCCGTAAGAAAATAAAATTAAGAAATTTCCTAATTTTCGATTGGGATTCTTTCCTAATCTCAAAGGGACTTATTTTAGGATGTTCCTACCCTATTTAAAGGACGTCCCTAAGCCACTTTCACTCCTTTCACAACCCTAATTGAATTGAGAGAAAGAGAGGAGAAGGAAAAGAGGAAGAAGAAAGGCAAGGAAGAGAACTTAGCAAAAAGGAGAAGAATTTCAGAGAAAAAGTAATCTTCTCAGGTATGGATACTAATTCCATGAGTTTCTACAGACCTTAGGTTAGTTATTGTTGAGAGTGTGATCTCGGAGAAACCCAAACCATCAAGCTATGGTTAAGTTTTCATGGAAAACCATAAAAGAATGCATGAAAGCTATCTAAGTGGTTGATTCGTGGTTCCAGACCATGGAATGAATGTTTAATGGAATGTAGAAGCAAGCCATAGGACCCCAAACACGAAGAATGGATCAAAGAGAGGGAATTGGACCAAAGTGCACAGAGGGTCGCACCAAGGGTCGATGACCATCCGACCCTAGGTGTTCCTGACCATCGACCCTCAGTGTTCGGGAAGTTCAAAATCTGGGGAGGGTCGCACCCAGGGTCGATCAGGACTCCGACCCTACCTCCGACCCTCAGTTAATAGCATGGTTTTTAAATCTGGAATTAATTCTAATTAAATTCTATCAACTTTGTTAGGTCTTCTAGCAATATAATAACACTGTAAAGGTGATTCTAAAGCTTGGAAAAATATCTTATAGCAAGCTAAAGTGAGGAACCAGAACTCCAAACTAAATTGGTTAATAACAAAAACTGTTTTCTATTTCTTGAGTCCTATGCCATGCTTGATTCTATGCGAATATGTTTGTAATGTGCATACCGCATGCCATCCAATATTTTTATTATTTGTTCATGCATATTTACTTTATTGTTTATAACATGATGATGATGATGATGATAGGAATACGCATGTGCTTGTATGTGTGTGGTTGATGTACTTGATGCGAGCGAGTATCAGGGGAGGTGTGATGAGAACGTTAATAAACGTTAACCTTTGGCGGGTCTTAGCACTTTAGCTCTATCTCTAACTCATGTTTTGTGCATTGGCATCGTTGTATCGCCATTATTTTAGAAGAACTATTGTGTCGTAGAGTATCAGGGGAAGTGGTCTAGGTCCTTGTAGTCTCTGACTCTCCCGGGGGGCCTTAGCTCTATCTCTATGGACATTCTGAGGGATGCTAGGGTGAGGCCTTGGATACACTTTTTGGCATTAGGATTGATTAGTTGCGAGCCCAGTTTGCAGCCCTCGCCAGCAGGGGCTTACGTGTTGGTATGGCACTATATAGCAATAAACGTTAACCTTTGTTATATAATGTTCTGGTTGGGTGCATGTGAGTCGACTTCGGGTGACGTCACACACTTGTGTATAGAGGCGGGGTCAATAAACGTGACCTTTGACTACCTAAACCTTTCTATTGCATACTGCAAACTTTAAACCAGACCAAAGATATAAATTGATTTGCATGCATATGTATTGTTGCATTGTTTTGGCTACTCACTGAGCCATGATGTGTGCTCACCCCTCGACGTCGAATATTTTTAGTTGATGATCCAGGTTATACCGTTAAAAACTATGTGAATGCGTCTGCGTACGGAAACGTGGCAGCGATGGAAGCTGAAGCTGAAGTGGATACACACGACTCCTCTTGCGAGTGCAACTCGTGCATATTTGATTAGATATTTTATAGGTTTCTTTATTGGATTTATTAAGACATGTAATTGGTATTTAAATATTTATGTCTCAGTTGAAAACAGAATAATTTGCTATTAAATTATTAATATCATTTTAGTTTTTCAGTTCATGTTATTATAAGACTTTCGCTATTGTGTATTTACTCTGATTATGATTACGGATGTGTGTAAGTTTAGATAACGCGGGGATAGCCTATTTGAGATCCTGGTTGAACCGTTGGTTTATTAGCTGTTCATCACATCATTCTGAATAGTGCAGAATTGGGGTGTGACAACTTGGTATCAGAGCATCTCAGGCCTTGTCCGCTGAACTAGCATACATTCAAGACCATCGTGAACTGAGATAGGATAAAGGTAAAAACAGTAATATTAACACATTATAAGCACAAGTGATGATTGAGACCAAATTTAAAAAGAGAATAATGCATCTATTAAAGGGGAAACAAGTTACATACAATGAATGAGAGAAACAAAACGTATATACATAACTAAAGCAGAGTACAGTCCACAACCCGGACAGTTACTCTGTAGTACAAGAAAATAAAGTACGATCATGAAGCTGGAGGCGAAGGAGGAGGCGGGGCCTCATGATCTCGGTCATAGTCCTCAGCATAGACTCTAGTCAACCAGGCTATTTGAGTTTGGGTCGTCTGTAGACTAGCTGTGAGATCGGCTACCCTTCGATCAATCGCACGCTGTACCTCTATAAGCTCTCCCATCCATGTGTCTGATATGCGCTGGGCGGCTAACAGCTCATCCACTCTCACACGCTGAGCGTCTAGCAACTCCTCCATCCTCAGATCAGATATGCGCTGAGCCTCCCTGATCTCCTGCAGCATCTCCATCATGTCAGAAGGTGGGAGTGAAGGACCAGCCGCATGCGAAGGACCAACCTCAGGTATAGGCTCCGCCGTAGAAGAAGTACCAACACCAGCGGCATGCGTAGGTGAAGGTGGTGGTATCGCGTCAACTTCCATATACATGCGGTCGTCATCATCGATAGGATCCACATGGGCTCTAGCAGCAGCTGCAGCAGATGCAACACGTACAGGCTCAGATGCAGGTTGCCATGGGAATTATGTTTCAAGCCACTCAGGCTGCACCCATGCACACAGGATAAGCCAGTGCGGCACCGGTGGGTAACCACCCAACTCCTCAGACACCTCAACAACCGGCTGCACAGATTCCAGTGCAGGTACCGGAAGTAGCTCAGGGGAATTCCTAGTATCCACCCCATATGTTTGGGGCAAACCCCCAAAATCAGTTGGACTACTCCCGACTAGTGGAGAGATTTTTGAAGATATAACCCAAAGAATTCAACGGTAAACCGTCTGATCCATTGTGGCCAGCCCACTGGATAGACGAGATGGAGAGAAACTTCCTCATGATGACTATCACAGAGGAAGAGAAAGTATTATGTGCCACCTTTATGCTCAAGGGCGACGCACATCATTGGTGGAAATCCACGAAGGCATATCTACTGACCAAGCACGCCCTACTGACATGGGCTATATATAAAGAAGCCTTCTTTGAGAAATATTTTCCACGGAGCTTCAGAGATTCGATGGAGAATGAGTTTCTGAGTCTTTACCAGGGACAGATGTCAGTGGATGCGTACCAACAATGTTATGAAGAGCTGTTTTTCTTCGCACCACTGAGTATGCAAAAAGAAGAAACCAAAACCCGTAGGTTTGTCACGGGACTGAGAGGAAACATCAGAGAACATGTTCTGGGCTTAGAAAAGAGAATTTATAATGAAGCTGTCCAGATTGCTCGAGTTATAGAATCGAGCCTGAAGGAGAGTTATTTTACTCAGAACAGAGGCATCAAAAGGCCAGCCGAAAATTCTTACAACGGAGGCTATAACATGACATATAAGCCTTTCCGTCCTCAGAATTTTACTGCTGTAACCAAGACTACTTCAGCAGCTCAACCTCAGTCAAAGCCAAATTCTGAAGCCCCGAAGTGTTTTAACTGCAACCAGCCGAGACATATGGCAAGGGAGTGCCCTAAGCCCAAGAAGCAATTCCATCGGGGGACAGGTATATCTTTGTTACGTCCGAGGATGCGGCCGCATCACCCGATGTGGTCACGGTATATGACCGAAACTTTTTAAAGTTATAATTACATTGAATGAGCATGTAGACTAAGTAAAGATAAATCACAGGTATTGTACCTATAAATGGCGTACCCGCCAGAGTACTCTTCGATTCCGGAGCTACTCATTCATTTGTATCTGTGTCATTTGGAAAGAAGAAAAATTTACCCATCAAAACATTAGACTACAAATTACTTGTACGATCACCGATGGGGTTAGAAGTGGAATTAGAGAAAGGTTATGGACCATGTCCAGTTCTCATTGGAGAGAAGACTTTAGATGCAACCTTGATACAACTTGAGATGGCAGACTTCGATGTCATCTTGGGAATGGACTGGTTAGCTCGGCATTCTGCAAATCTATTATGCGCCGAAAAGAAGCTAACGTTCAATGACAAAGAAGGAGCAGAATTAAGTTTCTCGGGAATCAAACTCCCCGGAGACACAAGCTCATACTTTCAGCACTAAAGGCTAAGAAGTGCCTTGAGAAGGGGGCAATCGGGTATCTAGTATCCGTGGTCGACCTAACCAAGGACGCGCCACGAATGGAAGATATTGATGTCGTGCGGGACTATCCTGACGTATCTCCAGAGGAACTACCCGGATTATCACCCGATCGAGCCACGGAGTTTGTGATAGACCTTATACATGGAGCCGCACCAGTGTCAAAAGCACCTTATAGAGTGGCTCCTACTGAACTGAAGGAATTAAAAGTACAACTACAAGAACTGTTGGACAAGGGTTATATTCGACCCAGTATATCTCCATGGGGGGCACCGGTGTTGTTCGTAAAGAAGAAGGATGGTAGCGTTTGATTATGTATCGACTATCGGGAGTTGAATAAACTAACAATCAAGAATCGATACCCACTACCTCGGATCGATGACTTGTTCAATCAGTTACAAGGAGCAAAAGTATTTTCTAAGATCGACCTTCGATCAGACTATCATCAGCTGAAGATTAAAGAAGGTGATATTCCGAAGACAGCACTCAGAACTAGATATGGACATTATGAATTTTTGGTTATGTCTTTCGGATTAACTAATGCACCGGCAACGTTCATGGAACTAATGAACCGAGTTTTCCACGATATGTTGGATACGTCGGTTATAGTATTTATTGATGATATAATGGTATATTCCAAGGACAAGGAAACCCATATCAAGAACCTAAACGCAGCCCTACAGCGTTTAAGGAAAGAGAAGCTATATGCCAAATTTTCAAAGTGCGAGTTTTGGCTAAGTGAAGTCGCCTTTCTAGGCCATGTAGTATCCGCTGAAGGAATCAAAGTGGACCCCAGCAAGATCGAGGCTATTGTGAAGTGGGAAGCACCAAAGAGCGTTTCGAAAATCAGAAGTTTTCTGGGTCTAGCTGGTTATTATTGGAGATTCATAAGAATATTCTCGGATTGCTGTACCTCTCACCAGTTTGACTAAGAAAGGTGAAAAGTTCGTATGGACCGATAAATGTGAGAAGAGTTTCCAAACATTGAAGACCAGATTGATATCCGCCCCGATTTTGGCCATTCCTGTTCCAGGACAGACATTTACGCTATACACTGATGCGTCGGGACTGGGACTGGGATGTGTGCTTATGCAAGGAGAGCACGTAATTGCTTATGCTTCAAGATAGTTAAAGGTACATGAGAAAAATTATCCCACTCATGATCTGGAGCTAGCGGCAGTAGTGCATGCTGTCAAGATATGGAGACATTACCTATACGGAGAGAAATTCCAGATTAAGTCAGACCATAAAAGTCTTACTTATTTATTTATCAGAAGGAGTTGAATATGAGACAAAGAAGATGGCTGGAACTATTGAAAAACTATGATTGTGATATCCAGTATCATCCGGGAAAAGCGAACGTAGTAGTGGATGCATTAAGCAGAAAAGCAATGATAAAATCTCAAGGAGAAGTTAGCACGACAGCAACAATGTGTACTACCGGAATGGTATTCAATCACGGCAACGAGCAGTATGTGATAGATACAATGGATGGATCAGCCAACCAAGGGTTTATTCATTGGTTTTCGAATATGTTCGCGGCATTGAAGATTATACCGGATATAGTGGATGAAGTGAAGACAGCTATCAAAGCAGATCCTTATCTGAAAACAGCACAAGAAGATATTGAGAAAGGTAGGATTAATCCTGAGTTTACCTTGGATGACGAGAAAGTACTAAAATACAAAGGAAGAATATGTGTACCTGAAACAGAAAGTGTAGACATTAGACACCGACTGATGAAGGAAGCCCACACCACCATCTATTCGATACACCCTGGAAGTACAAAAATGTATCATGATCTAAAGAAACTATATTGGTGGAGGGGAATGAAAGCAGATGTAGCTAAGTTCGTGTTTCAATGTCTAAATTGTCAGAAAGTAAAGGCTGAATGACAAAGACCCGCAGGACTGTTACAGCTATTACCGGAACCAACATGGAAATGGGACTGCATCACTATGGACTTCGTCACGGGACTACCATTGACTCCTCGAGTAGTTGACGCAGTTTGGGTGATTGTGGACCGTCTGACTAAAACAGCTCGCTTCATACCTATATGACCTCAGTATACATTGGAAAGGTTAGCGAAGCTGTATGTGGATAATATTGTTCGATTACATGGTGTTCCAGAAAGCATTGTGTCGGATAGAGATCCACGATTTACTTCCAAGGTTTGGGAAGGATTGCAAAAGGCTATGGGTACAACGTTGAAGTTCAGTACTGCATTCCACCCACAGACAGATGGACAGTCGGAGCGTGTAATCCAGATTCTAGAAGATATGCTACGAGCATGTATAATTGATTTCAAAGGATCATGGGATGAAAGATTACCACTGATCGAGTTCACTTATAACAATAGCTATCAGGCTACTATACAGATGTCACCTTATAAAGCACTGTATGGCAGGGAAGTGTCGAACTCCCTTGTTCTGGAATGAAGTTGGAGAACGTAGTATTGTTGGACCAGAATTTGTTGAAGAGACCTGTCGAGTGGTCGACATCATCAAGGAAAGAGTGAGAACAGCTCAGAACCGTCAGAAACAATATGCAGATACTCGACGCTGAGATCTGGAGTTCGCCGTAGGTGATAAAGTATTTTTGAAGGTCGCCCATGCGAGGATTGAAGAGGTTCGGACAGAAAGAGAAACTAAGTCCAAGTTATGTCAGGCTGTATGAAATTCTAGCAATGCGTGGAAAAATGGCTTATTAGTTAGCACTACCACCATCTATGTCAAGTGTGCATGACGTATTTCACATTTCCCTATTGAAGAAGTATGTCAAAGACCCAACGCATGTTTTGACAGTGGATTTGAAGGAATGGACTGATGATTTGACATTTAAAGTAACACCAACCGAAATCACTAGTCGAAAGGTTCAACGTCTACGCAATAGAGATATCTACTATGTTAAGGTCATATGGAAAAGTAGAGACATGAAAGAAATTACATGGGAAGAAGAAAATGCTATGCGGAAGCAATGCCCTCACTTATTTGATTCAGATGGTACGTACAATTTTGAGGATGAAATTTTTATAAGTTGGGGGGTGTTGTAAGACCCGTGTCAATCTAACCCGGTCTTACCACCTTGAACCAGGTTTACCCATCATGGTCGAGTCAAATTGACCAAGAACGTGAAGGAGATCGAGATCCCAGGTATCAAATCGACCCAAAAACACATAAAATAGGGGAAGGGTTGCATACCCAGCTAAGCAGGGTCGGACCTCCCAAAATAGAAAGTCAAACCCTCAGTTTTGAAGGGAGGGTCGGACAGCTTAGGACCCTAGGGTCGACGGGATCACCGACCCTCCCATCGACCCTCGGTTGCCGTAAGAAAATAAAATTAGGAAATTTCCTAATTTTCGATTGGGATTCTTTCCTAATCTCAAAGGGACTTATTTTAGGATGTTCCTACCCTATTTAAAGGACGTCCCTAAGCCACTTTCACTCCTTTCACAACCCTAATTGAATTGAGAGAAAGAGAGGAGAAGGAAAAGAGGAAGAAGAAAGGCAAGGAAGAGAACTTAGCAAAAAGGAGAAGAATTTCAGAGAAAAAGTAATCTTCTCAGGTATGGATACTAATTCCATGAGTTTCTACAGACCTTAGGTTAGTTATTGTTGAGAGTGTGATCTCGGAGAAACCCAAACCAGCAAGCTATGGTTAAGTTTTCATGGAAAACCATAGAAGAATGCATGAAAGCTATCTAGGTGGTTGATTCGTGTTTCCAGACCATGGAATGAATGTTTAATGGAATGTAGAAGCAAGCCATAGGACCCCAAACACGAAGAATGGATCAAAGAGAGGGAATTGGACCAAAGTGCACAGAGGGTCGCACCGAGGGTCGATGACCATCCGACCCTAGGTGTTCCTGACCATCGACCCTCAGTGTTCGGGAAGTTCAGAATCATGGGAGGATCGCACCCAGGGTCGATCAGGACTCCGACCCTACCTCCGACCCTCAGTTAACAGCATGGTTTTTAAATATGGAATTAATTCTAATTAAATTTTATCGACTTTGTTAGGTCTTCTAGCAATATAATAACACTGTAAAGGTGATTCTAAAGCTTGGAAAAACATCTTATAGCAAGCTAAGGTGAGGAACCAGAACTCTAAACTAAATTGGTTAATAACAAAAACTGTTTTCTATTTCTTGAGTCCTATTCCATGCTTGATTCTTTGCGAATATGTTTGTAATGTGCATACAACATGCCATCCAATATTTCTATTATTTGTTCATGCATATTTACTTTATTGTTTATAACATGATAATGGTGATGATGATGATAGGAATAGGCATGTGCTTGTATGTGTGTGGTTGATGCACTTGATGCGAGCGAGTATCAGGGGAGGTGTGATGAGAACGTCAATAAACGTTTACCTTTGACGGGTCTTAGCACTTTAGCTCTATCTCTAACTCAAGTCTTGTGCATTGACATCGTCGTATCGCCATAATTTAGCAGAACTATTGTGTCGTAGAGTATCAGGGGAGGTGGTCTCGATCCTTGTAGTCTCTGAATCTACCGGGGGGCCTTAGCTCTATCTCTATGGACATTCTGAGGGATGCTGGGGTGAGTCCTTGGATACACTTTTTGGCATTAGGATTGGTTAGTTGCGAGTCCAGTTTGTAGCCCTCGCCAGCAGGGGCTTACGTGTTGGTATGGCACTATATAGCAATAAACATTAACCTTTGTTATATAATGTTCATGGTTGTGTACATGTGAGTCGACGATAAACGTGATCTTCGGGTGAGGTCACACACTTGTGTATAGAGGCGGGGTCAATAAACGCGAACTTTGACTACCTAAACCTTTCTATTGCATACTGCAAACTTTAAACCGGACCAAAGATATAAATTGATTTGCATGCATATGTATTGTTGCATTGTTTTGGCTACTCACTGAGCCATGATGTGTGCTTACCCCTCGACGTCGAATATTTTTAGTTGATGATGCAGGTTATACCGTTGAAGACTATGTGAATGCGTCTGCGTACGGGAACGTGGCAGCGATGGAAGCTGAAGCTGAAGTGGATACACACGACTCCTCTTGCGAGTGTAACTCGTGTGTATTTGATTAGATATTTTATATGTTTTTTTATTGGATTTATTAAGACATGTAATTGGTATTTAAATATTTATGTCTCAGTTGAAAACAGAATAATTTGCTATTAAATTATTAATATCATTTTAGTTTCTTAGTTCATGTTATTATAAGACTTCCGCTATTGTGTATTTACTCTGATTATGATTACGGATGTGTGTAAGTTTAGATAACGCGGGGATAGCCTATTTGAGATCTGGTTGAACCGTTGGTTTATTAGCGGTTCATCACATCTTTCTGAATAGTGCAGAATTGGGGTGTGACACTACCCGACCCTGACTTCTATATATATATATATATATATATATATATATATATATATATATATATATATATATTCAAAAATCAGATTCTAACCTTAACCCTAATTCCTAATCTCCATTCGTCTCTCACTCTCTCTTTCTCCTACCGCAGCCGACGACACCGTCCAAGAGCGACCATATCAGCGTCTCAGACTCTCGGCCCCATCGAATCTTCTTCTTCCTCTTCGTCGACAACCTGATTTTAGGTATTTCTTCTTCTTCTCTCTCTCTCTCTCTCTGAAATTTGAATATTTGTTGAGTCTGATTTCAGCCCCATCGAGTCTTCTTCTTCCTCTTCGTCGATAGCCTATTTTAGGTATTTCTTCTTCTTCTTCTTCTCTCTCTCTCTCTCCCCCTTTCTGAATCTTTTTTAAATCTGATTTTTTTTTACCCATTCTGTTTTTGTTCGTTGGAGGTTCATAGATTCTCTCTCTCTCTCTCTCTCTGAATCATCTATCTTCGTTAAGTCTAGTTTTTTTTTCGACCATTCTGTTCGTTGGAGGTTTATACTTTATAGATTTTCAGACCATTATTCTGATCATTGCATTGTAATGGCTAAGTATTACTTGTTTTACAGTTTCTTGGGTTCGGGTTCGGTAATCGATATTGCTCTCTTTGATAATCATTCATGTCTTTTACTTATGAATATTTGGCATTTGTAGGTTAAAATATTGAGTTCAGGTATATCAAGGTAAACCCTACCCTGATTTAGGGTCAATCAGGGTAAACCCGGCCCGGCCCGGCCCAATCAGGGTAAATCAGGGTAGGGTAGGGTTCGGTAATACCCTATCAGGGTAGGGTAAGGGTTGCGGTTTTGTACTACCCTGACAGGGTAGGGTAGGGTTTGGGTTAGCATGAAAAATATTTGGGTAGGGTAGGGTTTGCAGATACCCGGCCCAACCCGACCCTGTTTCACCCCTAGCTCACATAATGTAACACAAAATGACAAGATTCAGGTCATACCTCTGACCACATCAGGCGATGCGACAGCGTCCTCAGATGTAACAGCGTAAACTCTTCCTTGTTGTAGTTGCTTTCTGGGCTTAGTACACTCTCTTGCGACATGCCCTACTTGATTGCAGTTAAAACATCTTATTCCTTTACCATTTTGCTTTGGTTGCGGTGGGGCTGCTGAAGTGGTCTTGGCTGCAGCATTGAAGCCTTGGGTACGAAAGGGTTTGAATGTCTTGGTGTTCCCTCCGTTATAAAAATTTCCATTTGGCCTTTTAATTCCTCTATTTTGAGCAAAGTAGCTCTCTTTCTAGCTCGACTCTATCACTCGAGCAATTTGTACAGCTTCATTGTAGATTTTCTTCTCAAGTCCCAGAACATGTTCACGTATGCTTTCCCTAAGTCCCATGACGAACCTTCGGGTCTTTGTATCTTCCACTTGCATACTGACTGGTGCAAAGAAAAACAGCTCCTCATGACGCTGTTGATATGCATCGACAGTCATCTGTCCATGATATAAACTCAGGAACTCCTTCTCCATGGAATCTCTGAAACTCCTAGGAAAATACTTCTCAAAGAATACCTCCTTATATATATCCCAAGTCAATTGGGTGTGCTTTGTCATCAGATACATCCGTGTGGACTTCCACCAGTGGTGTGCATCGCCTTTTAGCATGAATGTTGCACACAATACTTTCTCTTCTTCATTCACTGTCATCATCGTGAAGTTTCTTTCCATCTCATCGATCCAGTGTGCTGGCCACAACGGATCAGCTGGCTTACCACTGTACTCCTTGGGCTTCATCTTCAGAAAACGCTCAACTAGTCTGGAGTGGTCTAGTTGATGTGGGACATAAGCCCCATACATAGGTGGTTGGTATTGATATCCACCTGGCGCTACTTCAGGATTTTGTACTTGAGCAGGCATGATGGGAGTCTGAGGTGCGTGGGGTACTGTGTTACTTCCCCCTGGTACTGTGCTTTCCTGTCCTGCTGGCATCGGTGTCGTCTGTGCTGCTGGAAAAGCCATGCCTATGGCAGCTTGCATAGTAGCTTGTTCCTGTTGTATTTGCTGCAGCTGTTGTGCCAAATTCATTACGGCTGTAGCCAGGTCTGTAGGTGACGCTGGCAGATTTGTAGGATTTGTCTTCCCATTAACTACGGATGGTACCGTGTTCAGATTCTCCTATGTTTCAGGGTGTATATGGCTGCCTTCCTCCACAGGTGGTGGTGGTGGAATAGAGTTACGACTTTGTCTGGTCACTCTGCGTCCAACCATTATCTGTTCTGGTAATGGCGATGCCTGAAAATCATAGAATACGTGAGGCAATCATTACATACTTCATTATCATATTTAAATCCACTAATCAGTGATGTTTTCAAGTTTTTCAGATCATTCTGTCAAAAATACTGTATTTTCCATCGCAGGGTCGATGGTGGGGGTCGATGGATGTCCGACCCTAGGGTATGCGACCCTGAGAATCACTGATACTTACCGAGAGCCGAGGGTCGATGGATGTCCGACCCTGGGATCGACCCCTATTCTCTATCAGATCACCGAGAGGCTAGGGTCGTTGAGGGGGTCGGAGGGAGGGTCGGATGTTTTGGTCGCATTCTCCGACCCTAGGACTAAAAATCAGGTTTTTAATCCCGATTTTGAATCCTTTTCTCATTCTTTCTCCTCCTTTTTGACTCGGCTCGTTCCTCGGAGTTGCTATCGTGACAACCGACCCACTGGTGATTTTTTCTTCTCTTTTCGACGTCTACTCCTCTTCTACAGGTATGTTCTCTATGATTTCATGTTTTTAGGGTTTCCTTAACTAGGTTTTTGCTCGTTTATATCGTTTTCTTCAAATTAAACTTTTTACAACCATAAAAATTCGATTTTTATTGGGAGCTTTTGTTGTTGGTGACTCAATGGACGAAAGCCCTCAAAAATATTTGAGTTTCATCGGTTGGTTATCGAGAAACTTGAAATTTCCCATTTTTGCCCTAATTTGTCGAGATTTTTGAATTTCTCAAAATTTCTTCAAATTCAATCTCCGTAGATAAAATTTCCAACTATATGAGTCTTACAGGATCGTTTAGAATCTATATAAGTCCTCCTGCCCACGTGTATGGGTGAAAAGTGAGGCTTTTGATTATGTCATTATACTGTCGAAATTTTTGGGTTTTTCATCTTTACGAAGCCAATATCTATTTTTCTTTGTTTTCGTAGATAGTATGGCTCGTACCAAAGTACCCAGAGTTCATGACCCAGTCTGCTTCCGTTCTAACGAGGCTGAGGCACAGTATGCCTGCTACGCTCGTAAGAAGGTAGAGGGAGGTCGTCGGGTGGACTTGGCTAGCCTGGCCTTGTTTGATGTGGAGAAAGCTTTTGATGACATAGGCTGGCTTCCTGTGATCACCTACGATGCCTGTACTCGTCCAGATTTGGTGAGACAGTTTTATTGTAATCTCCAAGTGGTGGGGGATTACAATGATACTAAGAGGGGTGGAGAGCTCAGGATCACTAGCTACGTCAAGGGAGTCGAGGTTTCCTTTGATTATCAGCAGCTAGCGGACCTCTTGGGCATTTCATATGACGGCCCCTTGGTGTATTGTGCTCCCGGAGAGCCCCAGTTCTTTTCATTGGAGATGAGGGCTGAGATTAGGGGTGAAAGTTTTGTCCTGACGGCCCGAGCCCACCCAAAACCACCCTGAACCCGGTCAGGGTTTAGCCCGGCCCGTACCCTGATAGGGTCCAATCAGGGTACAGGGTAATTTTTACCCTGTCAGGGTAAGGGCGGGTTAACGTTGAGGCCTCGGGTAGAGCCCGGCCCGACCCTACCCGACGCTGACTTTTTTATTAACAATTTAACATTATCTTTTATGCTACTATTTTGAATTCTCATGAAATGTTTTTACTTTTTATATTACTCTATATTTCTATTATGTTGTGCTTTATTTTATTTTGATCCCCTTTATTAAGTTATCATTAATCTTGTTACTGTATTCTTCTTTTTGATAATCATTCATGTCTTATACTTGTAAATATTTGGCATTTATATGTTAAAATGTTGAGTTCAGGGTAAATCAGGGTAAACCCTACCCTGATTTAGGGTCAATCAGGGTAAACCCGACCTGGCCCGGCCCGATCAGGGTAAATCAGGGGTAGGGTTTGGTAATACCCTGCCAGGGTAGGGTAAGGGTTGAGGTTATGTGATACCCTGACAGGGTAGGGTAGGGTTTGGGTTAGCATGAAATTTTTTTGGGTAGGGTAGGGTTTGCAGATACCCGGCCCAACCCGACCCTGTTTCACCCCTAGCTGAGATAGACCGTCAGCTCATCAGAGAGGATCACTGGGAGATGAAAGCGATCTACCTACGTCCAGAGCCTCGGGTGTACTATAAGATCATTCAGCACAACCTGATACTTCAGAGTGGGGCACTACGAGAGGATCTCCCAGTTAACCCAGTTCTTGGTGTACTATATCTGCACTAGGCAGCCTGTCTACCTTCCTTATATCATTATGCGGACGATGATAAGTAACACATTGCCCGGTCATGTTGGCAACCTGTCTTATGGACGCATGATCACTACACTGCTTACCCGCCTGGGTATCGATTTGGTGGATGAGAGGATTCAAGAGAAATCCTTCTCGTCACCTCTAGATTGGGAGGCCATCTGTAAGATGGGCATGCGGGATGCTCAGGTCAGTGACGATGAGAGGAACGCTCTAGTGCGTCCACGTACTCGAGTGGAGATGGCTGACGCTGAGGCAGCAACAGCAGCCACTGGAGCAGGGGTTCATGGGGGTGATACTGGGGATGATGAACGTTTATACATGGATGTGGATTCCATACCTCCTCCATCACCTACACATACTACGGGAGCTGGTCCTTCACATACAGCTGGTCCTTCACACCCACCTTCTGATGACATGCTGGGGATACTGGGTGAGATTAGAGAGGCTCAGCGCATGTCTGATCTGAGGGTGGGAGAGCTTCTAGATGCTCAACGCATGTCGGATCTAAGGGTGGGAGAGCTTCTAGATGCTCAGCGCGTGACTGATCAACGGGTGGCTGATCTCACAGCTAGTCTTCAGACAACCCAGACTCAGATAGTTTGGTTGACTAGACTCTATGCTGAGGATTATGACAGAGACCGCGAGGCACCGCCTCCCCCATCACCTCCAGCTTCCTGATGTATTTTCTTTTTATTTTTCTTTTGTACTTCAAAGTAACTGTCCAGATTGTGGACTGTACTCTGCTTTAGATATGTGTATATACGTTTGTTCTTCCTTCGAGTGTATATAAATTTGTTTCTCATTTAATAGATGCATTATTCTCTTTCAATTTTTGTCTTAAACAACACAAATTCTTATAATGTGTTATTATTACAGCTTTTAATTTTTATCCTATCTCAGTTCATAAACTTTTGTGGTAGTATGCTGGTTTAAAAGACAGGGCCTGAGAGCTCTGATACCAAGTTGTCACACCTCAATTCTGCACTATTCAGAACGGTGTGATGAACCGCTAATAAACCAACGGTTTAACCAGGATCTCTAATAGGCTGTGTCCTTTTAAATTAAATCATACACATCCACAACCATAATCAGAATAAATACACAATAGCGGAAGTCTTAATATTAAATGAACTGAGGAATCTAATTGTGATAATCATAAATAAAATATCAAATTATGTTGTATTAACCAAGACATAAGTAAATAAAATATCAATTACATTTTCTTAATAGTTCAAATAAAAATCTAATCGAAAACGCATGAGTTGCACTCGCATGAGGAGTCATGCGTCTCCACTATGTCTTCAGCCTCCATTATAGCCACGTGTCCGTACACAGAAGCATTCATATAATCTTCCACAGTGGTACCTGCATCATGAACTAAAAATATTCGACGTCGAAAGGGTGAGCACACATCATGGCTCAGTGAGCAAACAAAACAATGCAACAACCATATGCATGCATTCAATTCATATCTGTGGTCTGGTATATAAGTTTGTAATGTGCTATAGAAAGGTTCGATGGCCGCCTCACCTCTATACACGAGTGTGTGAAGCCGCCCTATGAAAACGGCTCTGTCGACCCCACTAGGACACAATATACCCCCATGAAAACGGCATGGCAGTACCGGTTGCACCATACCAACACGTAAGCCCCTGCTGGCGAGGGCTTGCAAACTGGGCTCGCAACTAACCAATCCTAATGTCAATCAGTGTATCCAAGGCCTCACCCCAGCATCCCTCAATACATCCATAGAGATAGAGCTAAGCCCCCCGGCAGTCGAAGACTACACGGTCCGAGACCACCTCCCTTGATACCCTACGACGTAATAGTTCTACTAAGGTAATGGCGATACGACGATGTCAGTGGACATGACTTGAGTAGAACTATGGCACAATATACCCCAATGAAAACGGCATTGAAGTACCGATTGATACCATCCCCTACCCGCACCATGTACACTAGCCAAATACAAACATTCACATGCCTATTCCTATCATCATCATCATCATCATATTATAAACAATGAAATTAAATATGCATGAACAGTAATAATAGTAATATGGGATGACATGTTGAATTCACATTACAAGTATACATGCATAGGATCAGTCATGGCATTGGACTCAAGAAATAAAACAGTTTATTATTCGCTAACTAGTTTAGGTCTTGTTCCCTCACCTTTGCTTGAGTGTAGATCCTCTTTCAAGCTTTAAAAATCACTTTTATATCAATAGGAAAACCTAACAAGTCGATAGATTTTAATTAGAAGTCGTTCTGACAATTTTAGGCTTGTTGTTAAGCGAGGGTCACAGGTAGGGTCGCAGGTTTCTGCGATCCCCAGGTGTAAGACCCGTATCAAACTAACCCGGTCTTACCACCTTGAATCAGGTTTACCCATCATGGTCGAGCCAAATGGACCAAGGGCGTGAAGGAGATCGTGATCCCAGGTATCAAATCGACCCAAAAACACTTAAATTAAGGGGAGGGTCGCATACCCAGCAAGGGAGGGTCGGACCCCCAAGACAGAAAGACAGACCCCCTGTTTTACGGAGGGGGTCGGACACTTTAGGATTTAGGGGTCGACGGGATCATCGACCCCCTCATCGACCCCCAGTTGCCGCCAGAAATAGAAATTAGGAATGTTTCTTAATTTCGGTTGAACTCTTTCCAAAACTCAATGAGACTTATTTTAGGAGTTTTTACTCTATAAATAGGACGTCCCTAAGCCTCTTTCACTCCTTTTAGAACCCTAATTGAATTGAGAGAAAGAGAAGAGAGGGAAGAGAAGAAGAAGAGAAGCAAGGAAGAGAAGAAAGCAAAAAGGAGAAGAGTTGCAAAAAAAGAGTATTCTTCTCAGGTATGGATACTAATTCCATGAGTTTCTACAGACCTTAGGTTAGATAATAAAGAGAGTATGATCTCGGAGAATCCCATACCATCAACCCATGGTTAGGTATTCATGGAAAACCATGGGGGAATTCATGAAAGCTATATAGGTGAATGATTCATGGTTTTAGACCATAGAATGTGTGTAGAATGAACTTTAGGAGCAAGCCATAGGACCCCAAACACGAAGAATGGACTGAAAGGAAGAAAATTTACCAAAACCCACAGGGGGTTGCACAGGGGGTCGATGGCCAATCGACCCTACCAGACCCTGAGCATCGACCCCAAGTGTTCGGGAAGTCCAGAATAGGGGTGCTCGCACCAGGGGTCGATCATGACTCCGACCCTATCTCCGACCCCCAGTTAACAGCATGGTTTATAAATTCAGAATTAATTCTAATTAAATTCTATCGACTTTGTTAGGTCTTCTAGCAATATAATAACAATATAAATGTGATTTTAGAGCTTGGAAAAGGATCTATTAACAAGCTAAGGTGAGGGAACAAGACCTAAACTAACTGGTTAATAATAAACTATTTTATTTCTTGAGTCCAATGCCATATTGATTCTATGCGTGTATGCTGGTATGTGCATTCAATATGTCATCCAATATTTCTATTATTTGTTCATGCATATTTACTTTACTGTTTATAACATGATGATGATGATGATGATGATAGGAATAGGCATGTGAATGTTTGTGTTTGGCCAGTGTATGTGGTGCGGGTAGGGATGGTATCAACCGGTACAGCCATGACTGTTCTTCATGGGGTGTATATTGTGCCATGGTCTACTTAAGTCATGTCTACTGATGTCGTCATATCGCCATTACCTTAGTAGAACTATTGCGACGTAGGGCATCAAGGAGGGTCTCGGTCTTTGAGTCCCATACTCTATCGGGGGGCCTTAGCTCTATCTCTAAGGGTGCTCTGAGGGATGCTGGGGTGAGGCCTTGGATACACTGTTTGGCATTAGGATTGGTTAGTTGCGAGCCCAGTTTGCAACCTTAGCCAGCAGGGGTTTATTTGTTGGTATGGTATCAACCGGTAGAGCCATGACCATTTTTCATGGGGTGTATAGTGTGCCATTCTGGGTGCATGTGGGGCGACGGTGCCGTTTTCATTTGGCGTTTCCACACACTCGTGTATAGAGGTGTAGCGGGCCACCTATCCTTTCTATAGCACAGGGCAAACTTTAAACCAGACCAAAGATATGATTTGGCTGCATGCATATGTATTGTTGCATTATTTTGTTTGCTCACTGAGCCGTGGTGTGTGCTCACCCTTTCGAAATTGAATATTTTTAGTTGATGATCCAGGTACGACTGTTGAAGATTATGTAAATGCTCCAGTGTACGGGAACGTGACGACGATGGAAGTGGAAGAGGAAGTGGATACACATGACTCCTCTTGCGAGTGCAACTCATGTATATTCGATTAAATATTTTCTAGTTTTTTTTATTTGGATTTATTAAGGACATGTACTTGATATTTATTTATGTCTCAGTTGATACAGAATAATTTGTGTACTTGATATTAATATCACAGTAGATTCTCAGTTCATTTTATTATAAGACTTCCGTTATTGTGTATTTACTTTGATTATGAATATGGATGTATGGGGTTTAGATAAAACGGATATAGCCTACTCGAGATCCTGGTTGAACCGTTGGTTTGTTAGCGGTTCATCACACCATTCTGAATAGAGCGGAATTGGGGTGTGACACCAGGGGTAGGGTCGATGTCAAGGTTGGATGTTTCATCGACCCTGGGTGCGACCACAGCTTCCTTGGACATCTCGAAAGCTGGGGGTCGATCTTGTGGTCTGGTATGGTCGATTCCCAATTGACCCCACGTGTGAGCCCACGTGGTTTGAGTCGACCTTTTCATCCTACAATCCATTCTTTCATGTTTGGGTCCTATGGCTTACTTCCACAATCCATTCTATGCTTGTTCTATGGTTTAAAACTCCAGGTTACTTCCTTACTTGCCTACCATGATTCCCTCCATGGATTTCATTGAAATCTTCCCATGGATGGATGATTTGGGTTTCTCCTAGATCACACCCTCTTCATGAACTATCCTAAGGTCTTAAATTATTAATGGAAGCATACCCATACCTTAGGTTTGCTGAGATTAAGAGGTTTCTCTGAATTCTTCTCTTTAGTCTTCTTCTCCAACTTTCCTTCTCTTCTCATTCTCTTCTCTTTCAATTAGGGTTTCAAAAAGAGTGAAAGAGGCTAAGGGACGTCCTATTTATAGAGGAGAACCTCCCAAAATAAGTCCCATTAGGATTAGGAAAGAATCCCCTTGAAATTTAGAAAGTTTCCTATTTACGGTTTCTGTCGGCAATGAGGGGGTCGATGAGGGGGCCGGAGATCCTGTCGACCCTCGGGTCTAAATTGTCCGACCCTCGGTAAAAAATTCAGGGGTTTGACTCCCTAATGAGGGGGGTCCGACCCTGCCTATTTGGGTATGCGACCCTGCCCCCCTATTTTCTTGTTTTTAGGTCAGTTTAATACCTGGTCTTGCTATTTCTTTCACGCACTTGGTCCATTTGGCTGGACCATGATAGGTAGACCTGGTACAAGGTGGTAAGACCGGTTAATTTGATATGGGTCTTACACCTCCTAGGGAATTGGCTATAGTGGTTATGAATTTAACACAACAGGTACAACAATTACAGCAGATGCAAACCAACATGCAAGCTGCTATGGGAATCTCTCCCCCAGTCGTAAACATAACACCTCTACTGGCGGGGCAAGATAGTACCGTACCAGGGGGTAGCAACACCGTGCCCCAAACATCAGTCGTGAACAACACGGTACCCCAAGCACCTCAAACGCCAGTTGTACAAGCTCAAGTACAAAACCCTGAAGTACCTCAAGGCGGATTAACCGGGGCAATTACCAGTACCAACCGCCTATGTATGGAACATATGCTCAGTATCAACTGAACCATTCTAGGCTGATCGAGCTTTTTCTGAAGATGAAGCTGAGGAAATTCACTAGTAAGCCATCGGATCCTTTATGGCTAATCCACTGGATCGACGAGATGGAAAGAAACTACATGATGATGACTATCAATGAAAAAGATAAGGTATTATGCGCAACCTTTATGCTGAAAGGTGATGCCCATCATTGGTGGAAATCTATCCGGAATAATCTGCTGACAAAGCACATATAATTGACCTTGACTTCCTTTAAAGATGCCTTCTTTGAGAAGTATTTTCCCAGGAGTTTTAGAGATGCGATGGAAAAGGAGTTTCTGAGTCTGTATCAGGGATAGATGACGGTAGACGCTTATCAGCAGCGTTATGAAGAGTTGTTCTTCTTTGCTTCCTTTAGCATGCTGGAAGAAGATACCAAAATCCAAAGGTTCGTCATGGGACTTAGGGGAAGTATACGGGAGCATGTATTGAGATTGAAAAAGAAAATCTATAATGAAGCTGTACAGATTGCTCGAGTACTAAAATCAAGCCAAAGGGAGAGCTACTTTGCTCAGAACAGGGGCATTAAGAGGCATAATGGAACTACTTATAACGGAGGGAACTTCATGACATTTAAACCCTTCTGTACTCAAGGCTTCAATGCTACAGTCAAGACTACACCAACAACCCAATCTCAGCAAAGTCAAGGAAGTGCTGGAGTTAATTGCTTCAATTGTGATCAAGTAGGGCATTATTCGAGGGACTTCCCTAAATCGAAGAAGCAACTGCAACAAGGCAAGGTTTATGATGTAACTGCTAAAGACGTGACTGCATCACCCGATGTAGTCACAGGTATGACCTGACCTTTTGTTGTAACATCTTTTATGAGCATATAGATTAATTTAAGACTAAAATCACTGGTAACGTACCCGTTAATGGCATACCCGCTAGAGTACTCTTTGATTATGGGGCCACTCATTCTTTTATATCTGTGTCATTTAGGAAGAAGCTAAGTTTACCCCTCAGACCTTTAGACAGTAAATTGCTGGTACGGTCACCTATGAAATTGGAAGCAGAATTAGACCAAGGTTATAGACCATGTCCAGTTCTCATAAATGGACAAAGTTCGGATGCCAACCTGGTGCAACTTGAGATGGCAAACTTTGATGTCATCCTAGGGATGGGCTGGTTATCCCAGCATTCCATGAGTCTGCTTTGTGTTGAAAAGAAGAGATTGCATGAATGATCATTGCTAATTCTAGATCATGCATCAGATAGTTCTTTTCATGCTCCTTCAATTGTCTTGATGCATAGGCGAGCACCTGTTTTCCTTGCATCAGAACACATCTTAGTCCCAAATCTGATGCTATAGAGTGAACGACAAGCCTGGTACTGGGATGGTCAAGATAGGTGCAGAGACTAATCTTGACTTTAGAGTCTGAAAGGACTTCTCACACTCGTCTGTCCATGTGAACTTCTCTCCTTTCTTGGTTAATCTGGTGAGTGAAATATCAATCCTTGAGTAGTCTTCCACAAACCTTCTATAGTAACCAGCCAATCCCAGGAAGCTATGAATCTCAGCAATCGACTTTGGTGCTTCCCATCCTACTATAGCTGAAATCTTGCTTGGATCTACCTTGATACCGTCTACAGATACTACGTGACCCAAGAAGGCTACTCCCTTCAACCAAAATTCACACTTCTTGAACTTGGCATAAAGCTTCTCCCTTCTCAGCCATTGTAGGGCTGCTTTCAAGTGTGATGCATCCGTCTCCCTGTCCTTTAAGTAGACCAATATGTCATCAATGAATACGATGATCGAAGTGTCCAACATGTCTTGAAACACTCGGTTCATCAGTTCCATGAATGATGCTAAGGCATTGGTCAACACGAATGACACTACAAGGAACTCATAATGCCCATATCTTGTCCTAAAAGCAGTCTTCGAAATATCTCCTACCTTGATCTTCAGTTGGTGATACCCCGATTTAAGATCGATCTTCGAGAAAACCTTTGCACCATGCAATTGATCAAACAGATCATCAATCCTAGGCAAAAAGTATCTGTTCTTGATGGTTAACTTGTTCAACTCTTGGTAATTGATACATAGTCGTACACTACCATCCTTTTTCTTTACGAACAATACAGGCGCTCCCCACGGTCCTGTAATTGGGTCTTCAACTCTTTTAATTCTATAGGGGCCATCCTGTAAGGTGCTTTAGACACTAGCGTCGACCCTGGCATAAGGTCTATCACGAACTTTGTAGCCCTATCTAGAAGTAGTCCAGGTAGATCTTCTAGAAATACATCTAAAAACTCTCGTACCACATCTAGATCCTCCATCTTTGGCACTTCTGCCATGACATCGACCACAAACACTAAGTATCCCACTCCTCCCTTCTTTAGGCATCTCTAAGCTTTTAGAGCAGAGAGGATCAGCTTCCACTTCCTAGGTAACTTAGTTCCGGTGAAGCTAAACTCCTTTCCATTATCATCCTTGAAAGAAAGCTTCTTTTCGACACATAATAAACTAGCCGAATGCTGGCATAACCAATCCATTCCCAAGATGACGTCAAAGTCTGCCATCTCAAGTTGAACCAAATTTGCTTCGAGGTTTCGCTCATCAATAATAACTGGGCACGGTCCATAGCATTCATTCAGGACCACTTCTACTCCCAATGGAGAGCGGACTATTAAGCTTGGAGTTAAGGGCTTAATAGGTAACTCTAGTCTCTTCCCAAAAGATATAGAAATAAATCAGTGTGTAGCTCCAGAGTCAAAAAGTACTCTGGCGGGTACACCAGCTACATTTTCCATTCCTGGAATTTAATTTATTCCTTAGTCTACATGCTCATACATAACAACACAGTAAGCAAAATAGTAAGGGACAAAATCGTACCAGTAACCACATCAGATGATGCAGATGCTTCCTCAATAGTGACTGCAAACACCTTCCCTTACTGTGGCAGTTACTTTCTTGGTAGGGTGCAAGTCTTCGCATAATGCCCCATCTGTTGGCAGTTAAAGCATTTGATGTTAGGGTTCTGACCAGCTACCTATAGTGGTGGTGCAGTAGTATTTCTTGCTGGCACCGCAACGGACTGAGGCATGTAGGGATGGAATGGTTGAGTGTTTCCTCCACTAGAAATCTCAGTAGCAAGCCTCTTCATTCCCCTGTTTTGAGCAAAGAAGAGCGATCTGCACAGCTTCGTTATACACCTTCTTCTCCAAACCCAAAACTTGTTCCCGGATGCTTCCTCGCAATCCCATAGTGAACCTACGGGTTTTGGTTTCCTCCTCTTGCATGCTAGCTGAAGTGAAGAAAAACTGCTCTTCGTATCTCTGCTAGTACGCGTCTACAGTCATCTGGGATTGTTGTAGGTTGAGAAATTCCTTCTCCATTTGATCCCATAATTTTTTGGAAAGTACTTGTCGAAGAAGGCCCCCTTGAATATTTCCTAGGTGATTTGGGTGTGCTTCGTTTCCAAGTATGATCCGGTAGAATTCCACCAGGGATTGGTATATTCTTTGAGCATGTGTATAGCAAATAATTCCTTCTCATCCTCTGTACAGGTCATCAGACGGAAGTTCTTCTCCATTTCAACGATCCATTGTGCATGCCACAATGGTTTCCCCGGTTTCCCTGTGAAGTTAAGAGGTTTCAGCTTCAAAAACCTATCCACTGCTGCTTAGGTCATTCTACCCCTGTGCATTCATTCCATACCATGGTGGTGCATACGCATAGACCCCTTGATAGGCAGATGATGTTGGAATTCGCTGTGATAGCTGTGGATTCTGTTCTTGGTCCATTAGCCCAGTACTACCATCCACTGGCAGTGCGGTGTTATTTCCCCCAGACTCAGGCAT
Source organism: Protea cynaroides (assembly GCA_028583415.1). Classification (NCBI taxonomy): domain Eukaryota; kingdom Viridiplantae; phylum Streptophyta; class Magnoliopsida; order Proteales; family Proteaceae; genus Protea; species Protea cynaroides. The sequence goes on along the minus strand of CM053274.1, from coordinate 42,049,712 downwards.
ACCTTCTGTAGGGACGTATCTTGGTGGCATGAACATCTTTAGCATCTCGTTCAAGAACACCTTCTGCTGAGCTTCCATCTGGTAGGACAAATTTGTCACTATAGTCTCAGAACTGGTGTGAGGAGGGCTTGGCAGATTTGTTGGTGCCCTGTGACTCTGCCCTTCTCCACCATTCCTCATTGGTGTCCTGTCCACATCATCCCTCATTGGGTTTCCTTCTTCTTGGTTCAGGTTTTGCTCACCAACATTTCCTGCTTCCACATTGTCTTCGGCTTGACGCACCATTGAGTGGTGGTTTTTTCGTGGACCTCTGCGACCATTTCCGCCTGCCATCTCAGATTACTCTTCATGGTTTGGATCTGAGAAGAAGACATCACACATGAGATATATTCGAATAATCACATTTTATCATAGTAGTGTTAGTCTTCAACAACTGCAAGGCAAAAACTGTAATGGAACTTTTAAATCAAATTTTTTCTCAAAATTTTCTGGGCTTAAATAACTTCTCCGGTTGCAACATACCGGTCGCAGCACTGTAGTGCTTGGTGCGACCGGTATGTCTAGGCGGACAAACCTCTCAGACTTCCCGAGAGGTACCGGTCGATGTACCAGTCGCAGCACTGTATGGTATGGTGCCACCGATATAGTCGACTAGACAAAATTCTCTATTTGGCCTAGAGATACCGGTCGACTATCCCAAGAGGTACCAGTTGGCAGTTGAGGGTAAAACCGTCGACCCGTATGCCTGAAAAGGCTTTAAAATCGTGATTTTTGACTCATTTCTCACTTTTTCTTCTTCTTTTCTCTCTGGTGGCGATTCCTCTCTGGCTTGGTGAGTTGCTACAGTCCGATCGGTGCTTGTAAAAGTGATTTTTCTCACCCAAGAGTACTTCCCAACCTCTCCAAGTAAGTTTTTTTCCTTCCTCACTCTCTTTTACATCGTTTCTTCATGGTTTTTCTACCCAAAAATTAGTTTTTTTTTCTAGATTTAGAAGATTCTAAATGTAGGAACTCTTTTTCTTCGGCTTAGAAATGGTTTTGGGACCTCTATGAACAAAAGCCCTCAACTTATTTTAGGTTCCACCGTATGGTTTACTCAAAATCGAAATTTTATGGATTTTTTACCTAGGTTTTGGTTAAAATCAATTTTTTCTTGAAAATATTGAAATTCTTACTTGTTTGATAATTGTTTGGTCTCTATTTGTTGCTATATGATTACGTAAGTCCTTCTACCCAAATGTTGGGTGAATTTGAGGTCCTTGCTTGAAATACTGTCGTTATGCTGCCAAAATTTTGAAAAATCTCGACTAGTTCCCATTGTGTTGTTTTGTTTTGTAGTTAAACAATGTCTAGGCGTTGTGGTGCTGGTGAGCACGCATATGCTCTAGGCATGAACTTTCCACACCCGCCTGTCCCAAAATACGATGAGTGGTGGCTTAGCTTGATGGCGGCGGAAGCCCATTTTCCATGGTTTGAGGATAAAAACATCAAGTCTGGATGCTGCATGAACCTAGAACAACTCCAGTGGTTCGATGTCGAAGCGGCCTTTGATGCACTTGGGTGGTTGCCAGTGATCACCTATACAGTGATTACCTGACCCAATCTTGTAAAACACTTTTGTTGGAACCTTGCCCAGACAGTACAGAATAAGTTGTCATTGTTGGCAATCTTAGTAGAGTGATATGGAGGAGAGAGAGTGTTTGTGGGTCCCATAGACAGACAGGGTGACTAGGTTGGTGCACTGACAGCAGCTGATGAGAAAGTCTAGCAGAAGAAAGAGAATGAAGACCAGAAAGAGGAGAGAGAAGATGAGGAGGGAGAAAGAGGAGAGAGAAGATGAGGAGAGAGAGAGTGGGTGGGGACCAAGTGGGTCCCACCTGGGGTAACCAGGCCAGCATGGCAGCCAGCCCTGGCCAGCATGGCCGATGCCTGCGGCACCAAGGCAGCAGCATGCAAGCAAGCCCAGCAGCTCAGCACAGCAGCATGCCCAGCAGCTCAGCACAGCTGCATGCCATGCGCACGGTAGCATGCCATGCGCACAGCAGCATGCCACTCGCACAGTAGCACAGTAGGACAGGAAGACCCGCAAGGCAAACTAGTCGCGTGTGCGCCTCACAAGACCAACGCACTGCCGCTAGCCCTCGCAAGCTTGCAAGGCTCGCAGGGCCTAGCCACACGCGTGTCGCATCGCAAGGCATGCCCCGCATGCACATCATCTGTTCGACAAAATTCCCTAGAGAGACCCTCCCTCAGCACCCTACTGGAATGGCCTCCTCTGTAGGTGATACTCACCGGTTACAGAGGCCATTTCCGAGATTGTAGAGGGTTTTTTTTTCCATCTAAAACGGTGTGGATTCTAAATCTACGGCCAAGGAAGTGCCACGTACGTTAGATCCAAGATCGACGACTCAAATTAAGGCAGGATTCTGTGCTTCTCTTTGATCGCGTCAAGATTCTTGCACGAATCCTATGATTGGCTGAAGGCGGTTTAATATGGTAGACCGCGCCGCATGTAGCCGAATCCAAGATTCATTGTATCGCGCGTATGGTGCGTCGGCATCATGGATTCCTATCTGACGGCTATCACTTGCGCCGAGTTCATCTGACGTGATTAAGCCGATCGTAAGGCCTAGATCAATTCCCACGTCGATCTGACAGATCCAGCGGCTCGGAATGAAGATTCCGCTGAGCCAATAAGAACTCGACAACGGCGTACGGTGGGTCAGCGGCGGCCGCGCTACCGTGCTTCGCGCCGCATGGAATCAGCCGAGATGATTCCTTTTGGAATATTCTGATTGGTCGATCTTCTTCTGGCCATATCTCAGCCGTCCGATCTCTGTTTTGGGCGTGTAATATATCAAACTAAAGGATTTTTGGAGAGCAGGCCTTCAGAACAAGTTTGAGCTCGAAAAGAAGAAGCTGGAGCACGAGTTTAGGGAAAACTTTAAGATAAAGCTTCAAAGAGCTATGTTTGAACTCCCATTTTCTGTGTGCGGCCATTAAAGCTTCAATGAAGCTAAGGAAGAGTGCTGGGACAATGCATTGAGTGTCCAATGGAGTCATGGCTTTGAAGAATGACCTGTGTAGCCAGTAAAGAGGTCGATAAGCTTGCACATTGAACTTTACATCAGCTATGAGCAAGACGGGAAGGTAACTTCACACTCAAACCCTCTTTATGATGAATATGATGAATGGGATGGGTTTGTAGTTGTCAAATGATTCATATATATAGCCTATCAAGTTGAGTCCTGATAGGTTTATGGGTAGTAGCCCATATTCAAGTTGTAGCTTGTCTTATCTGGTGGTGTAGCACCTTGCTGTTGTAGCAGTCGAAGACTACCTATTAAAGTTGTGTATCGGGTATAATACGAAACCCTGGTTAGGGTATTAACCTGTGGACTAGCCATCACAGTGAGTGATTGGTAAACCACGTTACATTCTGTGTCGTAAATGTGTATGAAAGTGTTTATGAGTGTGGAATAGAAGTTTGTGTGCTGCAGGTCTAGGTGTACACACTTGGCAGGCCAAGCCCCTGGTATGGATACCCGTGGGTGTGTGGTTGGTGTGTGCACGAAATTTGTTTGATATATTGACAGTGAGAAAAGTCCAGTTGACAGCTCAAGGCAGCACATAGTGAACAACAGCTCTTGGCAGCAATTTCCAAAGCAGTAGGCCAAATCATATCAGTGGAAATATTTGAGGGCACTGATTCACCCCCCCCCCCTTAGTGACTACCTGGGATCAACAACTTCTTTGCCAACCTGGAAGTTGAGGGATATCTAAACAACTTCGATCACTGTAGGGATATCCGCATCACTAGCTTTGTCAAAGGTGTTCCCATTTCATTCAACACCTACCAGCTTGCTGATCTTTTGGGGATTCCCACTGATGGTCATTTGGTTTACTATGTTCCTAAGGCAAAGAGCTACCATACTGAGGATCTACACCAAGAATTTGCAGAGTAGATCCTTAACCCAGGGGCACCCATGAAAGTTGCACGTTTACGGCTTCTTCCTAGTGTCTATTGCCGCATTATTCAGCATAACATTGTCCCTCAGAGCGGTCACTATGGCGAGGTATCTCAGCTTACACAGTACCTCACTTATTGTGTCTGTACTAGAGAGCGTGTCTGCTTACCCTACATCATCATCTAAACCATGCTACAAGCTACCACACCCAACCTGATAGGCAACCTTCCCTATGGTCGGCTTATTACCAAGCTCTTGCAATGCCTTCACGTAGACATGAGAGAGGAGATTGCAGTCGAGGATACCATGACATCAGACATTGAATGGGATGCCATTGTCCGGATGAAAACGGACAACCTGTCGATCAGTGATGAAGAGCTAGAAGCTTGTCTTCGTTCACTTTGGAAAGCAGTAGTAGTGGCAGCAGCAGCCAATGCAGCTTATGCAAAAGTGTATGGGGTGATGATGATGAATAGATGGAGGATATTCCTACACTGGAATCCCAGCCCATACCTGCAGCAAGACCATCCCAGCCTCCTCCCAATATCGTGATGGGTATGTTTATGGAGATTCGGGATGCCCAGCGCGAGATGAACCATGACCTGAGACACCTCTCCCATAGCCTCAGAGTCACACAGGAGTAGGTATACTGGCTCATGGTAGCATATGAGAGTGACTATGACATTACCGACCCTATTCCTCCGATGCCCCCAACCACATAATAGATCACTTTATTTTTCTCTCTCCCATCAGTATAATTTTATTATAACAGGGTAACTGTCTGGCTTGTGGATTGTACCCTATGGTACAATTAACTTTTTCACTCTTTGGATGGTAGTTTATAATTTCTTTTGTCTGTTAACATGGTTTATCTAGAACATGTTATTTTATTAATTTCACCTTTAGTATAGTATATTATGCTCTTTAGTTAATTGGTCTCAAGCATCAAACAAGTGCTTAAGGTGTGTTTTTGTTAAGGCTTTTAATTTTTCCTATCTCAGTCCATTGACTCGGTTAGGTGCATATATGGTCTGTTGGACAGAGCCTAAGGGCTCTGATACCAAGTTGTTACACCCAAATTTTGACTAAATCAGAAGTGTGAGTGAACCACCACTAAACCAACGGTTCACACTAGGATCTTAAGAAAACCATATCCACTTATACAAACCATTGCACATAACCATAATCGGATTATAAAATAAATACAACGAAAGTCTTAATTTAAATGAACTGAGTACTTCTATGGATAAATATAATAAATTATCCAATTATCCAAATACCAAAACGTAAATAAATATCTTTACATTACTTATAAAATCCAACTGAAATAAATAAATTAAGCTAAACCAAGAACATCCTAGAGGTACACGCAGTAAGAGCACTCACATGAAGTGTCATGCTTGTCCTCCCCTGTTTGAACTTCTAGACCAGCAGCACCTCCATACACTGGAACATCCACGTAGTCCTCCACAGTATAACCTACATCAACATCTAAAAATAGTGTGTATACAAGGGTGAGCTCACAACTTAGCTCAGTAAGAAAATTAGACAATGCAACAAGTAACATGCATGAGTAACATTCACATTTGGTCTGGTTTGTAAGTTTGCAATGTGCTATAGAAAGGATTGGTAGCCACCGCACCTCTATACATGAGTGTGTGAATCTGCTCAATAGATCAAACACCATTGTCGTCCCACATGCACCCACTATGGAATAGAGATAGAGCTAAAGTGTCTGGATCACACACCACCAACATTTCTCCTGATACCCTATCCATATCAACATGTAAGTTCTTATTGGTGAGGGCTTGCAAACTGGGTTCACGACTAACCAATCCTATATGTCATCATAGTAGGTCCTATCCCAGCACAGCTCCCTACGGCATAGAGATAGGGCTCGAGTCTGGTGGCCAGGCCAGAGACCATAGTGCCACGTCCTGCCCTTGATACCCTATCCCCACTAAGCATGCTAAGATAGCAGTGATACAAAAAGGAGCTAGTGTGAGGAATGATCCAAGACCCCCGTTCCTTTCCATTCCATACACTAACGAAAACAATCTCATGCCTAACAATTACATCCTAGCATAGCGAGTATGCATAAACAATATAACAACTAAAAGTAAAGATGACATGTGAATATGCAAAAACAACATTCCACAGAACAATAAATATTAACAACGTTTTTATTGTTATTAAGTTATTAGGGTTTAGGTCCGATTCCCTTACCTGATGCTTGATTGTTAGCTTGCTCCGCGTCACAAAGTCCAAACTTGCTATCACAAGGTCCTACACGACATTAGGATTTAGTTAGAATTTGTTCCATAGGTTTTACGTTGATCGAAAACCAATTGGGTAAAAAACCAACCTATTCTGGACATATCAGTCTCATATACCGGTTACAGGTCATTGTACAGTGGCGTGACTAGTATAGTCGATCGGACAGCCTTGGCAGGCTACTCGAGAGGTACCTATCGCATATACCGAATGCACATAGTGCCACAGGTATGGTCGACCAGTATGCCTCCTGAAGACCACCAACTTGGTGTTCATCTTCTGTTGATTACCCATTATGGCTTCTAGGGTTCCTTCTATGTATTCTAGGCCTGAGCAACATTTTAGGGTTTGTTTTATCTTCCATTCAAGTCCTACTTTCTAAGAAACCTTAGTTTAGCATTCAATCTAGGGTTCTCAACTGAATTAGGGTTTAACGGTAATTTAGGGTTTTAGGTCAATACCTAACCTTGCATGATATTGATCAGTCATCCACAATACTTAACTTAGAGAAAAGTTCAGGCACTTACCGTTGGTTCACGAACTATGGTGTTCTTCGTCCAATGGAGGTCCTTTTTCAACCTTTCTCAGCTCCTTCTCCCCTTCAGATCTCTTTCTCCTCTCTAGTATTTGTGAGAATCAATCAAAGAGGTTTAAGGAGGTTTAGAGGTCCTTAAATAGGCTAGGATGGAGTTTAGAAAGTTTTCCTACGATAGGAAAGTCTCTAGGATTGAGATTTGGCAAGCAGGACCCACAAGGATCCTTTTTTCAGATCTAACTAGTCTGCCCGCGCAGACATACCGGTCGACCGGTATGTAGATCGGTCTCATGAGACCGGTATAACATTATTTCTCTGTTTTGGTCCATTTTTGTACCTATGTCATCCGCTTATCCCGTCTAGTGCGGTTATGATTGAAAGACCTGTTACGACATGAAATAGATGTTTAGATCGGGTTTATGGAGTACGGGTCTTACATTAAGCGATCCTACAAAACTCAGATTGAAAAATCAATTAGTACCCAATATGAAGAATAATCAAGAAACCTCAAATCGATAATTATAATTTATCTATCCAATTTTTTTATTTAATTAATAACCTTAGAAGTGAAGATAAGCATCCAGGTTCTTCCAGGTGATTCAGATCCTCCAAGCGTATTGCGAAACACAAAAGGGTCAAGTTTAGCCTTCTCGATCACAGCAAGGGGACGGTATCTGCCGCTGTCTCTGTCGTTGTCCCTACGGCCTCCCTTGTAACCTTAGTAGCTTTAATGGAGAAAGAAGCTCAGTCTGGAAGAGAAAGAACGAGGGAAGAGGAAGAATGAGGGAGATTAAAAAATGGAGGGAGTTCGGAATTCTTCTCAAACTAGTTTTCCCACTTTAACACATTATTTGCTAAATGATTCGGTACTTTGGCACTACTGAATGCTTATGAAAGCATAGCCCCAGGATGAAGTTAAGCCACATGTCTTAATACAAAGGAGCCCGATCCGTGTTGTCATGGGTTCTTCTTATTGTAAATATAGTGTGGTAGAATATAGTGGTGGCGTTTTCTAGGAGACGTGCTAGTAGTAGATATATGTTAGTTATGGAGTTGTAACTGTGCCTATTTAATTGCTTGACTGGGAATGTGTTGTATTTTAATTATAATGTGTTCTTATTTTTGTAGTAAAAAGTAAAGTTTCAAAATAAAGCTATTTTGGTTTTTCCTTCTTATAGTATGTGGTTTGAGAGGGTATTGAGGTGGAGCTAATGAGGTTGGATCCCAAGGCCTCAAGATGACACAAGTATGGTTGGTCTCTTTCCTTAATTTCACATGGGAAGTGAAAGAGGTTGTAGGGTACTTCATATATAGTTTTGGGAACTATATGAGATAGGGTAATTTGGAGAGAAATCTCTCTCCTTCCTTGTGTCTGGGTCTGCTTCGGGTTGCTTTTCACATGCACACGTCAGTCGAGCCGAGCCGTGCCATCCTGAGCTGGCCTGCAGGTCGTGTCGTGGTGGTAGTTTGGAGGGAAGTCTCCCTCCTCCCTTCTGTCCTGGTCTGTTCCGGGTTGCTTTTCACACAAGAGGGAGTGCCGTGTTGTCTAGAGCTGGCAGGTAGGTCTTGTCGTGGCGCGGTGTGGTGTCGTGTGGGTGTGGGTCAACTCAAGATATATTTTTTAAAGTTGGGTTATTTTTTTATTTATGTTGGGTTGGATGTGGTTCATTCTGTGATCCAAACTAGACCGGATTTATTAGTGAATAGATATGACTATTCAAAGGGACATACTCTTACTAAAGGGGTTTGATCTGAATGCTTGGATTGGGATCAGTCAATCAAAGCCGTTAAGATTGTAAGGACACATCTATTTAATGGAACAGATCCTTTGGAAAAAGGTGCGATCTCAACGGTCAGATTAGATTCAAATAATTTAAACCGTTAGATCGTAGAGGTGCATCTATTCAATAGAACAGATCCTTTGGTAGGGGTGTGATCTAAACCATCAGATTATGGTTTGACAATCTGAGTTGTTGGAATGAAAGGATACACCTTCATCTAAGGGTGCCTAGAAAGGGCATGTCCTACTCTATAAATAGGGTAGTAGGGGCGCTCTATTGGGTTTGGATTTTTTGATGAAATTAATGTTCTCTCACTCTCTCTCCCTCTCTGATAACTAATACTATTTGTTGTCCCCCTGTCGATTTTATTTTGATTTATCATATAAATCAATTCTTTCCATCATCGACATCTGCATTTGCCTTAGCACCACTCCGAAGTACTCGAAGGGGTGTATTAGGCCAGTGCAGGTTTAATACGGGAAGTCAAGAAGCTGCTTTATCTTGGAGCCAGATTTGCATAAAAAACCCGATTGCACCATTGGGGGCAAATTCTATTTTTAGGACAGTATCGCTTGTGATACGACTCAGCTTCAAACACTTTATTTGTTCAAATGCAGTCTTCATCATTGGAACAAGTAATTTCTCAAATAAGGTACGACATTCAATTTGTACAATAGAATGAGATGGAAAGAAGATATTCCTATATTTTCTCTATTGAGAAACAGGGTCCGGCGTCCTTCGTAAAGCCTTATACAATCTTATATTTTCTCTTTTGCTTCATCATCTCCCTATCTTCAAGTTAGGTAAGCGTGACTTCCCTGCACGTACCAAAAAATCAACCACCAGAATTTCTTTTTATTTATATAGTTGGAGACTAGAGATGGATTCATAGTGTTATTGTGAGATAGAAGGAATCTGGCATATCACTGACACCATTTGGACCCAACAGAATTTGTAAAAAATGATTGAACTTGGCACCTCTTTCTGTTCTTTAAGGCCCCTACTCCCTAAAGCATTATTATGAAAGTTACTTGATGCATGTTTCCAATGTGGCTATCCTAGGTGTGGTGACATTCAGAGAGAACTGAAAATTGTAGGCCAATCGCACTGGCCAATCACGCTCATACTTAGAAGACGAAAAGGTGACTGATGTCTTTGGGTGGAATTTTATTGTGGAATCTAGTGATTGAACATGCCAAGCTGGGTGTGCAAGTTATGTGGCTAATTACACATAGAGAAAGAATTATGATGTACTGAAATTTTTTAACTTGACTAGGCTTGGTTCCTATCAGTCATGTGTGCATGTGATGTGTATGTGAGTTCTTAGCTAAAACAAATAGAGCACTTGGGGATTCCTCTTGAGATGATGGTTCGAATCTATCGAGACTCATTGAAATTTCTTGTCTTATTTTATAAATTCCTTAGTAATTTTCAAGGAATTGATAAATAAATTATGGAAAGCAGTAAGCTTTTCTCCAATTAACCTCATCGAGCTCAATGTCTTTCAAAGATTAAGCAGATCATATCAGCTTTATTTATATGGTTGTCTTCCTCTTTTGTTACCATTATGGTCTTTCAACTATGATATCTCATAATGGTAATCACTTAGATATTTCTCCACACCAAAAATGTTGTCCTATAAGTTAGAAAATAACACTAAGATCAACGAGCAATTGGATATCATGCAAAGCTGGCATTTACTCTTTTTATTTTTGCTTTGGTTGATGAAGGAAATGCTTTGACTAATTCCCGTTGCATTAAGATCATGGAGCCTGCATATCACACCCCAATTCTGGACTAACCAGTAGTATGATGAACCGTCATAAGAACCAACGGTTCAATCAGGATCCCATAACAATCGTGCCAACCATCAAACCAAATAAACATTTTCACAACACAATCAAAGATAATAATAATAGATAGCGGAAGTCTCAATAAATACTGAACTAAGTGTCTACATGATAAAGTAAATAAGTAAACCAATTATCTTCAAGTAAACTCAAAACATAACTAAATAATTCATTATAAGTTCTTACTTTCAAATAGAAATAACTAAGAGTAAAGACACTGAAAGCACTCGCATGATGCGTCGTGCTCGTCCTCCATAACTTCAGCATCTATTGTCGTTATGAGTCTGTACGTCGATGCCTCCATATAATCTTCAACAGTAAGACATGCATCATCAACTAAAAATATTCAACGTCAAGGGGTGAGCACGCATCACTGGTCAGTGAGCAAACAAAACAATGCGTAAACATATGCATGCATACAATTCATATCTTTGGTCTGGTTTTAAGTTTGCAACTGTGCTATAGAAATGATTAGTGGCTATCGCACTCTATACTCGAGTGTGTGAATCCGCTCAATGGATCAAACATCATTGCCATCTCACATTCACCCAACATGGAATAGAGATAGAACTAAAGTGTTCAGATCACACACTGCCAATACTTCCCCTGATGCCCTACCCATACCAATACGTATGCCCTTACTGGCGAGGGCTTGCAAACTGAGCTTGTAATTAACAAACCCTAATTCCATCCACTTATATCCAAGGCCTTAACCTAGCATCCCTCAATACGTCCATAGAGATAGAGCTAGGACTCCTCGGCAGAGTCAAATATCACATGGTCCGCGAATACCCCCTAATGCCCTATGATATAATAGTTCCGCTAAGGTAATAGCGAATGACGATATCAATGCAAAAAATATTTTAGGGATCAAACACCCCTCCCCACACAGCACACCAACCATACTCACAAACACATGCATATTCCTATCATCATCCACAATAAGATAAAATAATAAAGTAAATATGCATGAACAAGAATAACAGTAATATTGGATGACATGTGAGATGCATATTACAAGCATACAAGCATAGTATCATTCATGGTATTAGACAAATAAAATAAAGGTAGCTTGTTATTATCTAATTAATTTAAGTCTTGTTCCCTCACCTTAGATCGTAGTATTAACTTCCTTCCAAGCTTTGTAAATTCACTGGACAACTAAGGACATTCATAAATTTAGGTTAGGACTTGTTAGTATTGGGTTACAGTAGTTAGTTTGGCCTCAAAACAGGCTTCTTGATTTGTGTGGCCTAATGTATTTGTCACTCTGTGGTAGACCACTAATGCAGCCACATAACTTAAAGGTTGTGTTCAAAGGTTTTTCTCATTGTACTCCTTGGTTCGTCTTTGGAGCATCTTCTAGGGTCTTTCTATGGCCTTGTTTATGGGTTTTCCATCAACAATTGTTTAGTCTAGACAAAAAGAGATGTTTTCCCTACCAACAACCTATACTAATTCCATTATTGAAGAAGGATGGGTGTCTGTCACATCAGATTTACATCTTTCAATGGGACATTAAGTTTTTTATTAGAATTTACAAGAGTTAAGGGTTTTACCGATGGTGATTTAATCAATGCTAATCGATAGTATACGTCGTCGGTAATTCTCCTAACATAAATATTGCAGAGCTTACCTTCTTCCTCTCCTTCTACCCTTTCTATTGAGAATGTGAACTTTCTGAGATTGATAGGTACTTAAAAGAGGGTGAAAGGTAGGATTTTTATTCTCCTAAGATTTCCTTGTTGGGATAGAACTCTTAGTTTGAATGGGGAACTCCGAAAAGGTTGCCAAGTGGCAAGAGTTTGAACTTAGAGAGAAAGTCCTTCCCTTTTACAACTCTAAAGTGGTTAAGATGGGTGTGGGTCCTGTCTAGATTATTCTATGGGTCCTAAGAATATCCTAAATGGTCTCCTAATATGAATGCAACTATTTATCCCAGGAACAGGTCTGTTTTTAGCCTGGCCGATCGATGGTACTTGTCCTTGGACTATCGGGATTCTCGACCGCCTGGTAGTGACCAACTCCCCTTAAGTTATACATTCATGTATAGTTAGAAAAGTCTAAGGTTTTAAAAAGGGTACCCTGTCGCATTGGTCTTCAATTAGGCATCATATCGGGTTCAGCTACAATGGAAAACCCTGACACGAAAGAAAATCCAAGCTAAGCTTGGTTTTCTGGGTGCGGGTTTTACAAATATTGCATATGATTTTGATAGAGGTATGAAAACTTTGATAGGAATCTTTTCAATCGAGATTATTCTTTTATCTTTCGATAGGAGAACTAAACTTTTGGATGCATATGTTTTCTCTATTTTATTATGCTTTGTGATGGTGTGAGATTGATAACATACTCTAGTTTACTAACACGCCATCGAATATACTGTTCTGTGTGATCATGCATATGTTTCTATGCATTTGGGGTCAGTGGTGCCATGTAGTGATGGGAACGAGTAGAATGGGACACTCATGACCCATGAACGCGACTGATCCATGATTGATTCATGATATCTAGTTAAGTCGGTAAGGAGGAAGGTGGGTGGAATGTGACACTTGTACTACTTCTTACCGCCGCTACTTTGCATTGACCATATGTAACTTAAGTCACGATGTCCTATGTGGGGCTTGGACGGGGTGGAAAGCTTGGCAACATTACGGTCCAGTAATATGGCTAATTAGGTGGACATGGCTAGTTGCACTTTAATCACCTGTATAACTATACCCCTAGCCATTAGGGGGTTATGTAATGGCATGGGTTCAATAAAGGATGTTATGAATACAGCTACGATACTCCCCATACCCTACGTAGTGTGGATGGGCGGGCAAATTGACTAGTGGGATTATTACTTCCTCAAGTGCTACAAGGTGGACTTAAGATAAGTGCGATTATGTGTGGACCAAAACGATAAACCCATGCATGGGGATGTTGCTGAACACTAAGTAAGGTGGCATCATTCTAGAGAGGAGACCCTTACAGCCTGGAGACTCCATGAGTGGGTTGTCTTGAGCTGGCACTTATTGTTATCTTACCTGACCATAGTTGATAGTTGCACGCATTTATTTGTTGTATGTTTAGTTTTTTACTATGCTCGGTGGTTGAGCTTACCCTTGTGCGCACAAATTATTTTAGATCTTGTGGGTTTTTCGTTCGTTGCTTCTACTAGTTTTTCATCCGTGTGGAGGATGAGGACAATGAGCCTAAGGAAGATGTTCGTAATCCTTAGGACGATTTGTGTTGCCTACCCACGGGCTTAGGCTATGCCTATGCCCATTCTTTTATTTGCCTTATTCTTTTGGATGGTTGGGATTCTATTGGGATACAATATTGGATAGACTTTAAAACAATGTTCTTTGATTTATTTTGGATTTGGATAATTTGGAGTTAGAAGTTTAAATCTTTAAATGTCAGTAGAATAATTTAGTATTCTAATTATAAGACTTCTGCTATGTTTTACTCTCTCTTATTTTGGATAAATTGTTTTATTTAAAATGTTTTAAATTAATCTGATAATCTGGTGAGTTATAATTAATTATTGGGGGTTGATATATGGGACACCATGATATACAATCCTGAAAGAGGATTTCTTATGCCCAATTAGAATGAAGAGATCTCGTTGCCTTCCATAGTATCGATATGTCGGGAATGGGGTGTGACACGACCGGCTTAGGTATAAGGCCTGTTCACGAAAATGAAATGAGTTAAATTGATTCCTGGAGGTAGTTAAGAATATTCCTTTAGCCTAGGATGAACTATTAGAGTCCCATTTCATGTATAACTGTCTTAGAGTCCTTTAGGAAGAAGAAACTCTCAATCTCTCTTAACTTCCTTACCGCATGGCACTCTTTCATCATTTCTCACTCTTGGAAGAGTTACACACCAAGAAAGAGACTGGGAAGATGAAACCTACTAGACCTCCCTCTCATTAGGATAGGATACTCATTATAAAATATCTGTTTTGGCCCAAATCCGTATTCGAGGTCCACACGCTGACTAGACTTGTAAGACAAGCAAAGACAAGGGGGAGGTGGGCCTATGGCCCCGGGTCCACTCTGATGCTTAAGTTAGGGCTCGGTGAACAGTCGATGGGCTTGGTATCCGAGCCTACAACAATATTTAAATGGAGTAGGTGAGAGATTCTCAGTCCGAGGTGTCAGAGCGATAATCCCAAGAAAGAGTAATAAATATAAAAATACCTGAAATCTCGGGATTCGTGGTAGTTATAGCGAATAGTGTATCTTTGTAAATATCACTTTTACCAATGTTTGATGTGTGATGACCGAAGTATCCTTGTAAAGCTGTAGAAATGGCGCTTTTGTCCTTATCCATTGGTTGGATTTTTGGGAATGTGTGGGTATTGACGTGGATGCTTGGATCCTAGCTGTCATCATGTCACTGGTGACATGGGATATTTTCTTAACACTTGCCTCATTGCTTTGGTGAATCTGTAAGGTTCGACTGAGCATGTAAAAAAAAGAATGCTCTCCCAACGCTTGCCTCATTACTCTGGTGAATCTGTAAGATTTGACTGAGTAAGAAATGACCTGATGTCACATGGCCGAGCTCATGTGTTCTTTCTCTCTTCTTTTTTTTTTTTTAAGCCAAGACACCTGACCGAGCTGGCCACCTCAACCGGCTCAGGTCAGGACAATTTTTGGATTTTCGCCCTTCTTCTTCTTTTTTTTGACCTTGGTCGCCAGACCGAGCCAGCCACCTTGGCAGGCTCAGGTCGGGATTTTTTTTGACCTGGTCGCCAGACCGAGGTCACCAGACAGAGCTGGCCACCTCGGCAGGCTCAGGTCGGGATATTTTTGGATTTTCATTTTTTTCACCTTGGTCGCCAGACCGAGATGGCCACCTCGGTTGGCTTAGGTTGGGATTTTTTTTTCTTTCTTCTTTTTTTTTTGACCTCGGTCTTCGGACCTAGGTCACCCGACCGAGCTGGCCACCTCGGCAGGCTCAGGTCGGGATTTTTTTTACCTTTCTTTTTTTTTTTACCTCGGTCGCCAAACCAAGGTCACCCGACTGAGCTGGCCACCTCGGGCAGTTCAGGTTGGGATTTTTTTTTACCTCTGTCGCCAGACCGAGGTCACCCGACCTAGCTGGCCACCTAGGCCGGCTCAGGTATGGATATTATTGGATTTTCCCCCTTCTTTTTTTTTTGTATTCTCAAAATTTTAAGCGACCGATGCTGAAGTATTCAGACTGATTTGGCTACCTCAACCAACATGGGTCTGTATTTTCTTAAAGGAGGACCGTGGCGTGACGGATCAACCCATGTTGATGTGCACGGACCTACCTGGCCACTTCGTCCAACATGGGTTGGTAATTTCTTAAAGGAGGACCATGGCGTGACAGATCAACCCATATTGATATGCTCGGACCGACCTAGCCGCCTCGTCCAACATGGGTTGGTAATTTCTTAAAGGAGGACCATGGTGTGATGGATCAACCCATGTTGATGTAAAATTACTGACCTGGTCACCTCGGCCAACATGGGTTGGTAATTTCTTAAAGGTGGACCATGGCGTGATGGATCAACCCATTTGGATATGCTTGGACCGACCTGGCCGCCTCGGCCAACATGGGTCGGTAATTTCTTAAAGGGGGACCGTGGCGTGACAAATCAACCCATGTTGATGTGCTCGGACCGACCTGGTGGGGTCAGGCATTGGAGCTGGAGCAAAGATGGATACTGATCTGATACTGAATATGGGTGAAAGATGGAAGTAGGTTTCGGTGTTGGATCTGGGTCGTTCATGGATCCGAATGGGGGTCGGTTTATGGAGCTGGAGCAAATATGGATACTGATCTGATACTGGATATGGGTAAAAGATGAAAGTGGGTTTGGATGTTGGATCTGGGTCGTACATGGATCCGATCTGGGTATTGGATCTGGGTTATCCTGTAATACACAACCTTGTGGACTCTGCCTGGTTTCTCTAGAATCTTCCCTCCTTTCTATATATATGGCCCCTAGGGCCTCCCTTTTGTTTTACTTCATAATAACTGAGTACCTCTTTGATGGTAAGAGTTGTCCCTCGGGTTGTAAAAGTGTTCCCTTGTTGCAAGTAGTGCTCACTGTAAGAAGTTTTTTACCTCCTTGGTGTCGGTGATTCACGTTGGTTTTACAAGAAGTTCTGGGCAGCGATTCATCGGTGAGTTTCCTCAACTTTAGTTTCTTTTATTTGTCAAAAAATGTTTGCATGTCAAGGAGTAGGGATAGAAGTAGACATCAAAATGATTGATGTTACGGGACCGATGTCCCCAGTCTTAGCTGACTCATCATCATCTACTAGTAGTGATTCGTCAGATAGCAGCTCGACAAGTAGTAGCAATGCGTCCATATACAAGGAAGGGCTGGAAGAATTTGGGATGGAAGGTGGAACCCAAAAATCTCCGGATGACGTCATGCCAGACGTTGTTCCCACCCATAGTAGTGCCACAAGACAATCAACGGCGGGATTGGCCTCTCAGTGGTTGGGTGCAGACACAATCCGGGAAGCTAAAGAGGATGCAAATCCTCATATTGAATTTGACGGAATGGAGCAAGTCTGCTTACTGACCAAAAGAGAATTTGTGAGGTTAGGAGATTGCTTTCAAATTCCTCCCATAGTAGAGCTCCGAATGCTTGGATCCGCGGAAAGATCTTGCTGGGATCGGGTGTCCAAGTTGTGCGTAAACATAGAGATGTTCAGGGCTGGGTTTCGTATACCCACTCCCCGACTAGTCAGTGAGATAGTGGACCATTATAAAGTAGCACCAATCAAAATAATCCTGAATTTATGGAAGACAATTATCGCCTTTATTGTGTATTTCAAGAGAATGGGGGAGAAGCCAACCTTAAATATGTTCCTAGCCATGTTCATGCTTAATCATTTCCAAAGGTCGGATTGGTATTATTTTGCAAAACGACCAGAGTACCCGGAGATCATCAGCAATAAACCATTTTCCATCAAGAATTGGAAGAACAAGTTTTTTTTTTATGTTAAGGGAGATATGGTTATTTTTGAGAATATCTGAAAAGTGATAAGCTCCGAGGTGGTTAACACCGATGTGATGCTGACGCGAAAAGAAGCTGGTGCCTTGAAACGTGCCTTGAACGAAGTGGGCACGGCAGTTAGAATGGCCGATTTCTCAAATCCCTTGTTTCTTCATGAATATAAACTTTGTGAGTGTTTTTTGCTTTTGTTCATGTATCCGACCTTTAACTATGGGCTGATTTGCCATTTGTTTTACTGCAGTGATGTTGTCGAGGGAATTTCTTGCAGAGCTCCGCAAGAAGGAGCTTTGAAAAGAACAAGAGGCTGAGGAGAGGAATGCAAGTCTTGACCAAGACTGTCGCCAGAGATTAGAAGAGGTGGTCCCGAGAATGACTCAGGCCGAACCTTCGAAGAAACTTAAGAAGCGACATCATCAGTTTTCTCCCGATACTGCCCTCGTCGAAGCAGCTCAAGTATATGCTAAGGTTCTTACTCCCGTGCATCGTGTTCTTGACTTTTTAGGTAAGGGGTCAGCAAGTAGTGGTATCGAGGCAATATTAGCCCTTCCCGAGTCTACCCGACCTGTTCCTGCTCTACCACCCCGGCCCAAAAAGGGAGAATATCTTTCTATGGGGGGTAATCTAAGCGCGATTAGATGGATTCCCCTGATGGTTCCTCTTTCGAAGTAAAAGGCAGGGCACGAGAAGGCTTATCAACCTGATTGGGTGATAACAGAAGATGACACTGCCATAGGAGACACTCGCGTGGCAGAGGAACTCATGAGGGGGTGCATGCTTCCACGGGACCAAGCGATGGTCCCTGGCCTTTCTTCACAAAATTTGATAGCGGGTGTGGATACGTTAGCATCAGGGGTGAGTTGTCTATCTTTCATGCTTGTTTTGCCATGGGTTGATCTGTTATGCTAACTCTCACCATTGATTGTTCCACAGCTTATTGCACATATGAGGGAGCTCAAGCTACGTCTGCATAAGACTGCTAGTGAACTTGCCAATACTGATAAAAAACTTCACCGAGCAGAAGAGGAGAGGGATGGTGCATAGTCTCGACTTAAGTCAAAGGAGCAAGAGTTTGACTTGATGATGGTAGAAAACTCCAGCCTCCGACCAAAAGTAGAGAGGTTAAAGAAATCATTGGATGACAAGAAGGTCATCCTTGGTAAACTGAGGTCTGTTGCTGAGGTCTCTCGTACCCGTGCCACGAAGTACAAAGAGGCTTTTAAGAAAACCAAGTCCCTTGCTATTGGTGCTGTACGTGTTTACAAGAAGTCTCCCGCCTTCAAGGTGCTTGTTGGGAAGCAGTCATGCCTAGTTTTCAATATGGAGTTGAAACCCTCAAAGAATATGTGGATGAGAGGGTGCCTGGAATTGATTATACTGAAGCCGATTTTCTGAAGCCTGTGAAGATTAGTGAAGAGCCATATGATGAGGATGATCAAGAGATCTACTGTCAACTGGAGCAAGTCTTTGATGGTGAAGTTCTACCCACCTCTCCGTCTATGAGTAAAGTGGACTCTCATGGGGGGTCTCCTTCTACTCCACCGGTCGGGATTTCACCTGTCACTGGGCTTCCCATCACTCCTGGTGGTTGTATTAACCTCTCTCCCGATCGGCGAGCTTCTAGTAGTGGCAGCGGCCTGGCTGGTGGGCATTGACTCATGGTCTATGCTTTAACTTTTTTCTTTTTGTAAGAAGCCAATGTCACAGCTTAAGTTATGTATTAACCTTACTGTTATCTATATTTTGGAGATGTGCTCCTTGGAATCTTTTTGGATGGAAGATCTCAAGAATATGTATTTGACTTCTTAGAAATATGGAGTTTGCGTAACTAAAGCAACTGAACTATTTTTTGAGTTGTCATGGTTTTGCCTGCGATTATATTTGACTATATATATATATATATATATATATATATATATATATATATATATATATATATATATATATATTGGAAATATAGTCTTGTGTTTGTATACTCTCTACCCTCTTCGGCCAAATGTTGGTGAACTCTTTTGGCTAGATGGGTCACAATTTAAGTGTGAGCTCGGTCTACCCTCCTTGGCCAAATGTGTTCACAGGTTGGTGAACTCTTTCGGCCAAATGGGTCATATTTTATGTTTGAGCTCTGTCTACCCTCTTCGGCCAAATGTGTTCACAGATTAATGAACTCTTTCAGCCATATGGGTCACAATTTAAGGTTGAGCTCAGGCTACCCTCCTTAGCCAAATGTGTTCAGAAATTAGTAAACTCTTTTGTCCGTATGGGTCACACTTTGAGGTTGAGCTCAGGCTACCCTCCTCGACCAAATGTATCCACAAATTAGTATTCTCTTTTGGCCGTATGGGTCGCGATCTAAGTTTGAGCTTGACCTATCCTGCTTCCTTTCTCTCATTGTGATGATAATAGTGAAAAAATGTAGAAAATCCAAGGGTACTTTCATTGATTTGAAAATATGGCCGTCAGGGCCGGATTACATCATGTTGACAACTATTGGTAAAATGGACAGAGGTGTTCTGCATTCCATGCTCGAGGGAGGGCCTTGTCTTCCTGTCTTCAAGATGAAAAGCGTCGTTCCAAAGTGCTTAACTGACTTGATAGAGTCCCTCCCAATTTGGGGCTAACTTCCCTTGATTGGTTCGATCGGAGGAAACTGTGCGTCAAAGAACGAGGTCCCCAACCTGAATGATCGCTCGTGGAACCTTTTATTGTAATTCTTGGCCACTTGTTGCTGTTGAGCGGCTACCCAGATCTAGGCTTGATCTCTGGTCTCCTCTAGGACGTCCAAAATTGCTCGCAACCCTTCTTCGTTGGTGACATGGTCATAATGGGTGATCCTGTGTTAGGGGATGCAAACTTCCAAGGGGACAACTGCTTCAGCGCCAAAGGCCAACATGAACGGTGATTCTCCAGTGGCTGTCTTGGGGGTTGTCCGATCCGCCCATAAGATGTGAGGCAGTTCATCTAACCATCGACCTTTTGCACCCTCAAACCGAGTCTTGATCCCTTTGAGCAGAATCTTGTTGGTGGACTCTGTTTGTCTGCTGGTCTGGGGGTGCTTCACAGCCCCAGGGTGCTTCACAGCCCCATGGCGATGATCAATATGATTTTATTCGCAGAACTCGAAGAAGGCCTTGTTGTCAAACTGCTTGCCATTGTCGGTGATTAGCTCCCACGGAATACCGTAGCGGTAGACAACAGATTTTTTGAAAAACTCATGGATTGTGCTTTCTGGGATGTTGGATACTGCCTCAGCCTCAGCCCACTTGGTAAAATAGTCTACCACGACGATGACAAATTTTCTTTGGTAGCGAGCAGGGGGAAAAGGACCCATGATGTCCATTCCCCAGGTGGCAAAGGGAATTGGGGCTGCTTCAATTGACCTCAGGGGGGCTGCTGGGAGATGGGGAACTAGGGCATACAACTGGCACTTCCCACATTTTTTGATGTAGCCTAAGCATTCCGTCCTCATTTTTGGCCAGTAGTAGCCTTGTCATAAGATTTTATGAGCGAGGACTCTCCCCCCTTGAGGGGCTCCACTAATTCCTTTGTGTACCTCCTTGATTGCCAAAACTGCTTCAGATGGGTGCAGACATCGTAGTAGGGAGAACGTAAAGGATTTTTTGTACAAAGTATCTGCCTCTACTACATAATTGGTAGCTTTGGATTGTATCCGCGTAGCCTCTTTTCTTTCTTCTGGGAAGATGCCTTCTCTGAGAAATGAATAAATTGGAACTATCCATGATGGTTCGGCCGTGGCTGGCATTATCATTTTGGAATTTGGATCCACTGTTGATTGTAGTAAGGTTTCGGTATACACCAAGTGATCAAGGTCTGATAAGTCCGAGGTGGCTAATTTAGAAAGGGCATCTGCCTGTGTGTTTTGATCCCTAAGTACGTGGTTCAAGGTGAAACTATCAAAAACTGAGGTTGCCTCTTGTACCTTTCGTAAGTGTGCTGCCATATTGACTTTCTTTGCCTCGTACTCCCCATTTACCTATCGTACTACCAATTGAGAATCGCTGGATGCCTCGATCCTCCTTACCATTACTACCTTGGCTAGGCGTAGTTCGGCAATCAAGGCTTCGTACTCGGCTGCATTGTTTGATGTCTGAAATTTGAACCGAAGGGCATATCGAATCTGAAAACCTTCGGGGCTTCTGAGTATGAAACCAACACCGCACTGGGCCTTGTTTGAGGCTCCATCGACAAATAAGGTCCACGGTTGCAATGTGCTTTCTTTGCCTTTGCTTTTTGCTCCTTCTTCTGCTTCTCCAGGAAGAGATGATTCGATTAGAAAATCGACCAAGGTTTGAGCCTTAATGGCTGTGCGAGGCTTGTAACTGATATCGAATTCTCCCAATTCGACAAGCCCAATTGATCACCCGACTAGAGACGTCTGGCCTCATTAAAATTTTCTTCAGAGGCTGGTCAGTTAGGACGTTGATGGAGTGTGCTTGGAAGTAGGGCCAGAGCTTTCTTGCTGACATGACCAGTGCCAGAGAAACTTTCTCGATGAACTTGTATCGAGTTTCAACCTCCAGTAGAATCTTACTGACATAGTATATCAGTCTTTGTGTGCTATCTACTTCCTTGATAAGTAGGGCACTGATCACCTTTAAAGATACTGCCAAGTATAGCTCCAATATGTCTCCAACCTCGGGCTTAGCCAATAGCGAAGGAGATGCTAAGTAAGCCTTTAGTTCTTCGAATGCCTGTTGGCATTCGACGGTCTACTCAAAGGTCTTGTTGCCCTTAAGAGTCTGGAAAAAGGGGAGACATTTGTTCTTGTACTTGCTTTACTCTGGTCGGCGCTGGCATGTTGAGAATGGCTGTAATCTTTGTGGGGTTGGCCTCAATACTACGGCTGGACACCATAAATCCGAGGAACTTTCCAGAAACGACTCCAAATGCACATTTGGCAGGGTTGAGGTGCATTCTGTGCTGCCTTAGCACTCCAAATGCTTCCTCCAAGTCCTTAATATGATCCCTGCAGACTAGGATCTTCACAAGCATGTCGTCAATGTATACTTCTACATTCCTTCCAATCTGCCTTTCGAATATCTTGTTTACTAGTCTTTGATATGTGGCCCCAGCATTCTTGAGACCAAAAGGCATGACATCGTAGCAGAAGAGGCCTCGATTGGTGACGAAGGCAGTTTTCTCTGCATCGATCGTGTGCATTCAGATCTGATTGTAGCCAGAGTAGGCGACCATGAAACTCAACTACACATGTCCAGCGATAGCATCGATCAGCTGATCGATCCGAGGGAGAGGGAAGCTGTCCTTCAGGCATGCTTTGTTCAAGTTTGTGAAATCAATGCATATTCGCCATTTGTCTCCCGTCTCGCGAACCATGACGACGTTTGCAAGCCATTCTGATTAATGGATTTCTCTGATGAATTTGGCCTGTAATAATTTCTCGACTTCTTCGTCGATTAGACGCTGCCGAGATGTAGCAAACGTTCTTTTCTTTTGTTGCACTAGCCGGTGGCGAGGGTCAATATTCAAGCAATGTTGTGTAATTTCTCGATATTCTGGGCATATCGGCTGCAGACCAGGCAAAAATGTCTGCATTTGTCCTTAAGAAATTTATCAGCTCTGTTCTCCGTGGTTATGTGAGCAATGACCCTATCTGGATCATCTTTTCTAGATTTCCTTCCACCAGAGGGACTTGGATTAGATCTTTGGCAGGGGTCCCTCTTTGTTGCTTGGGATCGTCCCGCAAATCTTCAATGTGAACATGCAGAGTAACACTTTCATGAGACGAGTTGGTCTGTCCAACATTCATCGGCTCCTCTAGGCGTGGGGAATTTGATTACCAAGTGGTATGGAGAGGGGACTGACCGAAGTGCAATCATACCTGGTCTCCCCAGCAATGCATTGTAAGAGGATGGGACGTCGACTATCAGGAAGTTCATCATGACCCTAGATTCTTTAGGGTAACCACCAGCCCTGATGGGCAACCGGATGGATCCCTTTACTATAATGAGATCACCTGAGAAACTAACCAAGGGGTAATTCACAGGTAGAAGACGCTCAGGGGGAATTTCCATGCGTTGGAAGGCCTGCCAATATATGATGTTGGTGGAACTACCGATGTCGACCATTATCTTATGGACATCGTTGTCTTCTATCCGCAGAGTGAATGGCGCCTTCATGAGGTAGTTTTATGCTGCAGAAATCTTCATCGCTGAAGGTCAGTAAGTCTCCTGTGCGTGCCCTTTTACCGGGCCATTCTGTAGATTTTACACTCCTCACATAGGCCTTTCGTGCCTTGGCTGATGTGTTGCCCGCTACGGGTCCGCCAGTGATAGTCATCATTTTCCACCCTTCCTTAGAGGGGTTATACTTTAAATTTTTGACCACGGCTGAGGTGGTTTCCTCGGCCAAGAGGGGTCGGTCAATTTTTGTACCCTCTTTCTATTCCGACCTAATCTCTGGTACCACCCTCGATGCTTGCTTTATCTTTGGTGGGACATACCCCAGCTCCGCAATTCTGATGGCACCCACATGATCATAGGGCGAGTCTATTGTTGGTGGTGGATCAAGGACTAGAAATGGTAGCGGCGGACGAGTCTGGTCCTGGCGTTGCTATGGGATCCTGGGGTCGATCCTGAGCCGAGTTCTCCCCCTTGTTTCTAAGGAGTTCAGTACCCTTCCCTTTTCATGCACTTATTAAGGGGTTGGGTCAAGTGTAAAGGCAAACTGACAGCGAAGGACACCGACGTCCCTATTTGCCAGAGTCTGCCCTCTTTCTTGCCTTTCGTCCTGTTGATGTGGTTGCTGCTTAGGACATTGGTCTGGATACTGGGGCTCGTCCACCCTATCTCTTCTTCTTTCCTCTCTTGGAGGATCTCTTCGATCTTCTCTTCTCTCTACCCTCCTGGGTTCTCTCCTTTCTATCATTCTCTGCTCCCTTTCAGGAGTTCTCTCCCGTGGTGGGAGGGGTGGTCTCCTCCGGTCCTCCCCTGGTGTTGCTGGTACCCTTGGAGCATTGTGATCCACATACTGCTTATAATATCCTCTTCTAATGAGGTCTTTGATTTTTGCCTGCAGGTTCCAACATTCGTTGGTGGTATGACCGATGTTGCGGTGGTATTGACAATACTTGTTTGGATTTCTTCTCCGTGCTTTGGTTAAAATCTTTTGGGGCCTTTGGAGATATCTTTCTTTAGCAATGAGCGTGTAGACGTCTCCGAGGGGCCTATTGAGCAGAGTGTAATCATTGAATTTTTATGGATTATGCCACGAGCTCTAGCTTCCTCTCTTATCGACTTCTTGTGCTCCCCTAGTCGTGTGAGGTCTCTTCCTTCGTCTGTTCTCTTGCTTGGAACAATGACTAAGCCTTTGTTGGCTTCGTAGAATTCGTTAGCGGTGGTAAACTTCTCACACCGAGCTAAGAGCTCTTGCAAGTCGGCCGGTTCCTTTTTTGCAATAGAGAATCTAAGCTTTGGATCAGTGACAGCTGCCCTTAAAGTAGAGAAGTGAACTGACTCTTCTATGTCCTTTACTTGGAGTACCTCCAAATTGAATCTAGACGAGAAAGCCCACAGAGTCTCATCAGGCCTTTGTCTCATGTTCATGAGATGTACGCTTGACTTCCATTGCACCCTACTTACCTGAAAATGCATTTTGAACAGCTTTCCCATGGTCTTTAAAGAGTCAATTGATCTCGAAGGCAGGTTGTTAAACCACATCCTGGCCACACCTTTTAGAGTAAGGGGGAAGGCCCTACACATAATCGCATCTGGGTTCGCGTGGAGGACCATCACTCCCACGAAATTATTCAAATGCTCAACCAGATCGGTGGATCCATTGTAGGAATCCACGGGCGGCATGCTGAACAGCTTTGGCCAGGGGACCCTCATAAGAATATCAGTGAGAGGGTTGTCTGTAGAGTAATCCTTGTCTTCATCCGGGGTCATACCAGCCTTTTCCATTGTCTCGACCTTCCTGTGCAAGAGTGCTAGCTGGTCCGTTATTTTTGTGGCTACCTCTGGATCCATGGGCGCTTTCTGTTTGTCCTCTGTACCCATGACGACCTCTGGTAGCGGCGCTTGTCGTGGAACCAAAAGTTCTTCCAAGGCATCTTCATCTCGCTCAAGTTCTGGTCTTGATAGTGGGCCTAACCTCTCTTGAACAGGTATCCTCACATGTTGTGAGGTTGATCCCGTTCCACTTACTTCCAATGTTGGGGGGGGGGGCTCTAATCCCATCTCTGATGGGTTTACCTCTGTATTGCCCAGGACAATCATCCCAAGGAGGTTCCGGGGGAAGGTCAGCCTCTCTATGAGGGTCAATCGGGGGGATGACTCCCACTAGTGGGCGGGAAGTAGCCTCAGCGATTGGAGGTTGAAGTCCTTGGACGAATCTAGTTAATACTCCGAGCTGCTGAGCCATGGTCTCGAATTGTTCATAGGTGACGAATGCCTCCGATGGGGGCACTTGATTTGCTGCTCTCTTCCCTCTCTCCCTCTGTGGTCTAGGTTTCGACCTATTTCCATCTTCGATGTTGGCCAACCATTGTTCAATTAAAGGGGGGTTGGGATTAACCATATAACTTCTTGTTTTCCTTGGGCTCATACCTCAGGATTTCTCTTTGACTTTTACCTTCCGACGTCAAATCACTCAGGGCCCCACGGTGGGCGCCAAACTGTTTTGGCCCAAATCCGTATCCGAGGTCCACCACGCTGACTAGACCTATATGACAAGCAAAGACAAGGGGGAGGCGGGCCTATGACCCCGAGTCCACTCTGATGCCTATGTTGGGGCTCTGTAAACAGTCGATGGGCTCGGTATCCGAGCCCACAATAATATTTAAATGGGGTAGGTGAGATTCTCAGTCCGAGGTGTCAGAGCGATAATCCCAAGAAAGAGTAATAAATGTAAAAAGTACCTGAAATCTCATGATTCGTGGTATTTATAGTGAATGGTGTATCTTTATAAATGCCGCTTTTACCCTTGTTTGATACGTGATGACCGAAGTATCCTTGTAAAGCTGTAGAAATGGCGCTTTTGTCCTTATCCATTGGTTGGATTTTTGGGAATGTGTGGGTATTGACATGGATCCTTGGATCCTAGCTATCATCATGTCACTGGTGACATGGGCGATTTCCCTAACACTTGCCTCGTTGCTCTGGTGAATCTGTAAGGTTCGACTGAGCAAGTAAAAAAAAGAATCCTCTCCCAACAATATCTGACAAGTTTTTTAAGAAAGAGAGTATTGTTGTAAAGGAGAAAGAGTGGAAAGAAGAAAGAAGAGGAAGGAAGGAGAAAGCCTACAAGTGTTGTTAAAGCCATTAAACTCCCATTCTTACCATTCAACCTTTGTTGCAGGTAATATCTCATACCCCAAGCTGTAGAAGCTGTATTAGAATGAAGTTTATATAGTTAATATAGATTTACGTAGTATGATAATGGAGGAACATGGAAACCCGCCAATGAAAATCATGAAGGTATAATGAGCGGAAGAAGAACTCTATGGAAAGTAGATATCATTGATGTGTAGTAATAAAATCAATAGAACTAGTCGAAAAGAGAGGGAAACCTCTTGCTAAATGTGTTACAAGGTCATAAGGCGAATAGCGAAGTCTACATCTAAGGAAACGTCAGGAGTTTTAGAAAGAAAAGCCTCAGAGCAGGGTTGGTTAGTGCGTCAGACGCAAAATCTGAGCGATCAACCAGGCCAAGCTGCTCAAACTAACCTTTCTGCAAAGAATCGGATGCTACCACGGATGATGGTCTGTAAGAGCCAGCCTAACGACCAACTAGTTCTAGAAGGTTACTAGAGGTGGTCGGACAATATGGCAGTCGTTGATACTATACCGACCGACACAGTGATTGACCATTGGCAGAATGCTTATACCTTTGTCAGATGCTATGTCGACCGCTATAGTTGCGACCGATGCAACAACCGACAAGCCCCAGACTCTCATAAATTGAGAATAAATAATATAAAACTCCTAACTAACAACTCCACACTTTGTATAGGCGGAGACAATTATTCTATAGTGGATATTTACAACTATGGAACAGGTGAGGAACATAACCTTGACCTAATTTTGGTGTGTTTGAAATATGCTGATGATTGATGTTGCATGCTTTTACTTACATTATGAATAACATGCCATCCAATAACTACCTCTTTTGCATGCATTGCCTCTGTATTATGATTGGTTGTGATTGTGATGTGTGGAAGCTTAGTAGGTAGTGGTGAAAGGGTTGAGGACCGATGGATCCGACCTACTAAGCAAATTAATTGCCATGTATTGTCCCATATCCTAATGGCTAACAACAGGGAAAAAAAACAAGGCGAAGAAAAACAACAGCCAGAAAACAAATATAAAAAATAAAAAAATTATATTATAGGTAATATAAAAAACAAAAAAAAAAAACCCAACCCCAACCCGGGCAAAGGTTTTGAAAAAGAAGGATGAGGAAGGGAAGGGAAAAAAAAATAAGTATTTTTTGTAGAGCGCAACGCGCCGGCCCCTCCCAACCACAGATCCGTTCCTAAGCTTTCCCCAAAGAAGGCGATTGGAGTCGCCCCTAACCCACCCCCCCTGCCGAAAATGGGGATATTAGGGCCACTGGAAAAGGAGCGGCGCAACCTAACACAAAAAATTAAAAAAAAAAAAACCTTATTTTTTTTTATTTAATATTATAATAAAATTTCTTCTTTTCTCTCATCACCAAAAAAAAAATAAAACCCCCCCCCTCCCCTCGCCCCCTCTAATATTTTATTTTCGATCAAAGTTATATGAAATTTTTTTTAAAAAATGACAGAAAAAACAAAAAAAAAAAAAAAAAAAAAAAAAAAGAAAAAGAAGAGGAAAGAAAAAAAGGGAAATAAATGAAAATAAAAATAAATTGAAATAAAAATCTATATTATTTTTTATTTTTTTTTATTTTAAAATTTTTTATATAACTTAAAATCTTTCAAACAAGTCGTGCCCATAGTAAGAGAAATAATATTTTATTTTTTTTGTTATTTTAAACAAAAAGAAAAAGGTTAGAAAAAAAAAAGTATATTTATCTAAATACAATTTGTCACACCCCAATTCCGCATTGTTCAGAATGGTGTGATGAACCGCCAAGTAACCAACGGTTCAACCAGGATCTCTAGTAGGCTATCCCGCGTTATCCAAACTTTACACGCATCCACAATCATAATCGGAGTAATACACAATAGCGGAAAATTTATAAATAATATGGGCCGAGAACTTAAGTGATACCCATAAATAATAGCAAATTATTTCGTGTTTAACTAAGACATAAATATTTAAATACCAAATACATGTCTTATAAAATCCAATAAAGAAACCTACAAAAATATCTAATCGAATACACACGAGTTGCACTCACAAAACGAGTCGTGTGTATCGTCTTCGGCTCCACTTCCATAGCCGCCAGCGTTTCCGTACGCCCGACGCGGTTCATATAATCTTCAAGCCGTATATCCTGCATCATCAACTAAAAATATTCGGCGTCGAGGGGTGAGCACACAACCCGGCTCGGTGAGTAGCCAAAACAATGCAACATTACATATGCATGCAAAAGGGTCAATTCATATCTTTGGTCTTGGTTTATAGTTTGCAATGTGCAATAGAAAGGTTGGGTGGTCAAAGGTTAACGTTTATTGACACCGCCTCTATACGCAGGGTGTGGAAGCCCGCCCGAAGGTTAACGTTTATCGTCGTCCCCATCCACCCTACCATAACATTATACAACAAAGGTTAACGTTTATTGCTATATAATGCTATACCAACACGTAAGCCCCCGTTAGCGAGGGCTTGCAAGGCCGGGCTCGCTGCTAACCAATCCTAATGCCAAGCGGTGTATCCAAGGCCTCACCCGGGCATCCCTCGGAACATCCATAGAGATAGAGCTAAGGCCCCCGGTAGAGTCGGAGACTACAAGGACCGAGACCACCTCCCCGATACTCTACGACATAATAGTTCCGCTAAGGTAATGGCGATCCGGCGATGCCAATGCACAAGACTTGAGTTAGAGATAGAGCTAAAGTCTTTGAGACCCGCCAAAGGTTAACGTTTATTGGCGTTCTCATCACACCTCCCACGATACTCGCTCGCATCAAGCACATCAACCACACACATACAAGCACATGCCTATTCCTATCATCATCATCATCATCATGTTATAAACAATAAAGTAAATATGCATGAACAAGTAATAGAAATATTGGATGGCATCTTTGTATGCACATTACAAACATATTCGCATAGAATCAAACATGGCATAGGACTCAAGAAATAGAAAACAGTTTATTATTAACCAATTTAGTTTGGGGTTAAGGTTCCTCACCTTAGCTTGCTAATAGATATTTTCCAAGCTTTAAAATCACCTTTTATAATGTTATTATATTGCTAGCAAACCTAACAAAGTCGATAGAATTTAATTAGAATTAATTCAGAATTTAAAAACCATTACGTCAGCGAGGGTCGATGCTAGGGTCGATGCTAGGGTCGATGGGTCTATCGACCCTCCCTCCATTCCGAACTTCCCGAATCTTGAGGGTCGATGGTCGAAACACCTAGGGTCGGATGGTCTATCGACCCTCGGTGCGACCCTTGGTGCACTCCGGTCCAATTTCCACTTTTAATCCATTCTTCGTGTTTGGGGTCCTATGGTTTGCTTCCTACATTCACTCAACATTCATTCCATGGTCTAGAACCACGTATAAACCATCTAACCCCTTTTCGTGCATCCTCCTTTGGTTTTCCATGAAAACCTAACCATGGATGGATGGTTTGGGTTTCTCGGAAATCCTACACTCAACCATATCTAACCTAAGGTCCGCAGAAACTCATGGAATTAGTATCCATACCCGAGAAGATTACTTTTCTCTGCAATTTCTTTTCCTTTTTTGCTAAGCCTTCTTCCTAGCCTCCTTTCTTCCTCTTTTCCTTCTTCTCTCTTTCTCTCAATTCAATTAGGGTTGTGAAAGGAGTGAAAGTGGCTTAGGGACGTCCTTTAAATAGACTAGGAATGTCCTATAATAATCCCATTGAGATTTGGAAAGAATCCCAACCGAAAATTAGGAAATTTCCTAATTTCAGTTTCGTCGGAATTTGACTCGACCATGATGGGTAAACCTGGTTCAAGATGGTAAGACCGGGTTAAATTGACCCGGGTCTTACAACTCCCCCAACTTATAAAAATTTCGTCCTCGAAATTGTGCGTACCTTCGAATCAAACAAGTCGGGGTATTGCTTTCTCATAGCATTTTCTTCTTCCCATGTAATCTCTTCCATGTCTCTACTTTTCCATGTGACCTTAACATAGTAGATATCTCCATTTGCGTAGAGCGTTGAACCTTTCGACTAGTGATTTCCGTTGGTATTACTTCAAATGTCAAATCATCGGTCGGTTCGGCAAAAATCGCGTGTCAACACATGTGTTGGGTCTTTGACATACTTCTTCAATAAGGATATGTGAAATACGTCATGCACACTTGACATAGATGGTGGTAGTGCTAAGCCCGATAAGCTACTTTCCCACGCTTAGCGAGAATCTCATATGGTCCGACATATCTTGGACTTAGTTTTCCTTTACTGTCGGAACCTCTTCAATCCTCGCATAGGCGATACTTTCAAAAATACTTTTTCGCCTACGGCGAACTCTAGATCTCTTCGTCGAGTATCTGCGTATTGCTTTTGACGGTTACCGAGCTACTCTTACTCTTTCCTTGATGATGTCGACCACTTTCGACAAGTCTCTTCAACAAATTCTGGTCCAACAATACTACGTTCTCCAACTTCATTCCAAAACAAGGGAGTTCGGCACTTCCTACCATTCGGGGCTTCATAAGGTGACATCGTATAGTAGCCGATAGCATTGTTATTGTAAGCGAACTTCGATCAATGGTAACTTTTAGTCCCATGATCCCTTGAAATCAATCACACATGCTCGTAGCATATCTTCTAAAATCTGAATTGTGCGCTCCGTTGTCCGTGCGTGCGTGGGTGGAATGCGGTGCTGAACTTCAATGTTGTGCCCATGGCCTTTTGCGGTCCTTCCCAAAATTTGGAAGTAAATCGTGGATCTCTATCGGACACAATGCTTTACGGAACACCATGTAGCCGAACAATATTATCCACATACGGCTTTGCTAACCTTTCGAGTGTATATTGGGGTCGTATCGGTATGAAGCGAGCTGTTTTTAGTCGAGACGGTCTACAATCACCCAAAGCTGCGTCAACTTCTCGAGGAGTCGGTGGTAGTCTGTGGCGAAGTCCATAGTGATGCGGTCCCATTTCCATGCTTTGGTTCCGGTAATGGTTGTAACGGTCCTGCGGGTCTTTGTCGTTCCGCCTTTACCTTCGACAATTTAGGCATTGAGACACGAACTTGGCTACATCGCCTTCATTCCCCTCCACCGGTATAATTTCTTTAGGTCATGATACATCTTTGTACTTCCGGGATGTACCGAGTAGATGGTGGTGTGGGCTTCTTTCATGAGTCGGTGTCTAATGTCCACACTTTTCGTTTCGGGTTCACATATTCTTCCTTTGTATTTCAGTACCTTCTCGTCATCCAAGGTGAACTCGGGGTTAGTCCTACCTTTCTCAATATCTTCTTGTACCGTTCTCGAGATAAGGATCTGCTTTGATAGCTTGTCTTCGCTTCATCCACTATATCCGGTATTATCTTCAATGCCGCGAACATATTTGAAAACCGATGAATGAACCCTTGGTTGGTTGATCCATCCGGTGTGTCGATCGCATCTTGCTCATTACCGTGATTGAATACCATCCCGGTAGTACACATTCTTTGCGGTTGTGCTAGTTTCTCCTTGAGATTTTATCATTGCTTTTACGCTCCAATGCGTCGCTGCTACTACGTTCGCTTTTCCCGGATGATCTTGGATATCACAATCATAGTCTTTCAATAGTTCCAGCCATCTTCTTTGTCTCATATTTAACTCCTTCGATTAAATAGATCCGTAAGGCTTTTATGGTCCGACTTAATCGGAAATTTCTCTCCGTATAGGTAGTGTCTCCATATCTTGGCGGCATGTACTCTTGCCGCTAACTCCAAATCGTGAGTGGGGTAATTCTTCTCATGTACCTTCAAGCGTCTCGATGCATACGCAACTACTTGTTCTCCTTGCATAAGCACACATCCTAATCCCAATCCCGATGCATCGGTGTATAAGGTAAATGTCCGTCTGGAGCGGGAATGGTTAAAATTGGAGCGGATATCAATCCGGTCTTCGGTGTTTGAAAGCTCTTTTCACACTTATCCGTCCATACGAACTTTTCTCCTTTCTTGGTCAAGCGGTGAGAGGATGCGGCAATCCGAGAATAGTCTTCTACGAATCTCCGATAATATCCGGCTAGACCCGGGGAAACTTCTAATTTACGAGGCGCTCTTTGGTGCTTCCCACTTCACAATAGCCCGATCTTCTTGGGGTCCACTTTGATTCCTTCCTGCGGATACTACATGGCCTAGAAAGGCGACTTCACTTAGCCAAAACTCACACTTTGAAAATTTGGCGTATAACTTCTCTTTCCTTAAGCGCTTGTAGGGCTGCGTTTAGGTTCTTGACATGGGTTTCCTTGTCCTTGGAATATACCAATATGTCATCAATAAATACTATGACCGGCGTGTCCAACATGTCGTGGAAAACCCGGTTCATAAGTTCCATGAGCGTTGCCGGTGCGTTAGTTAGTCCGAAGGACATCACTAGGAACTCATAATGTCCGTATCTTGTCTCGAAAGCTGTCTTGAATGTCACCTTCTTTAATCTTCGAGTTGATGATAGCTTGTTCGAAGATCGATCTTTGAAAATACCTTCGCTCCTTGTGGCGGTCGAACAAGTCGTCGATCTGGGTAGTGGGTATCGATTCTTGATGGTCGGTTTATTCAACTCTCGATAGTCGATGCATAATCGAACACTACCATCCTTCTTCTTTTCGAACAACACCGGTGCTCCCCCATGGAGATATCTTTGGGTCTAATATAACCCTTATCCGGCGGTTCTTGTAGTTGCACTTTTAATTCCTTGGGTTCGGTAGGAGCCATTCTATAAGGTGCTTTTGATCCTGGTGCGGCTCCGGTATAAGGTCTATTACAAACTCCGTGGCTCGGTCGGGTGGTAATCCGGGTAATTCCTCGGAAATACATCGGGGAAAATCCCGCCGCGACATCAATATCTTCCATTTGTGGCACGTCCTTAGTTAGGTCGACCCGCGATACTAGATATCCGACCGCTCCTTTCTCAAGGCACTTCTTAGCCTTTAATCTTGAGTATGAGCTTGCGTCTCTGGGAAGTTTGGTTCCCGAGAAACGGAATTCTGCTCCTTCTTTGTCTTTGAGCGTTAGCTTCTTCTCGGCGCATAGCAGATTTGCGAGTGCCGGGCTAACCAGTCCATTCCTAAGATGACATCAAAGTCCGCCATCTCAAGTTGTATTAAGGTTGCATCCAAGGTCCGCTCTCCGATGAGGGCCGGACATGGTCCATAACCTTTCTCTAATTCCACTTCTAATCCCATCGGTGACCGTACAAGTAATTTGTAGTCTAATGTTTTGATGGGCAGATTGGTCTTCTTTCCAAAGCGACACGAGATATAAATGAATGAGTAGCTCTCGAATCAAAGAGTACTCCGGCGGGTGCGCCATTGATAGGTGCGATACACGTGATCCGTTTTTACTTAGTCTACATACTCAATCGGTGTAATTATAATCTTAAAAGTTTCGGTCATTCACGTGACCACATCGGGCGACGCGGCTGCATCCTCGATGTAACGGCATATACCCGTCCTTGATGTAGCTGCTTCTTGGGTTTTGGACATTCTCTTGCCATGTGCCCCGGTTGGTTGCGGTTATAACGCTTCGGGGCTTCGAATTTGGCTTTGGCCGTGGTTGAGCTGCTGCGGTAGACTTTGGTGCGGTTGCAAAATTCCGAGGGCGGAACGGTTTATACGTCCTATTATTGCCTCCGTTATAAGAATTCCCGGCTGGCCTTTTTATGCCTTTGTTTTTGGGTGAAATAACTCTCTTTTCGGCTCGATTCGATCGCTTCGAGCAATCCGGGCGACCTCGTTGTATATGTTCTTCTCTAATCCCGGAACATGTTCCCTTATACTTCCTCTTAGTCCCGCGGCGAATCTACGGGTTTTTGTATCTTCTTCTTGCATACTCGGTGGTGCGAAGAAAAACAGCTCTTCATAGCGCTGTTGGTGCGCATCCCCCGACATCCGTCCCGATAAAGACTCGGGAACTCCTTCTCCATCGAATCTCCGGAAGCTTCGTGGAAAATATTTCTCAAA
Organism: Protea cynaroides; assembly: GCA_028583415.1. NCBI lineage: Eukaryota > Viridiplantae > Streptophyta > Magnoliopsida > Proteales > Proteaceae > Protea > Protea cynaroides. The sequence continues at coordinate 42,015,013 of CM053274.1, read as the reverse complement.
GAAAGCTTCTTTATATATAGCCCAAGTCGGTAGGGCGTGCTTAGTCAATAGATAGGCCCCGGGTCGATTTCCACCAATGATGTGCGTCGCCTTTGAGCATGAAGGTGGCACACAATACTTTCTCCTCTTCGGTAATAGTCATCATAAGAAAATTTCTTTCCATCTCGTCTATCCGGTGTGCCGGCCCACGGCGGATCGGGCGGCTTGCCATTGAATTCTCTTGGCTTCATTTTCAAAAATCTCTCTACTAGTCGGGAGTGATCCGGTTGATTTTGGTATACCCCAAACATAGGGGGTGGATCCTGATAGTTCCCTTGGGCTGCTTACGGGACTTGCCCTTGGAATTGGTGCAGCCGGTTGTTGAGGTGTCCCGTTGAGCTGGGTGGTTACCCGCGGTGCTTTGCACTAGCTTGCCCGGTGTGCATGGCTGCGGCGGCCGAGTGGCTTGAAACATAACTCCCACGCCGGCCTGCATTTGAGCTTGTGCATGTTGCATTTGTTGTAGCCTGTTGTGCCAAATTCATCACCCCTTGTTGTTAGCTCGGGTGGTGGTGGTGGCAAATTTGTAGGGTTTGCCGGCTCGGGATTACCCCGTGCGTAATTGTTCTCTTGACTAGTCTCATCCGCCCGGTGGTGGTGGTGGGGCCGTGTTTCGGGTCTGTCCGGGTAACTCTACGGCCGGGACATATTTACTTTTGAGATGGGTGGTGCCCGAAAATCATCAAAATCGGTGAGAAATCATTTATACTTCATGTAGGCACGCTAACCGATATAAAATTTGAATCCTCAATTCATTACGAAAAAAAATACTGTCTTTTCTATGTAGGGTCGATGGTGAGGGTCGATGGTATGTCCGGCCCTTAGTATCCGACCACCGGGAATGACTTGTTCTTCCCGAGGCGGGGGTCGATCCGCGGTCGATGGGTGTCCGGGCCCTCGGTCCGACCCTTGAATTTTCGCCGAGATTCCGAGCCGGGTCGATTGGAGGGTCGATCCGGGGTCGATGGTGTCGGTCGATTTGTCCGGGCCCTCGGACCAAAAATCAGATTTTTAAGATCCGATTCTGGGTCAATTCTCACTATTCCTCCTCCGTTTCGACTCGTCTCTACTCTCCGAGTTGCTACGGTGTTACTTCGCTATTGTGGATCGTTCTTACTCCGAGTTTCGACATCCACATCACCTCTACGGGTATAATTTCCCAACTTTCCATGTTTTTAGGTTTTTATTTCTAGATTTTTACTCATTTAGCTCGTCTTTTCCAACTTAAACTTTTTCCAACCGTAAAAATTCTATTTTTATTGGGGGCTTTTGTTATTGGGGTCTTGAGGAGCGAAAGCCCTCAAAAAATTTTCAGTTTCATCGGTTGGTTATCGAGAAACTTAAATTTTTCTCTTTTTTGCCCTAATTTATCGAAATTTTTAATTTTTCTTCGTGACATGGGGTGGCTCCCTGTCATCACATACGGCGCGTGCACATGTCCGGACTTGGTGCGCCCGGTTCTATTGTAATCTCCGGTGGTGGGGGATTACAATGATGTCGGCGTGGTCGGGGAGTTGCGCATCGCTAGCTACGTCAAAGGGGTGCACATCTCCTTTGATTATCGGCGGCTGGCCGATCCGTTGGGCATTGCCTATGATGGCCCTATGGTGTCTTGTCGCCGGGAGAGCCCCGGTTTGTTGAGATGGAGATGAGAGCCGAGATCGACAATCGGTTGCTCCGTCCCGATAGATGGCGGATGAGAGCTTGCTACTTGCGTCCATCTCCCCGAGTCTTACGCAAGATTATCCGGCATAATCCGATTCCGCGAGTGGGCACTATGAGAGGGTGTCTCGGCTGACCCGAGTTCTTGATCTACGCCATATGCGCTCGGCCGGCCCGGTCCGCCTTCCTTACATCATCATGCGGGCGATGATCGGTGCCACATTGTCCGGTCATAGGGGTAATCTACCCTATGGGCGCATGATTCCGGTGCCGCTTGACCCGTTTGGGGGTGGATCCGGTTGATGAGAAGATCCGGGAGAAGACCTTCTCGTCGCCTCTAGATTGGGAGGCTATCCGCAAGATGGGGCTGCGAGATGCGGAGGTTAGTGATGAGGAGAGGAGCGCGATGGTGCGCCCTCACGCTCGGGTTGAGATGGCCGATCTTGAGGCGCTGCTGCTGGGGCTCGTGGGGATCCGGTCGGCGATGATCGCTTATATATGGATGTCGATGCGATACCACCGCCATCACCTACGCATGCGGATCGGGCTGGTACGTCCTCGCGGCGGCCCCGTACCCGAGACCGGTCCTTCTCATGATGCTGGTCCTTCACGCCCGCCGTCGATATGATGGAGATGTTGCGCGAGATCGAGAGAGACTCGGCGCGGATCGGACCCGAGGATGGAGGATTTGCTAGATGCTCGGCGCATGAGAGTGGATGAGCTGTTGGCTGCTCGGCACACATCGGCCCGCGGATAGGTGAGCTCCTGGAGATCCGGCGTGCGGCCGAGCGGGAGGAGTAGCCGATCTCACGGCTAGTCTCCGGGACGACCCGGACCCGGATGGCCCGGTTGACTAGAGTCTATGCTTTGAGGACTACGACCGAGAGATCGTGAGGCACCGCCTCCTCCTTCGCCTCCGGCTTCCCGATTGTACTTTACTTTTCTTGTACTCCGAGTAGCCGTCCGGGTTGTGGGCCGTACTCCGCTTTAGCGATGTATATACGTTTTGGTTCTCTTACTCATTGTATGTAGCTGATTTTCCCTTTAATAGATGCATTATTCTCTTTTTTAATTCGGTTTCAATCATCACTTGTGCTTACAGTGTGTTTGTATTAAAGCTTTTAATTTATCCTATCTCGGTTCACAATGGTCTTGAATGTGTGTCGGTTCGGCGGGCAAGGCACGAGATGCTCCGATACCAAGTTGTCACACCCCAATTCCGCACTGTTCGGAATGGTGTGATGAACCGCCAAATAACCAACGGTTCAACCAGGATCTCTAATAGGCTATCCCGCGTTATCCAAACTTTACACGCATCCACAATCATAATCGGAGTAATACACAATAGCGGAAAATTTATAAATAATATGGGCGGAGAACTAAATGATACCCATAAATAATAGCAAATTATTACGTGTTTAACTAAGACATAAATATTTAAATACCAAATACATGTCTTATAAATCCAATAAAGAAACCTACAAAAATATCTAATCGAATACACACGAGTTGCACTCGCAAAGAGGTCGTGTGTATCGTCTTCGGCTCCAACTTCCATAGCTGCAACGTTTCCGTGCGCCCGACGGGTTCATATAATCTTCAACCGTATAACCTGCATCATCAACTAAAAATATTCGGCGTCGAGGGGTGAGCACACAACAAGGCTCAGTGAGTAGCCAAAACAATGCAACATTACATATGCATGCAAAAAGTCAATTCATATCTTTGGTCTTGGTTTATAGTTTGCAATGTGCAATAGAAAGGTTGGGTGGTCAAAGGTTAACGTTTATTGACACCGCCTCTATACACAGGGTGTGGAAGCCCGCCCGAAGGTTAACGTTTATCGTCGTCCCCATCCACCCTACCATAACATTATACAACAAAGGTTAACGTTTATTGCTATATAATGCTATACCAACACGTAAGCCCCCATTAGCGAGGGCTTGCAAGCGGGCTCGCTGCTAACCAATCCTAATGCCAAACAGTGTATCCAAGGCCTCACCCCAGCATCCCTCGGAAACATCCATAGAGATAGAGCTAAGGCCCCCGGTAGAGTCGGAGACTACAAGGACCGAGACCACCTCCTCGATACTCTACGACATAATAGTTACGCTAAGGTAATGGCGATACGACAATGCCAATGCACAAGACTTGAGTTAGAGATAGAGCTAAAGTGCTTGAGACCCGCCAAAGGTTAACGTTTATTGACGTTCTCATCACACCTCCCCTGATACTCGCTCGCATCAAGCACATCAACCACACACATACAATCACATGCCTATTCCTATCATCATCATCATCATCATCATGTTATAAACAATAAAGTAAATATGCATGAACAAGTAATAGAAATATTGGATGGCATCTTTGTATGCACATTACAAACATATTCGCATAGAATCAAACATGGCATAGGACTCAAGAAATAGAAAACAGTTTATTATTAACCAATTTAGTTTGGGGTTAAGGTTCCTCACCTTAGCTTGCTAATAGATATTTTCCAAGCTTTTGATTCACCGTTATAATGTTATTATATTGCTAGCAAACCTAACAAAGTCGATAGAATTTAATTAGAATTAATTCAGAATTTAAAAACCATTACGTCAGCGAGGGTCGATGCTGGGTCGATGCTAGGGTCGATGGGTCTATCGACCCTCCCTCCATTCCCGAACTTCCCGAATCTTGGGGGTCGATGGTCGAAAACACCTAGGGTCGGATGGTCTATCGACCCTCGGTGCGACCCTTGGTGCACTCCCGGTCCAATTTCCACTTTTTAATCCATTCTTCGTGTTTGGGGTCCTATGGCTTGCTTCCTACATTTACTCAACATTCATTCCATGGTCTAGAACCATGTATAAACCATCTAAATAGCTTTTCGTGCATCCTCCTATGGTTTTCCATGAAAGCCTAACCATGGATGGATGGTTTGGGTTTCTCCGAAATCCTACACTCAACCATATCTAACCTAAGGTCTGTAGAAACTCATGAAATTAGTATCCATCTCGAGAAGATTACTTTCCTCTGCAATTTCTTCTCCTTTTTGCTAAGCCTTCTCCCTAGCCTCCTTTCTTTCTCTTTTCCTTCTTCTCTCTTTCGCTCAATTCAATTAGGGTTATGAAAGGAGTGAAAGTGGCTTAGGAACGTCCTTTAAATAAACTAGGAATGTCCTATAATAATCCCATTGAGATTTGGAAAGAATCCCAACCGAAAATTAGGAAATTTCCTAATTTCAGGTTTCGTCGAAACCGAGGGCCGATGGGAGGGTCGATGATCCCGTCGACCCTAGGGTCTTAAGCTGTCCGACCCTCCCTTAAAAACCGAGGGTCTGACTTTCTGTTTTGGGAGGTCCGACCCTGCTTCACCTGGGTGTGCGACCCTCCCTAGAATTAAGTGTTTTTGGGTCGATTTCGTACCTAGGATCTCGATCTCCTTCATGCCCTTGGTCCATTTGACTCGACCATGATGGGTAAACCTGGTTCAAGATGGTAAGACCTGGGTTAAATTGACACGGTGGTTGTTACAGCATGTGTGGGTGGGACTTGATTAAAAAAATGATTAACCTGGCCTGTTCCACCCCCCCCATTTTTATTTTATAAATTTTTTTTTTTTATTTTTTTATATTTAAAAATAACCAAAAAAAAAAAAACATTTAAATTTTAAAAAATTTTTTAAAAAAAAAAAAAAAAAAAAAAAAAAAAAAAAAATGATATTTATAAAAAAAAAAAAAGAGATGTGTTTAAAAAAACATAATTAAGCATAATAAGTTAGGATGAGACTAAAAATTAATGACAACCCGAATAAGGTAAGGAAACTCCATTCATATGATAAAATGAGTATTCAAGATAACCCTAGAGTATGATCCATGTCTAAAAGAAACTATGACAAAAAAAAGAAGTAAAGTGAACATCTGTTTCTTGCATAAACAACCGAAAATCTCTCTTTACAACTAAACAAGAAAAAGAATAAAAGAAGAGAACATCATGGTTTATCACTCCTCAGAGTCAAAAGATGGTGAGGTAGGTATGTGCAGTCTCTAAAAGGTTCATGGCTGTGCCGCCGCCGTCACCGTGGCCTCCTCAATGTCTTCTGCTGACAAGATACCAATCCTCGTCAAACCGTCTGATATATGTCAAGTCGGGTAGAGAAGCTAGTCATAGTATGCTAAAACCGCCGAACTTGATTCTTCAAGTTGTGTGTCTCTTCCTTCTACTGTGTTTGGAAAGAAGCCATCCTGTCCAGCTTACCCATGATGTCATCCAAGGTAGCCGGAGTCCTAGATGGACCAGCCTGCCCTTTAACCACATCCTCTGCCTGCTCATGAGCCTGTGCCTCCTCCCCTACCTCCTCGGGTACTTGCTATGCTGGGGGATCTCTAGGACGCTGATGAGCCTTTAGCACCGGATTGTCCAGCACCACATCATGGAGTTTCATTTTGATAGTGGCATGCCAGTCAAAAGGTGCGAAAATCATAGCTTCGAAAGGCTCCTCCTCATGTACATCGACGTCCAGATGCTGGAATAGTGATGTCAACAATTTGCCATAAGGTAAATGGCCCTTTCACAAAGCTTGGATGTCCTCAACTACTACTATCATAGTCCGCATAAGAATGTATGGTAGGGAGATGGGTCGACGCTCCACAACCCCCTGAGTCAGGAACTGGCCAAAGGTGGAGAGCTCATCGAAGTGACTGCTTTGAGGTAGGATATTATACTAGAAAATCCTGCAATAAATTCTAGGGAGTGGAAAGAAGCTGCTCACTAGGAATGGTTTTCCAGGCATTAGAAGGCTGTTCCAGATCTCTAACCTTTGTGTCTCAGTCAAGAAGTCCTTGTCCTTGCTGGTGCTGAACTCTTTGTTTCCAACCATGGAAATACTAAGGAGACGCACCAGTTGTTCACTGCTTGGATTGATGTCCCTACCATTGACCCGGCTAGAAATGCGAATGTTTCGGGCATAGTTTCTTTTAGACACTTAAGCTTTTGGAAATACTTTTACTTGGAATAATGTTTTGAATATTTCTTTCATAAATTGTAAAAGTCAACTACTATTGATTTGAGATAAGACTTTCACTGATTTATTTTGAAATATATGTATTATTTTCTTAACAACTCTGAATAGGTTTAATTAATTCCTTGTGTGGGTAACATTATGGATTGATATTTGTGTATCCTATGTAACGTAATCTTGGGAGGAGATTTCTTTTGCCTTAATAGGATGAAGAGATCCCATTGCATTCCATAGTATTGATACGTGGGGAACAAGGTGTAACACTTTGGGTAATGTTTCATATGAGGTGAGGAGCCAAGTGTGTTGCATTCGCCTTAATCATGCTTGCATGTTCATTACCAGGATTTAGGTGTGACATAACTTGTGCATGCTTATTCACAAACCATTTGGACATTAATAATTTATCATACATTGTATATTTGAGTGTGCTAATTTCTCACTGAGCACGTGGTTTTGCTCACCCCTTGTACGTACACCTTTTTTTTCAGATTCTTGTGAGATTATTTAGTTGATAATGATATGATTGAAGGTGAAGAACTTGAAGATGATTCACATGATTCCTCATGTAAATGTGTTGATTGTCTTTATGGTTAGAAGACAATGATGCTAAAGAGTAAAAGACTTCTCTGTTTGAGAGAGAAGATTTATTAGTAGTCATTTTATTTTAGACAAATTAAAATTTGTTTGTTTATTTCGAGCGTTGTTTGACCCATGAGTTTTGTTTAATTACTCAGTACTTGGTATTATGTTAGTTATGTCTTGGTTTGAAGATAGATAAACCTTATTACATTTACTTAATATAACTAGACTTGGTTTGAATGGTTCTTAGTTTTTTATTCTGCTTTGCGCTTTAAATTTCCCGTATTCTGTGTTGTGATTAACGGAAGAGTTGTTTTATGTTATGGGCTGTAAATGGTTCTTGATATGGCAGTACTTGCATAGCGAGGAAACCATGGTCATACCAAAACGCCAGGGTTTTGGAGTGTGACAAAAGATGATATCAGAGCAGTTACTTTACATACATACACAGCTGCAATCAGAGTAAGTCGAATTAAAACCAGTTAGGATTAAATAAAAGCTTATAAGAAAACAAATAATAAGCACTTATTGATTGAGACAATAGCATAAACCATAACAAGAGCATAATATACTAAGTATTCAAAAATTTCGATTCTCATTACAAAATGGTGTTTGATACAAAATAGAGTACAGTTCACAACCCGAACTGTTGCTTAACGAACCAAAAGAAAAGAAAATACATACAAGTAAAATAAATTATGAACTAAAAGGAAAAAGTGTCTAGAGCCATCTATCAAAGAATAAAAAAAAAATCTATTGACCCCCGTTTATTGGAGGAAAGACAAAACCTGCAATCCTCATAGCCTTCTACAACTAATGGGCCTAGTATCTAAGTCCCTGAATGATGCTATACAAATCTTTCATGCTAGGCTCAGGAATAGTGGGCATAGGACTATGAACATCTGCCGATGCTAGTGGTATATCCTAACCCTCAGTGATAGGTGTCCCCTACTGCTGAGTGACCCCTACATCATCCACATCATCATCATCATCATCCTCTACATCATCATCAGAACTGGCAGAATCCATAGAAATATCCTCTACCTGTAGACCCCCTATAGCCATCATCGTATCTTTAGCTTCTACCTCCTCCTCTGCAAGTCCCCCAAAATCAATAAGAGTGATAACTGGCAGAAGAATCGCCTCCAACTCCTCATCACTCAGAACCGCATCCTGCAACCCATGCATGCTACCCAATGCATGCCATCAAAAGTCCGAGTGCACTGACCTCTTAACTCCCTCGTTAATGAAGATGTCGATACCCATCTCCCTGAACAGCCATGTAAGTAGTTGACCATATGGTAAGTTCCTCTCACCGCCATATGTAGTAACTATCATCGTCTTCATCAGAATATAAGGTAAGCACAACTGATAACGAGTACAGACACAGTGGGTCACATACTCGTTGAAGCTCGCAATCGCATCCCTATGTCCGCTCTTAGGGATGATATCATGCTATATAATCCAACTATAGACCCTCAGATTCGGCTAATACCCAGACTCTACATGTTTCCATCTCGGTATGCATAATAGCCTCCAAATCTCCTGCCTGAACGTCTCTAAGATAAAATCAGAAGAAAAAGAACCTGGCCCGACATATACATAGTCGTTTGCTGCTGAAATGTGTAACCACTTTGTCAACTGACGGACGTCAAAGGAAATATCCTGGCCATTCACCTTGCTGGATATCCTCAGACCCAAATCAAGATGTCCATCCTCGATATCAGTCTCCAGTCGAATATTACAGTAAAGTAATCAGACTAGGTTAGGCCTGGTGACTATCCTATATCTCAAGATCAGTGCCCAACTAAAGCATTGAAAGCCTCACCCACTGCAAAGCGTTGTAACCACTCGAAGTCTATGAACCTCCCAAACTAGATGGAAATTAGTTGGAATCTAGGCCAATCATCCTGCTCAGCCTGAGAACGAATCCTATAAACATTGAAAGCCGGTGGTCCAACCATTTTGCTGCAAAAACACACAAGAATGGAAATTATGTGAGGAACTAAGTTCAAGCAAATTTTAAACAATAAAAAGTATTTATAGTGGAATTATACACAATTTACATTGATTACAAACCGAGTAAAAGAAGCCTCGTTGGAAATCTCGATTAAAATGTATCAATAGCCTACATGGAAAATATGGAATGCCTTTCGATACATGGAAAAGAGATTCTAAACAGCTACAAATGTTCTAAACGTGTCATAGAAGGACTGTTTTAACATTTGAAGCATTGAAAATCAACATGTAGTTGATTAGAAGCAATTTGATGTATTTTGGGAAAAATCGATATGGGAAAAACTTGAAGTTAACAAATATGCTAAGAAAACCATGTTTAATGGGTTAAAATCATCCTAACAACTTTTAAATGTGATTTGTAATGAGTTATAGCAAGTTACATGGAGTAAATAGGAGTTAAATTGAAAACCTAGGTATATACCAATTCAAATGGAAAATTTTTTTGATTTGTTAATGGTATACTTACCTTGGATGAAGTTGAGCCTTAGATTGAGATGAAAAAGAGTGGATTTGACCAAGAAAATAATTGGAAATGATCTCTAACCCTTCCCTCCTTCTCTACCTTGTTTGAAATGAGAATGACAGGGAAAATGACCACTTATGGCCCTTTTTAAACTCGTTTTCGAGTCAGCCGGTTGACTAAAGTGAGTTCATCGACCACCTCGATCGACCACCTGCTGATAGAAAGCTCAGTTTGAGTTATTTTCGAAATTTTTTTGTCATGAAACCTATTGTTGCATGCTCTAACATGATTATGAAGTGATTTGGAGTGATTATTAGTCACTGGAGCATAGTTTTGGATACATTAAATTGTTCTAATGCTAAATATTGTTATGCGGTATAGGAGTAGATAGCATCCTTCATAATGGCCCCTAGCACTCGTGGCAATCATCGAAATTCAAGTGATAACCAAAATCCCATGGACAACACCCCTTTGCCTGCTGCCACTAGAAATATTCCACCTCCACCTCCCCCTGTGATGACTAATGCTGACCTACCAGCTATCATTGGAAACCTTACAAGATCAATGAAACAACAGCAGCTATAGCAACAAACAATGAATGAACTCATTGCGGTTTTGCAACAAACCCCTGTGCAAACCAGAGTCCCCCTTGCCCCGACAGCCACTACCTCCTGGATTGAATGCAAACGTGCCAACCACTGCAACTGCCCATCCTATAGGGTTGTCACAACAGATTCACCATGTCAATTTAGGAGTGCCTACTGCCTCATTTTAGAATGAGCATCCAGGACGAATACTCTAGATTGTTGGAAAGGTTTCAGAAGATGAAGCTGCTGAAATTCACAGGAGTGGGTGATAACCCACTGCAGCATGCAGTTTGGATGTAGTCAATTAAGAAATGTTTCAAGATCTTGGTACTGACTGATGAATAGTGTATCCGTTGCGCAAGTCACATGATAGAAGGTAAACCCTACACCTGGTGGGAATCAAACCAGACAATTCTTGTAACCTTGAATCTCATTGTGACTTGGGCTATGTTTAAGGAAGCATTTTTCAACAATTACTTCTCGAGAAGCTTCCATGACAAGATGGAGATAGAATATCTGAGTTACTACCAAGGACAGAATCTGTCACACCCCAATTCCATCCGAACCAGAAGTGTGAGTAAACCATCAATGAACCAACGGTTCACACCAGGATCTCAACAAGACCATATTCACTCATACAAACCATTGCGCATAATCACAATCAGAATAATAATAAATACAGCAGAAGTCTTTAAATAAAATGAACTGAGCTTCTATTGATAGAATTAAATAAATATTCAATTATCCAAATTCTCAAACATAAATAAATATCCTTACATCACTTTAATGTCAACCGAAAATAACTGAAACAAATAAAGAAAAATCCTAGAGATACACGCAGAAAGGGCACTCGCATGAAGCGTCATGCTCATCCTCTCCTGCCTGCACGTCCAGAGTAGCTACGCCTCCGTACGCCAATGCGTTCATGTATTCATCCACCGTGTAACCTACATCAACATCTAAAAATGGTGTATATACAAGGGTGAGCTCACAACTTAGCTCAGTAAGACAATCAAACAATGTAACATTTATATGCATGAGCAACAATCATATTATATTATGGTCTGGTTTAAGTTTGCAATGTGCTATAGAAAGGATTGGCGGCAACCGCACCTCTATACACGAGTGTGTGAAGCCACCCAGTAGATCACACCACTGTCGTCCCACATGTACCCACTATGGAATAGAGATAGAGCTAAGGCGTCCCGATCAACATCGCCAACACCTCCCCTGATGCCCTACCCATACCAATACGTAAGCCCCTATTGGCGAGGGCTTGCAAACTGGGCTCGCAACTAACCAATCCTATATGTCATCACAGTAGGCCCTATCCCAACACAGCTCCCTACAGCATAGAGATAGAGCTAGAGTCTGGTGGCCAAGCCGGAGACCACAATACCACGCCCTCCCCCTGATGTCCTACCCGCACCAAGCAGGCTAAGACAGAACAATACGAAAGTAGACCCTATCCCAACATAACTCCCTATGGCATAGAGATAGAGCTAGAGTCTGGTGGCCAGGCCGGAGACCACAGTGCCACGTCCTCCCCCTGATGCCCTACCTGCACGAAGCATGCTAAGATAGAATACTACGAAAATGTGCTAGTGTGAGGAATGATCCCAGACCCCAGGCCCATCCCATTCCACACACCAACGAAAACAATCACATGCCTAACAATCACATCCTAGCATTGCGAGTATGCATGAACAATAATAATAACTGAAAGTAAAGGATGACATGCGAGTATGCACAAACATCAGTCCACAGAGTCATAGTTATTAACAACGGTTTACTGTTTATTAGATTATTAGGGTTTAGGTCTGATTCCCTTACCTGACGCTCGTTTGATAGCTTGCTCCACGTCGCAAGATCCAAACGTGCTATCACAAAGTCCTATACAATGTTAGGGTTCAGTTAGAATAGATTTACGTTGGTTGGAAAACCAACAATGGCAAAACACATCTCACAGAGCTAACCGATCACAGTTACGATCGCAGCAATGTGGGGAAACCTACGACCGGTATGGTTAGCCGGTCCCCACAGACCAGCCCCTGAAAGGTACCGGTCATAGTACCGGTCGCACAGGATGCAACCGGTATAGTCGACCGGTATGTCTCCGGAAGACCATACGTCCGGTTCTCGACTGCTGTCGATCATCCCCTATTGATCCTAGGGTTCCTCCTACACATTCTAGGTCTGAGCACTGAGTTAGAGTTGTTTCCAATCTCCATTCAAGTCCTAGCTTTGACGGTCTTCTTCCTAGAACTCGAATCTAGGGTTTACCGACTAGATTAGGGTTTATCGGCAAAAATAGGGCTTATTGGCAAAATAGGGTTTTAGATCAATACCTGCTTTGCATGGTATTGATCAAAGCAACCTAACCATACTAGAGTCATAATCCTAGAGTCATAATGTAAAAGAAGGTTTAAGCACTCACCGTCGACTGGCGGTAAGGTGTTCTTCGTCGAATGGCAATATCAGCTCTTCTTAGCTTCTCGTCCTTCTTCAGCCTCTTTTTCCTTTCTAGGGTATGTGAGGATCAATGGAAGGGATTCTAGGAGGTTTAGAGGTGTTTATATAGGCTAGGTTTAGGTTTAGGAAGCCTTCTAGGATTAGGAAAGTCCTAGGTTTCAGAATTTGGAAAGTAAGACCAGCAGAGATCCGGTTCCGAAACTTGGTAGTCTGCTGACTATACCGGTTGACCGGTACCAATGCCAAGACCGGTACCATCAATCGATATGACTAAATCATACTTAATTTGGTTCGTTTTGGTCCGATTTCATACCTGGTTGTCATCCGCTCGTCTCGTCTGGCCCGGTGATGATTGGAAGACCTGTTACGACATGTAATCAAGGTTTAGATCGGGTTCATGGAGTGCGGGTCTTACAGAATCCATTCAAGATTACTAGACTGAATTTGAGTCACTCTTTTATTTTTCCAGGCTTATATGCTTACTGAAGAAGCCAAGGCAAGGAAATTCTTTAAAGGTCTTTGCGGAACAATCAGAGACACTGTCGAGACTCGTGGACATACCAGCTATGCAGAGTGTGTTCAAACCACCAAGATTGTAAGACCCGTATCGAACTAACCGGCTTTATCACCTTGTACCAGGTCTACCTATCATGGTCGAGCCAAGTGGACTAAGTGCGTGAAGAAACCACAAGACCAGTTATGAAGTCTAACCCAAAAACAGTCAAATATGAGGGTAGGGTCACATGCCTAAACAGGTGTGGTTGACCCCACCTCAAAAGAGTCCAACCCATAACTTTTTAGTCGTAGGGTCGCATCACTAGAAAAACGTAGGGTCGACGGATTTTGCGACCCTACATGCGACCCTATGATAGTAGACAGAATCCGAAAATTAGAAAACCTTCCTAATTCAAAGGGGGTCTTTCCTAAACTCATTGGGACTTATTATGGAGGATTTTCCTTTATAAATAGGACGTCCCATAGCCTCTTTCACTCCTTTAGAACCCTAATTGAAAATGAGAGAAAGAGAAAGAGAAGGAAGAGAAGAAGAGAAGGAAACTTGAAGAAGAAGACTAAAGAAGAGGAGGAAGTTCAAAGAAACCTCTGAATTAAGGTATGAATCTAATTCCCTACCTGAATAAGAGAGCCTAGAATAGTTATGAAGAATTTAGGATTAGGAGAAACCCAAATCATCCATCCATGGATAATTTCCAAGATATTCCATGGAGGAAATCTCTATGGGCAATGGATAGTATGTAAAATTGTAGTTTTGAGCCATAGAACAATCATAGAATGGACCATGATAATAAGCCAAAGGATCCAAACATGAAGGGATGGACTTTAGAATGAAAGGTCGACTAAGAATACGTGTGGTCGCATGTAGGGTCAAATGATATCCGACCCTACGAGACCATATGATCGGCCACATGCCCTCGGGAAGTCCCAGGGAGGGTGTGGTCTCACGTAGGGTCGAATGGTATCCGACCCCACCTACGACCCTACACCCTAGGGTTGCAGAAACTGCTACCCTAGGTGCTACCCTACCTGCAACCCTACAGGTTCTGTTAGTTTAAACATGTTGAAACTAATTTTAATTAAAATCTATCGACTTGTTAGGTCTTTCCAGTAGTTTAAAAGTGAATTATAAAGCTTGAACGAGGATCTACTAGCAATCAAAGGTGAGGGAACAAGACCTAAACTAATTGGCTAATAATAAACTGTTTTCGTTTATTGAGTCCAATACCATGAATGATTCTATGCTTATATGATTGTAATGTGCATATCACATGTCATCCACTATTCCTGTTATTATTGTTCATGCATATTTAATTTCGTTTATTATAACATGATGATGATGATGATGATGCTAGGAATAGGCATGTGAATGTATGTGTGTGGTTAGTGTACTTGATGCGAGTGGAGCATCAGGGGGAGGACATGACACTATGGTTCATCCTAGTCACCAGACTCTAGCTCTATCTCTACTTAAGTCTTGTCCATTAACATCATCGTATCGCCATTACATTAGCAGAACCATTACGTCGTAGGGCATCAGGGGAGGTAGTCTCGGACCGTGTAGTCTCTGACTCTGCCGGGGGGCCTTAGCTCTATCTCTATGGACGTATTGAGGGATGCTGGGGTGAGGCCTTGGATACACTATTTGACATTAGGATTGGTTAGTTGCGAGCCCAGTTTGCAAGCCCTCGCCAACAGGGGCTTACGTGTTGGTATGGGTAGAGCATCAGGGGAAGTGTGATGCAGTGCGGTCCTAAGCACTTTAACTCTATCTCTATTCCATGGTAGGTGCATATGGGGGCGGCAATGGTGTTTGATCTATTGGGTGGTTCCACACATTCGTGTATAGAGGTGCGACGGCAACCTATCATTTCTATTGCACATTGCAAACTTATAAACTAGACCAAAGATATGAATTGAATGCATGCATATGTTTGTCACATTGTTTTGTTTGCTCACTGAGCCGTGATGTGTGCTCACCCTTTTCAAATTCGAATATTTTTAGTTGATGATGCAGGTACTATAGTGAAAGATTATATGAATGCTCCAACATACAGGCATGCGGCGGCAATGGAGGCAGAAGTGATGATGGAGTCGCATGATTCATCATGAGAGTGCAACTCCTGTGTTTTTTATTTTATTTTGTTTAAAGTTATACAAACAATGTAATTGATTTAATTATTTTAATTTATGTCTTAGTCCTTTTGGGAGATAATTGGATAATTTATTTGCTTTATCACAGCTAGACTCTCAATTCATTTAATATTAAAGACTTCCGCTATCATGTATTTATTCTGATTTTTATTGTGGATGCATATGGTTTAAGCAAACGGACACAGTCTATTCGAGATCCTGGTTGAACCGTTGATTTATTGGCGGTTCATCACACCATTCTGAATAGTGCGGAGTTGGGGTGTGACAAAGATAGTGGCAGACGCCCTTTAGGACAGCTATCAGGCTAAGAACAACTTTAGAAAGAAATTTACTATTACACCTAATAAAAAGATCTCCAAGAATCTGTTTCAATGCAAGTTTAATAACAAGAGTACTGCCACTACAAAGACTGTCACAAAGACCTCTGCAAATACCACTCCTACTGGACCTATCAAATGTTTCAATTGTCAGTAGATCGGTCATATTAGGTCTAACTGCCCAAAGCTTGCCAATGCGTCCCAAGCCAAGGTATTTGCAACATTAGCTGAGGAAGCAAAAGGAGCCCCTGGTATAGTGACAGGTATTTTATATTCTAGTATTGTGATTATTTCGATACTACTGCACGTTTATGTACGTGTTAACATATGGACCATACACATTAGGCACTCTTAGGATATATGATCACCCGGCTCGAGTTCTATTTGATTCTGGAGCCACTCATTCATTCGTATCACCTGAGTTTGCCAAGAAGCTATCCATGACTGTGAAGCAGTTAGTATCTAAGTTAATTATGCGAACTCCTTTAGGACTGGAAGTAGCACTGACAGAGTACTATGGACCATGTCAAGTTCAGCTAGAGGATCAGAATCTGAATGTTAACTCTCTCTCTCTCTTTTTTTTTTTACTTAAGGTCAGCAAAATTGCATTATAGTAAAAGAAAAAGGAAAATACAAGTCAGCTATGGTAATACTCCACCTTTGGCATTGCCATCAGTAGAGCCCATAAGGGACCCAACTAGTACATTAGGAACCATTAATAAACCTATATCTGGGTCGCTCAGATGCATAACAACCTCCTTAGCCAAAAAAGCTGGACAAGTATCCTAAGTCATACTTAGAAAATCCTTAGCTCCTCTTTTTGCTAGAGAATCAACAATAACTTTAATCTCTCAAACACAATGAGTGATTCGGAAACATTTCCTTTGGATCAACTCCATTAAACGCTGCCACCGATTAGCAAGATACCATGGTAGTTCGGATGATTGGAGGCATTTAACCACAAAAGATGACTCACATTCGATCTAAAGTTTCTCAACTCCAAGATTTATAGCATCCTTCAATACTCTCATTGCTGCCTTCAGTTCTGCTTGGTAATTTGTTGTGTTGTTTAGAATTTAGAAAAAGCATATATCACCTGTCCTTTATCATCTCTGATGACTCTACCTATACCTAAATCACTAGGGTTCCCTAGTGAGCATCCATCAATATTAAGCTTCCACCATCCCGTAGGAGGTTTCCTCCATAAATGTTTCTGAATTGAAGATGGTTTAGCTTGAGCTGTGATGAGGGAGAAGTACTTTTTGATTACTAGATCATCCACCTTCTTGATTTTACATGGAGAGATTAATGATACAGACCTTACATCTGCTTGAATGTTAAACATATTTCTTTTATGTGATGCTTTATACTCATCATAACGACATAGATTCCTTGTCTTACACAAGTTATGTAAAACACTGTATAGTAATGGAATCCAAATTTCCTTGATAGGCACTATTCTTTTCTTTTTCCTCCACCATGAGTATAGCAGATTTGTATTTTCAAAGTTCATCCATGAGAGATTATATATTGATAAGACTGATTTCCATACCTCCACAACAAATTCACACTAAGTGAACAAAGGATTGAAATTATCTTCTTGTTTATGACAGATATAGCACCATGAAGTAATAGGTACTTGCTTTCTCTATATTGCTTCATCAATAGGTAACTTACCTAAGTGCTACCTCCACCCAAAGATAGAAGTATTTGGAGGAATATCCTTTCTCCATAAGTCTTTAGCCCAATCTGATTTCACATGCACTACTCTTCTTGCATTCCATGATGATTTCACATAAAATAAGCCTCCATTAACTAATTCAGTCCACACACAAGTATCCTTTCTTAGCTTTACCAACTGAATCTTCCTAGCCTCCTCTAATTGCTGCCCTAGAGGTACATTTTCCACTTATGGAAATAGCCAAACCCCATCATTAATAAAATCACCAAGTTTTGCATAAAGCTTTTCATTAATGGGAGAAGGGATATTTAGCTTATTTGCCAATGAGTATGACCCCAACCAAGCATCATTCCAAAAATTAATGGAAGAACCATCCCCAACTAGCCTTCTTACTCTAATTGCAGTCCACTCCCATACCACCTGAATGCTTTTCCAAATAGGTGAATATTCAGAGGTTCTTCTAAACAGGCTATTAGGCAGTAGATACCTACTTCTCATAAACTTTGCAAAGAGTAAATTACTAGTCATCACATTCCATGTCATTTTAGTTAACAGTGCTTCATTTACCTCTTTAAGTTTTTTCAGACCAAGGCCCCCTTCTAATGTAGGTTTGCATGCTACCTCCCATTTCACTGCAATATCTTTCCTCGGGCTGAAATCACCACTCCATATGAAAATTTTCATCCATACTTCTGCAACTTTAATTACACCCTTAGTCCATGCATATGCCCCAAACGAATGAATGAGGGTGCTACATAGCACAGATTTAACTAGTTTAATTCTTCCTACCATTGACAAAAGCCTACCATTCCAAACTGAGAACTTCTTCTTCAACTTGTCTAACATAGGCAAGAAGAAATCTTTTTTTGATTTTCCCTGTAAAAATTTCCACTCCAAGATACCTTGTTGGTAGTTTACCTTCATTGTATCCCAAGCATGTCTGTAACTTTTTTTTCATTGGCAATGATACTCCAGCATAAAAACATTTACTTTTTCCAAGATTAATCCTTTGACCAGAGTAATCCGAATAAGAAAACAACTTCATCAACTCCTCCACTCTTTTTAAATTGGCCTGCATAAAAAGTAAGATATCATCTGCAAAAAACAAATGAGCAGGAGTAATCACGTGACTGTAATGTAAAGGCTTAATATCCTTCTTTACGTCTAGCAGCTTGAGGCTTCTACATAGATCTTCTTCTGCAAGAATAAATAGCATGGGTGATAATGGGTATCCTTGACGAAGCCCTCTAGTAACACCAAAATAGCCTACTGGACCACCATTAACCATTATAGAAAGCCTTGCAGACTTGAAAAGAATCAATAACCTTTTTGTAAAGGTTCTAGAGAAGCCAAATTTCTACAACACATCAAATATAAAAGACCACTCCAGAGTATCAAAAGCCTTCTGGATGTCAAGCTTTAAAGCTAAAGCCCCTTGCTTCGTTCTTCTTTCCATCTAGCATAAACTTCAACTTGAACAAAGAATTTAATTGAAGCACATGCATAAACCACTTCCATAAATCTTTAATCACACAACCCATTTTGAACTATGTTTTGGACTTGATTTTCAGGATTGGAATATGTAGGCAGTTTGAGATGGACGTCTCAGATTCAGTCCAAGACCAAACCATCTTTGGTCCGGTTCACTATATAGTACTGTACATTTGCTTATTTATTTGCTTCAGAACATGTTTGGCTGAACCATAGGTTAGCAGAACTTAGCAACTTGGTTTAGGAATCCCCCATTGAACCCTAGTCATCCAGTTGACCAAGCATAGTCAAAATTAAAGTCTAAGGAAAGTTTAGGAGGCCAATCTTGATCAGGCAATTTGGGTGCCTAACACCTTCCTATAATCATACCTTGAATACTTACCCGATCTCTTGCAGACCAAAGAACTGATACATTGGGTCATGAGTCAATATAAGTCTTACCTAATAGTGAGATTACATTTTTAGAGGTCCTAGACCTTAATCTAGGTGGCGACTCCAACAAAATATTGTTCTTCATTGATACATCATTTTATCCCGAGGAGGATCGTCCATCAATGTCCTCACACAGTCCGTGAACAAGTAGTATGGAACAAATACAAGCTTGGCGGCTCCTTTCTTTAGGTGGGGACAGATAGTCACCTTAAGGAAGATCATGACTTTAAGAGTATAATTGTGTGTGTTTTTACCTTTGATGATCTTTGATTTATAGGCTTAGAGTGGTCAGATATAGCATCTACCCATTAAGGTAGGAAGGCGGCGCGAAGGGCGTGGTTCTCAGCCTGAGTGGGGGAAATCGGATAGACTCCCCTAATTTAAGCTTTGGCAAGGATTACGGGATCGTTTTCCCCATATCCGTCATTCGAGATTGACCATCTGATCTGGTAAGGATATGGGCTTTCCTTTATCGGACTCGACAATTTCCTTCATGAAGTCGTCCGCAGGTAAGGCTTGTAATCTATCTTACATCAGCTTACCGAGCTCGGGCCCAACACTTGCGCACATGTTGTCATATTATTGGAGGGAGGGTGTTCCCCATAACACTTCCCTTAGAATAAAAGGAAAGGAACAATCCGAACAAGACGACGCATATCATAAAATGTCAACAATTGTAGGAAGAACGGATAAATACCCATCTAGGCTCTTGGCCCACCAGTAGGCAATGAAAGCAACAAGCTCGCATCAGAATTGATTTTCAAATAACCTTCAGGAGGAAACCAGGATGGAGTAGGAAGCACCGAAACAGATCGTGCTGGGATCTTATGAAAAGTACCCAAAGTAGATGCAAACTCATGGAAGGCAGCAGTAGCTTGATGAATAATTTCCATAGCATTCCACAATTTCCTATTGAAAATAGAATCATTTTGGGCAACCCAAATATTCCAGCAAATAAAAGTGGCAAAACTAAAGGATTCAGCTACCAAAGCCTTATCCTCTTGAAAAATATTGTTCTAACTGCTAATCTAATGAGAGACCGATAGATTCCCATCCGACGGACTCATGTATGCTAAAGGAGAACCAAACCAAACTGCCCTAGCAAAAGGACATGAAAGGAGAACATGGTCAATGGATTTGTTGGTATACCCACAAATGGCGGCAAGGAGTATCAATCCGAATATTGTGTTGAAGTAGGCCTTCATTAGATGCAACACCTTGAGCACAAACCCTCCATAGGAAGGACCCGATTTTCGGGGGAGAGATACCAAATTCTTCTCTAAACTTCCTTTAGAACAAGTTGCCATTAGGTTTTTTATTTTTTTTATTTATTTTTTTATTTTTTGCTAAAAGGTCAAGCAAATTGTATTAATAAAGAAAAAAAATAACGAAGATACAAACCACTAAATATCCCACCTTCGGCATGGCCATCAACAGGATCCATTTGTGGTCAACAAAATTAACAACCAATAACATTCAATAAAATAAAATTCAAGTTGCAGATACAAATCTATAACGCTGACACTCGGAAGCATCCCAAACTACTTCACTTGCAATAAAATCAGGGCAAGTAGTCCATGTATAAGAAGCCAACTCTGTAGCTGCCCATCAGCCACTACATTTAATTCTCTGAAGCAGTGAGTTACTCTGAGAGATGAAAACTCATTACAAACTGCCTCCCATTCTAGCTTCCAATACCAAGGCACATTATTGGTCATTAAACATCCTGTCACAGACGACGATTCACATTCAATCGATAACATGAGAAACCCATTTTGCACAGCTAGCTTCATTCCATTCATTGCCGCCATAAATTTACTTGATAATTAAAAGCAGTACCAATGAATTCAGAGAATGCTAGTATAACTTTCCCACTATAATCATGAAACACCCCTCCTGATCTTGCATCACCAGGATTTCCTAAGGAGCATCCATCTATATTTAATTTCCACCACCCTACAGGTGACTTCTTCCATAGCACTAAAAAAATCCTTGCCGGCTTACTTGCCATGGAAAGGAGATAATAATGATGCTTAATACGTAGATCAGCCATAGTGTCAGTACCCAGTTTTGCCCTACGGGATTTCGCTCTCTCGTTACGTCATCATGCATGATGGGAGTGGAGCATTGTTGTCATTTTACGTTTAATAAAAAATTAAAAAATTCAGAAAAAAAGAAAAAAAAAGAAAATGGTTATACACACACACACACACACACACACACACACACACACACACACACACACACACACACACACACACATATATATATATATATATATATATATATATATATATATATATATATATAATAGTGAAAGAAGAAGAGAGTGGGGGTAATTTGGGCATCAAGAGGTTTAGTAAAAAAATCCATGAAAAAACCTAAATCAAAAGAAGGAAGAAAGTGAAGAAGAAAAAAAAACGTAGAAAGGGAGAGAGGCGGTGAGAGAGAGAGAGAGTTGGAGTGGATGAGGGGGAGGTTGACACCTCACTCCCTCATCCCTAAATTTTCTCCCCCAAAATCGACAGCACACCACCTCCCATCCTTGAACCACCCACCTGTAGCCATAAAAACTCAGTAAAAAAAACCTCTAGGGGGAGATTTTTGGAACCAAAAAGAGTAGATGGAGTAGAGAAGAGAAGAAATAGAAGAAAGTAGGAGGCAACAATGGAGGTTGTCGGCTATTGGAGAAAACGGAGGCAGAGAGAGAATGGCGGAGTGAATAGGCGAGTGAGTGAGAGGAAGTAGCTGAGTAGAGGGGTTTTAATCGTCAAAAATCTGAGGAAGGAGAAAACCAGCAGTGCCGCCGTCGCCGTGGAGGAAGAAAGAACAGCACCACCACTGTCGCCAGTGAGAAAGAGAAAAACAAGGTTGTGAGGACAAGGGAAAAAAATTTGAAAATTGAATTTATCCTCATTTTTAAAATTGATTTTTACATGTTGTTAAAGTTGTCTACCCTCATTACACTCAAACTGAGATCAGAAAAGTTCTCGCCTTCAGATCCCATCCACTCATGCCAGTGGAGGGTAAGTAGACTGGAGTCGCCACCTAGATAAGGTTTAGGACCTATAAATGATGTCCCTCAATGGAGGGACACTAATGACTCACGCAAATGGAATGGCTATCTCGTCTCACCAAGGGCGGGTAAGTGGCAAATTACGAGTTGGGAAGGTGTTAGGCACCCAACTCGCCCGGTTGAATCGGTCTCCCTAAATCCTATCATTTTCCTATAGTTTATGAACACTTGGGGCTATCTAAATATAATACAAGGTAGAAGGGGGGAATCCTAAATTGATTTCTAATTCTTTACTAACTTTGCATAGCATAAGCTGAAATTAAACAAATTAACCAAGAAAATAATTACAAAATAAATCAAAGAATTTAATGAATGGCTTATTCATACAAAGAAAGAAAGAAAAAATGATATATAACATATGACCGATGTAAGACCCGCACTCTTAAAACCCGGTCTAAACCTTGGTTTTGTGTCGTGACAGGTCTTCCGATCATCACCGAGCCAGAGGGGCAAGCGGATAACAAACAGGTACAAAATTGGACCAAAGTCGACCAATTATACCTGATTTTAGATACCGGTTGATGGTACCGGATGATGGTACCGGTCGACCGGTATGGCCAGCACAGCTATATGCGGGAATTTGGAAATTGGTCTCTGCGGGTCCCACTTTCCTGATTTCGAATCCTAGAAGTTTCCTAATCCTAGTAGGGTTACTAAACCCTATTTCTAGGCTATAAATACATCCTTAAACCCCTCAAATCCTTTCCATTGTCTCTCACAAACCCTAGAGAAGAGAAAGAGCTTGGAAAGGAGAAGGAGCTAGGAAGAAGAAGAAGGAGCCGCCATTACCGTTTGACGAAGCTCACGCTACGCCTGTCAACGGTAAGTGTTTGAATCCCTCTTCTTACCCTATGATAGTTGTGTGGGTGGATCAATACCATGCAAAGTAGGTATTGATCTAAAACCCTAAATTGGCCAATAAACCCTAAGTTGCCGTCAAACCCTAGATTTGAGTTTCGAGATGATATTCATCGAAACGAGACTTGAATGAGTTGGGGATAACTCTAACTCAAAGCCTAGACTTAGAATGGATAGGAGAAACCCTAAAAATCCATGGAGGATGATCGACGGCAGTCGAATAACCCATGTATGGTCTTCCGGAGACATACCGGTCGACTATACCGGTTGCACATAGTGCGACCGGTATGTTGCGACCGCTACCTCTCGGGAGGTTGTTTGTGGGGGACCGGCTGACCATACTGGTCGCCAGTCTTTCCCACAGAGCTGCGACTGGTACATGCCACCGGTCAGCTCTGTGAGGATATTTGTAACCGTGTTGGTTTCCGACCAACATGAAACCCTAAATAATATATTCTAATGAAACCTTAATATTATGTAGGACTTTGTGACTTATCGTTTGGATCTTGCAGCGTGGAGCAAGTGATCGAACAAGCGTCAGGTAAGGGAATCTGACCTAAACCTAATAATTAATGGACAGTAAATCGTTGTTAATCATTGAATATCTATGATGTGATGTTTGTGCATATTCACATGCCATCCTTTACTTTCGATTATTATTATTGTCCATGCATTCATAGGATGTGATTGTTAGGCATGTGATTGTTTTTCGTTGGTGTGTGGAGTGGGGCATGGGCCTGGGATCGCTCTTCACACCGGCACTTTTGTAGTATTCGTCTTAACATGCTTGGTACGGGTGGTGTATCAGGGGAAGGTCGTGGTACGGTGGTCTCCGATATTGATGTTGTCCCGGCCATCGTTGTGTGGTACTGAGGATTCCGAGTCGACACTGGCTTGTCCACGATGCTTTAGATCTATCTCTATGCCGTAGGGAGTTATGTTGGGATAGGGTCTACCTGCGTATTGTTTCTATCCTAGTGGGTTAGTTGCGGATAGGGTATCAGGGGGAGGTGAGGTGTGGTGGTCTCCGACCCGGCCTGCACGCTCTAGCTCTATCTCTATGCCGTAGACGGCTGTCTTTGGGATAGAGCATACATTGTTGACATATAGGATTGGTTAGTTGCGAGCCCGGTTTGCGAGCCCCGGCCAGTAGGGGCTTAGGTACTGGTATGGGTAGAGTATCAGGGGAGGTGCGGGTATACCTTAGTTCTATCTCTATTCCATGATGGGTGCATGTGGGTTGGTGGTAGTGTGATTACTGTGCGACGCCACACACTCGTGTATAGAGGTGCGGGGGCCACCAAACCTTTCTATAGCACATTGTAAACTTAAAACCAGACCACAGCATAAAATGATTGTTACTCATGCATAATCTTGTGAAACTGTCTGATTGTCTTACTGAGCTGTGTTGTGTGCTCACCCTTTGTACGTACATTGTTTTTTAGATGTTGATGTAGGTTACACTGTGGATGACTATGTGAACGCTCTGACGTATGGAGGTGTGGCTGCTCTAGATGTGCAAGCAGGAGAGGACGAGCATGACGCTTCATGCGAGTGCCCTTTCTGCGTGTACCTGTGATGGATTTTATTTATTTATTTCAGTTATTTTGATTGGATTAAAGGGATGTAACGATATTATTATTATGTGTTTGATTTTGAATAATGGGATATTTATTTAAATTATCAATAGATACTCAGTTCATTCTATTTAAAGTCTTCCGCTGTATATTTATATTCTGATTGTGGTTATGTGTAATTGGTTTGTATGGCTGGACACGGCCTATTCGAGATCCTGGTGTGAACCGTTGGTTCAATGACGGTTCACTCACACCGTTCTGGTTGGATCAGAATTGGGGTGTGACAACTTGGTATCAGAGCTCACGGGCTCTGTTCCGACAAACCATATTGCACTTAACTGGGTCGATGAACTGAGTTAGGAAGTTTAAAAATCCTAATACAAACACACCCTAAGCATTGTTTGATACCTGAGACGGACTAAGAAAGAGAATAATGTACTATTCTAAATATGAAACTTAATATGTGCACATACACTAGTTAGGAAAAACCATGAACTTTCATTAAATAGAAAAGTGTATCAAATGTAATAGTACTACAGGGTACAGTCCACAAACCGAAAAGTTACCCTGTTATATAAACCGTCATATGAAAAGAAAAGTAAATGGAAATCATGGGGTAGGAGGCCTGGGAGGAATGGGGTCAGCTATATCATAGTCCCGCTCGTATGCGACCCTAAGCCAATGCACCTGGTCCTGAGTCACCCGTAAACCACGAGCCAGGCGTCCCAACTCCTGACCCATCTCTCGCTGAGACTCTAGGATGACCCTCTGGGTGTCCCTGATCTTAGTAAACATACTCAACACTGAGTCGGGAGGGGGCTGAGATGGCCCAGCTGTGGGAACAGATGGTGGTGGTACAGGTGGAAGCTGTGGGGTAGGCACTGGTGCGTCCCCAGCTACATCGTCATCATCATCATCACCCATCTCTGCCGCATAGGCCGCATTGGCCGCGGCTGCTGCTGCTGCTACTCTCCCAAGTGGACGAGGGCGAGCCTCCAACTCGTCATCACTAACGGGCAGATCAACCATCTGCATCCTCTGAATGGCGTCCCAGTCTATATCAGACGTCATAGTGTCCTCGACGGTCACCTCGCCTCTCATGTTCACACCCAGACGGCGAAGAAGAAAAGTAATGAGACGACCGTAGGGAAGGTTACTGGCCTGATCGGCCAAGGTCACCTGATGCATAGTCCTAATGATGAGGTATGGGAGAGAGACCCGCTCTCCAGTGCAGATGCAGTAAGTGATGTACTGAGTAGGCTGGGATAACTCACCATAATGGCCGCTCTGGGGGACGATGTTGTACTGGACGATGCGACTATAGACCCGAGGTACAGGTCTCAAGCTAGCCGCCTTCATAGGAGCTCCAGGGTTCAGTATCTGATGAGCTATCTCCCGGCGCAGGTCCTCAGTCAAGTAGCCCTTCGCTTTGGGAGGGCAATACACTAGGTCTCCATCATTAGAAACCCCTAGAAGGTCGGCCAGCTGGTGGGTGTTGAATGAGATGTGTACACCCCTGACATAACTGGAGATACGTAAATCCCTACCTTGGTTGGGATCGTTCACATTTCCATGCAGCTTCAGGTTAACAAAGAAATGCTTAACCAGATTGGGACGAGTGGTGTAGCTGTAAGAGATGACGGGCAACCAACCAAGCCTGTCGAACGCCGCTCGCCCGTCGAACCGGTCTAACTGTTCCACGTTGACCCGACGCCCAGATTCTATATTCTTGTTGTCGAACCATGGAAATCGAGCTTGTGCTTCCAAAGAACGGAACCATTGCTCATCCAATTGGGGAACTGGTGGTTGTGGGGTACGTGAACTCGAGTCGTGGGGACGCTTGCCAAGAGCACGTCTAGGAGCCATTTAAACTGCAAAACAAGTGAAAAACAAGTGAAAAGTTAGAAATTTGTCGAAATTTCGACAGTATAGAAAAAGCCTCGAACTCACCCAAAAACATGGGGAGGAGGACTTACGTAACCCCCACACTCTTCAATAAACCAATCACAAGCAATTATAACAAGAAATTGCAAGAAATTTCAAGAACTAAGAAAAAACTAGAAAATTTCGAAATTTCAAGAAAACCTAGGTCAAAAGATGAAAAATTCGATTTTTATGAAAATCGTTCGGTGGAACCCCAAATTAGTTAAGGGCTTTTGCTCTTGGGGGTCCCTAATCCCTTTCTAAGCCGAAGGAAAAGAGTTCCTACGGTTAAAACATCTCGAACAAAGAAAAACCTAAAATTTTACATATAGACGATATGGAAAATTCCTAAAAATATGAGAGAGAGAGAAGAGACCTACCTGGAGACGATATGCTAGGTCTTGAATGGAAGGAATCGGCTTCAAATAGCACCGGTCGGACTGTAGCAACTCGGAACCCAGAGTAGAATCGCCACCGGAGAGAAAAGAGAAGAAAAGTGAGAAATTTTCTCACTTTTCGCGATTTTAAAGGCAATGCGGGCATACCCGGTCGACGGTTTTGCCTATACCTATCGACCGGTATCACCCCGGTATGCGACCGCTATGTCTCGGTCAGAAAATTTTTCGACCGGGTCGACTATACCGGTCGCAACAATCGTATCAGAGTGTCAACCGGTATCTCCTAGACATGCGACCGCTATGTCTCGGCCAGAATTTTAATTCTGACCGGTCGACTATACCGGTCGCAGCATATTTCCACAGGTGTGCGACCGGTATGTTGCGACCGGTACGCCCTAAAGAGCCAGAAAAATTGAATTAAAAATTTTTAAAATTTTGTAATTGAAATGTTACTTCTCGACTATTTTTCCCTGTATTATTCAAGACTAACACTACTATTATTGATGATTCTCACGTGTTATGTCTTCTTCTCAGATCCAAATAAATAGTCTGAGATGGCAGGTAGAAACGGTCGAAGGGGTCGGAAGCGTCATCAGGTCAGGATGCGCCTAGAAGAAGAGCAAGCTGAGCATGACCAGGTTAGAGAAACCAGCCCTGAAGTGGAGGAGGAACAGGTCCCGGAAGTACCGACAGAATTACCGAGACCACCCCACAGGAATTCCGAGACCATAGTTACAAACTTGGTCTATCAGATGCAAGCTCAACAGAAGGAATTTCTGAGCAAAGTACTAAAGATGCTCAGGCAAGCAGGTTCTGTTTCCGCTGGAAAGACGCCCGAGTCAGGAGGAATTAACACTCCCCAACCGGTGCAGAGTAGCCCAAGGCCGAGGGGCCAAGCACAGAATGTACCACCACCGCATCGGTTTCCGTCGCCTTCTGCGTATCCAGGGGCGTATCCGTATCCACCACCATGGTACGGAGCAGACACACAGGGACAGCACGATCTTAGCAGTGTCCGTGGACGGATTCTTGAAGTTGAAACCTTCATCGTTCACGAGGGCGGGACGGGGAAACCATTGTGGCCAGCACGGTGGGTTTCTGAAATGGAAAAGAACTTCCGATTGATGACTTGCACTGAGGAGGAGAAGGTTCTGTTTGCCACCCATATGCTGAGAGAGGACGCAAATGCTTGGTGGAATTCCACACGGGCATATTTGGAGAACAAATACACACTAGTTGACTGGGAAGTGTTTAAACTGGCTTTCTTCGACAAATACTTCCCAAAGAGCTTCAGAGATCAAATGGAGAGAGAGTTTCGCAACCTACAGCAGGGTCAGTCGATCGTAGATGTATATCAGCAGAGGTACAAAGAGCTGTTCTTCTTCGCACCCGCCAGTATGCAGGAAGAGGAGACAAAGATACGTAGGTTCACCATGGGACTACGTGGGAGCATCAGAGAGCACCTTTTGGGTCTGGACAAGAAGACTTACAACGAGGCGGTGCGGGTTGCGAGGGTGATAGAGTCCGGTCGGAGGGACAGCTTCTTCGCTCGAACGGGGAGTGAAGAGATCTGCTGGAGAGAGCTCGGTGGCGGTAATACTAGACCATTCCGCCCATACGGGGCGGACCGCACAGACTGCGCGGGAAACAACCCGGCACCACCTTGCCGCAATTAGCCAGACCCAACCCAAATATTAAATGTTATAACGTCGGAAATTGGGACATGTTGCAAGGAACTGCACGCTACCTAAGAAGCAAGCTCCCCAAAGAAGCCGAGTTTATGCAGTCACCACCGAAGAGGCAACCGCATCACCCGATGTGGTAACTGGTACGACCTTATCCCTTACTATTTGGTTTATTCTTTCAGTTGCATGAGCATATAGAACTAAGGGGCAATATATTCTAGGAATTGTAAATGTAGCCGGTTTACCCGCCAGAGTATTATTTGACTCTCGGGCCACGCACTCCTTTGTTTCTGTTTCTTTTGGGAAGCGAATGGAGTTACCAATCAAGCAATTGAACCCAAGCTTAATAGTTCGCTCTCCACTAGGAGTCGAAGTGGCTTTAACCAAGTATTATGGACCATGTACTGTAAGTATCGAGGGCCGAGACTTAGAAGCAAGTCTAGTAATACTTGAGATGGCAGATTTTCATGTCATTTTAGGGATGGATTGGCTATGCCATCATTCGGCCGTCCTTTTATGTGGTGAAAGGAAGCTTATGCTTACTGACAAAGAGGGAAAGGAATATAGTTTCGCTGGGATTAAGCTATCTAGGAAGCGGAAGTTGATCCTCTCCACCCTAAAGACTAAGAGATGCTTGGAGAAAGGGGGAGTGGGTTATCTCGTATCTGTAGTCGACCTCACAGCAGTCACTCAAGATGGAAGATATAGATGTGGTTCGGGAGTTTCCAGATGTATTTCCGGAAGATCTTCCGGGCTTACCACCGAGACGGGGCTACGAGAATTTGTGATAGATCTTATACCGGGTTCGGCTCCGGTGTCTAAAGCACCATACAGGATGGCCCCGACCGAGTTAAAGGAGTTGAAGACCCAATTACAAGAATTGCTGGATAAGGGCTTCATATGACCTAGTATATCGCCTTGGGGAGCACCTGTGTTGTTCGTCAAGAAAAAAGATGGAAGTGTACGACTATGTATTGACTACCGTGAGGTAAACAAGTTGACGATCAAGAATCGGTATCCTTTGCCTAGGATCGATGATCTGTTCGATCAGCTGCAGGGTGTAAAGGTTTTCTCGAAGATCGATCTCCGATCGGGGTATCACCAATTGAAGATCAAGGCCGGAGATATTCCGAAGACTGCTTTCAGGACGAGGTAAAGGCATTATTAGTATCTCACAATGCAGAACCAGGGCATTTCATGGCTGCTTCATCTTCCTCTTGAATCGACCTTTCATCCGCAGTTTCAACTCATTCTTCCTCTCACTTTTTTTCTCTTCTTGCGGCTACAACAGCTCTATTCCCTTTACGGCTACTGCCTTTTTCTCTTTCTTCTCTCCCCCAGCTCTATTTTCTTCACCCCTCTCTCTCTCTCTCAGCTCACCTTCTCTCTCCTCTCATTCCTTCTCTTTTTTTTTTTAGCAAAACCCCCTACCAAAAGATCCCTTTAAATCCCTTCATATCTCCAACCGTTGATCCTCTTCTCCTTGAGCCCCTCCCAAAAACGCAATGTCCTTGATTTCTTCTTCTTCTTCTTCTTCTCTCTCTCTCTCTCTCTCCCTCTCTCTCTCTCTCTCCCCCAAATTTTCTCCCTTCTCTAACCCATACTCATTGTCTTTCCCAAAATGAAAAGACCCAACTACCACAATGATGACTCTTTTCCTCATACGTCATCCTTTTTGGGAGAGAAAGAAATCAAAAGCAATTCTCTTTTTCTTATGTCTAATCCATCCAATCAATGTATGTTGGAATCAATGTATAAAAAAACAACTAGATAACCATAAAAAAAAAATTTGGGAATCTATTTTTTCTTAAAAAAAAACGTATTGGACTCTTTTTTTTTTTTTTATTCTTTATTCTTTTGTCTTTTTCTTTTTTTTTATTAAACATAATGACAAAATTTGCCCCTCTCCCATTGAACATGATGTCATAGCGAGAATGGAAAATCCACAATGGCAAAACCAGGTGCTAACAAAGGTCAGCCGTTACTATTCATCGGTTCAGATCCAGGTAAGTTTCGTCACTTTCTTCACCTATTTTTTCTCTACCTGCGTACTGAGAATGACTCTTGTGAGGTGTAATTTTTTTCCCTCTTCTCTCTTTCATCTATGGTTCTTACTGTGAACATTAATTTCCTTCTTATCTTCATTTTTTTTTAGTCTAAGTTTGCTAGTCTATTTGCCACAGTAGTGTTGAGGGCTTGGTAGGGACTAACATGAACGCTACTGATGTAAATATGGGGATTGCATTCTCGATTTGGGTTTGGCCTAGAGTTATTGTTTTTGCCATTTTAGTCAGTTTTTTTTACTAGATCTCATCAGGAACCCCACCCGATTTTGTCAATATCAATGTCAGATCAAGTTTTTTTTTTCTGTGGTTTAGTGTTTAAACTAAGTCCAATCTTTTTATGATCCATATGCTCCCCTTCACATACATATTCTATGTTAGACTGAGCATCATTGAACTCTTCTCTGATCGGATATACTCAATGTTTACTTGAGTTGCATCTTCATGTTTTGTTTGTTCAACATATTCGGATGAGTGGTAGTATGGGTTGCTTTCTCTCAGTCATGGTTTCATGTTCCTCCATCCTTTCCGTGTTAATTTCCTTTGTTCCTTTTCTCAATATATGTGTTTTTCTTTTTTTTGCTCTACATTTTGCTTTAACAGTAGAAGTTCTGCACCTTCTCTTCGCATTCCCGAATGGCTGCAATTTAGGGGGTGGGGTTCTTGACTACTCTTTTCCCTTTATTCCCCTTTTGAACCTGATAAGGGTGGTTCTGTCACACCCCAATTCTGATCCAACCAGAATGGTGTGAGTGAACCGTCATTGAACCAACGGTTCACACCAGGATCTCGAATAGGTCGTGTCCACTCATACAAACCATTACACATAACCACAATCAGAATATAAATATACAGCGGAAGACTTTAAATAAAATGAACTGAGTATCTATTGATAACTTAAATAAATATCCAATTATCCATATTCAAACACATAAAATAATATCATTACATCCCTTTAATCCAATAGAAAATAAAAAAATAAATAAATAAAACAAATCAAAGGTACACGCAGAAAGGGCACTCGCATGAAGCGTCATGCTCGTCCTCTCCTGCCTGTGCACCCAGAGCAGCAACATCACCATAAGCCGGGGCATTCATGTAATCATCCATAGTGTAACCTGCATCAACATCTAAAACAATGTACGTACAAAGGGTGAGCTCACAACTTAGCTCAGTAAGACAATCAGACAATTTCACAATATTATG
The DNA here is from genome assembly GCA_028583415.1 of Protea cynaroides. Classification (NCBI taxonomy): domain Eukaryota; kingdom Viridiplantae; phylum Streptophyta; class Magnoliopsida; order Proteales; family Proteaceae; genus Protea; species Protea cynaroides. The sequence goes on along the minus strand of CM053274.1, from coordinate 41,982,811 downwards.
CATGAGTAACAATCATTTTATGCTGTGGTCTGGTTTTAAGTTTGCAATGTGCTATAGAAAGGTTTGGTGGCCCCCGCACCTCTATACACGAGTGTGTGGCACCTCATGGATCACACCCCCATCGGCCCACATGCACCCATCATGGAATAGAGATAGAGCTAAGATACCCACGTACCTCCCCGATACTCTACCCATACCGATTACCTAAGCCCCTACTAGCCAGGGCTCGCAAACTGGGCTCGCAGCTAACCAATCCTATATGTCATCAATGTACGCTCTATCCCAGCACAGCCATCTACGGCATAGAGATAGAGCTAAGGCATTCCCACACCTCCCCTGATGCCCTATCCGCAACTAACCCACTAGGATAAAAACAATACGCAGGTAGACCCTATCCCAACATAACTCCCTACGGCATAGAGATAGAGCTAAAGCATCGTGGACAAGCCAGCGTCGACCTCGGAGACCACAGTGCCACATAACAATGGCCAGGCCAGCATCAACATCGGAGACCACCGTATCGGGACCTTCCCACCGATACCCCACCCGTACCAAGCATGTTAAGACAAATACTACAAAGGTGCTAGTGTGAGGAGCGATCCCAGCCCATGCCCCACTCCACACACTAACGAAAACAATCACATGCTTAACAATCACATCCTAACAATGCATGAACAATAATCATAACTGAAATTAAAAGATGGCATGTGAATATGCACAAACATCACGTCATATATAATCAGGTGATTAACATCGACTTACTGTCCATTAATTATTAGGTTTAGGTCAGATTCCCTTACCTGACGCTCGTTCGATAACTTGCTCCACATCGCAAGATCCAAACGATATGTCACAAAGTCCTACAATATTATTAGGGTCTCATTAGAATATATTGTTTAGGGTTTCATGTTGGTCGGAAACCAACAAAGATCACAAAATACCCTCACAGAGCTGACCGGTGGCATATACCAGTCGTAGCTCTGTGGGAAAGACTGGCGACCGGTAAGGTCAGCCGGTCCCCACAGACCAGCCTCCCGAGGGATACCGGTGGCAACATACCGGTCGCACCATGTGCAACCGGTATAGTCGACCGGTATGTCTCCGGAAGACCATACATGGGTTTTCGACTGTCGTCGATCATCCTCCATGGATTTCCAAGGTTTCTCCTATCCATTCTAAGTCTAAACTTGGAGTTAGAGTTATCCCCAACTCATTCAAGTCTCGTTTCGATGAATATCATCTTGAAACTCGAATTTAGGGTTTGACGGCAACTTAGGGTTTATTGGCCAATTTAGGGTTTTAGATCAATACCTACTTGCATGGTATTGATCCACCCACACAACTAACATAGGATAAGAAGAATAGTTAAAACACTTACCGTTGACTGGCGTAGCGTGAGCTTCGTCGAACGGTAATGGCGACACCTTCTTCTTCTTCCTAGCTCCTTCTCCTTTCCAACCTCTTTCTCTTCTCTAGGGTTTGTGAGAGACAATGGAAAGGATTTGAGGAGGCTTAAGGGTGTATTTATAGACTAGATTTAGGGTTTAGTAACCCTACCAGGATTAGGAAAGTCTTAGAATTCAAAATCAGGCAAGTGGGACCCTCAGAAGTTAATTTCCGGATTTCCACACTTAGCTGCGCAGCCCTGACCGGTCGACCGGTACCAAGACCGGTACCATCGACCGGTCAACATAAAATTATGTTGATTCGATCGTCTTTGGTCCGATTTCATACCTGTTTGTCATCCGCTAGTCCCGTCTGGCCCGGTGATGATCGGAAGACCTGCTACGACATAAAACCAAGGTTTAGACCGGGTTTACGGAGTGCGGGTCTTACAACTCCCCTACCCTTAAAATAAATTTCATCCTGAAATTTGCATGTAGGTTTCACAACTCCCCCACCCTTAAAAGAAATTTCGGCCCCAAAATTTGAACATACCTTGATCATTGAAAAGGTTAGGGTACTCCTTCCTCATCGCGCTCTCTTCTTCCCAAGTAATTTCCTCCACATTTTGGCTTCTCCAATGCACCTTCACATAATGGATATCCTTGGTTCGAAGTTGCTGACTTTCCGACTTGAGAGCATTACAGGCACCACTTCGAAAGTTAAGTCTTCAGTCAAGTCTGGGGGATCAGCGGTCAAGATGTGCGATGGATCTCTGACATACTTCTTCAGTAATGATACATGGAACACGTTATGAACACTGGACATAGATGGTGGTAGAGCCAATTGATATGCCACATTACCACGTCGGGTCAATATCTCATATGGTCCCACATACCTGGGGCAAAGCTTCCCCTTCTTACCAAATCGTTTCAGGCCTCACACCGGTGACACCTTCAAGAATACTTTGTCACCCACTGCAAACTCCAGATCTCAACGTCGATTATCCGCATAGTGCTTCTGTCGAACTTGAGCTGTCTTTACTCTCTCTTTGATTTGATCAATCACTCGACAAGTTTCTTCAACAAACTCCGGTCCTACAATTCTTCTTTCCCCCACTTCGTTCCATAACAGAGGTGTACGGCACTTCTTCCCATAGAGTGCTTCATATGGGGCCATCTGAATTGTAGCCTGATAACTGTTGTTGTAAGAGAACTCGATAAGTGGTAGCTTCTCATCCCAAGCTCCCTTGAAATCTATTGCACAAGCTCGGAGCATATCTTCTAAAATTTGAATAGTTCGCTCACTTGTCCGGTCCGTCCGAGGGTGAAAAGCCGTGCTGAACTTCAACCCGTTCCCATAGCTTTACGTAATCCTTCCCAGAACTTTGATGTAAAATGGGGATCTCTGTCAGATACTATACTCTCTGGAACGCCATGAATTCTGACTATATTATCAACATATAACTTGGCCAGTTTCTCAATGGTATACTGAGGTCTAACCTTAATAAATCGAGCTGTCTTGGTGAGTCAATCCACTATAACCCAAACTGCATCCACTGACCTTGGTGTCAAAGGTAAGCCAGTGACGAAATCCATAGTAATACAATCCCACTTCCACGCAGGTTCTGGTAATGGCTGTAGCAAACCTGCGGGTCTCTGCCTTTCTGCTTTAACTTGTTGACAATTTGGACACTGGAACACGAAACGAGCTATATCCGCTTTCATACCCCTCCACCACTATAGTCTTCTTAAATCATGGTACATTTTGGTACTTCCTGGATGTACCGAATATGGAGTGTAATGAGCTTTAGTCATAACTCGATCTCTGATATCGCAGTCTTTGCTCTCAGGTATACATAACCGTCCACGATACCTGAGTACCTTGTCTGAATCTAAGGTAAAATCAGGATTTCTCGTACCCTTCTCTAAGTCTTCTTGCACTGTCTTGAGATGAGGATCCTGTAGGATTGCTACCTTGACTTCATCAACTAGATCCGGCGAGATCTTCAAAGCTGCGAACATCATAGTGAATTTATGAATTAAGCCTTGCTCAACTGGATCTTCTGCAGTCTCTATAATATACTCTTCATCCCCTTCGATTGAACTTGAAGCTGTGGCACATAATGCAGCATTTGTACTTGGTCTAGCCTCAGGTTTCGATGCCCACTTTCTTCTTAAGGCGTCAGCCACCACATTTGCTTTACCCAGATAGTACTGGATGTCGCAATCATAATCTTTCAACAATTCCAGCCATCTCCTCTGTCTCATATTCATATCCTTCTGAGTGAAAAGATAAGTTAAGCTCTTGTGATCTGACTTGATCTGAAACTTCTCACCGTACAAGTAGTGTCTCCAAGTTTTGATTGCATGAATAACCGCTGCTAGCTCCAAATCATGCGTAGGATAGGTCTTCTCATGCTCTTTTAACTGTCTTGATGCGTAAGAAATCACCTGTTCTCCTTGCATCAGAACACACCCAATACCCAACCCTGAAGCATCTGTATATAAGGTAAACGGTACGCTTGGTTCTGGGATGGTCAAGATAGGTGCAGAGACTAGTCTTGACTTCAAAGTCTGAAAGCACTTCTCATACTCATCTGTCCATATGAATTTCTCTCCCTTCTTGGTCAATCTGGTGAGTGGAACCGCGATCCTGGAGTAATCTTCCATGAATCTTCTATAATAACCAGCCAACCCAAGGAAACTACGAATTTCCGCACCAGATTTTGGTGCTTCCCATCCTACTATAGCAGCTCTCTTGCTTGGATCAACCTTGATACCGTCTTCAGATACAACATGGCCCAAGAAAGCCACTTCCTTCAGCCAAAACTCACACTCCTTGAACTTAGCATAAAGCTACTCCTGTCTCAGCCGTTGTATGGCTGCCCTCAAATGTGTTGTATGAGTCTCCATGTCCTTAGAGTAGATCAATATGTCATCGATGAATATGATGACCGAAGTGTCCAACATATCATGAAACACTCGGTTCATCAGTTCCATAAACGATGCTGGAGCATTGGTCAACCTGAAAGACATAACTAGAAACTCATAATGCCCATACCTCGTCCTGAAAGCAGTCATCGAAATATCTTCGGCCTTGATCTTCAGTTGGTGATACACCGATCGGAGATCAATCTTCGAGAAAACCTTTGCACCCTGCAGCTGATCGAACAAATCATCGATCCTAGGCAAAGGATACCGATTCTTGATCGTTAACTTGTTCAGCTCACGGTAGTCAAAACACAGCCTTACACTTCCATCCTTCTTCTTGACGAATAATACAGATGCTCCCCAAGGTGATATGCTAGGTCGTATGAAACTCTTATCCAACAATTCTTGTAACTGGGTCTTCAACTCCTTTAACTCGGTCGGGGCCATCCTGTATGGTGCTTTGGACACCGGCGCCGAACCTGGCATAAGATCTATTACAAATTCTGTAGCCCTGTTCAACGGTAGGCCTGGAAGCTCCTCTGGAAATACATCTGGGAACTCCCGAACCACATCTATATCTTCCATCTTGAGTGACTCTACCGTGATGTCGACTACAGATACTAGATACACCACTCCCCCTTTCTCTAAGCATCGCTTGGCTTTTAGGGCATAGAGAATCAACTTCCGCTTCCTAGATAGCCTGATCCCAACGAAACTATACTCCCTTCCCTCTTTGTTAGTAAGTACAAGCTTCCTTTCTCCACATAATAGGACGGCCGAATGATGGCCTAGCCAATCCATTCCCAAAATGACATCAAAGTCTGCCATCTCGAGTAGTACTAGGCTTGCTTCTAAGTCTCGGCCCTCAATACATACAGTACATGGTCCATAATATTCGGTCAAAGCCACTTCGACTCCTAGTGGAGAGCGAACTATCAAGCTTGGGTTCAAATGCTTGATTGGTAACTCCATTCGCTTCCCAAAAGAAATAGAAACAAAGGAGTGCGTGGCCCCAGAGTCAAATAATACTCTGGCGGGTATACCAGCTACATTTACAATTCCTGGAATTTTCTATCATCCCTTAGTCAATATGCGCATACACACAAATGATAAAGATAAGCCAAATAGTAAGGGATAGAGTCGTATCAGTGACCACATCAGGTGATGCAGTTGCTTCTTCAGTGGTGACCGCATAGACTCTTCCTTGCTGAGGAGGTTGCTTTTTCGGTAGGGTGCAGGTCCTTGCAATATGACCCACCTGCTGGCAGTTGAAACACTTGATATTTGGGTTGTATCCGGCATTCTGTAGCACAGGTGGTGCCACATTGTTCCTTGCAGGCACTGTAGCGGTCTGAGCCTTGTATGGGCGGAATGGTCTAGTATTACCGCCACCCGAACTCTCAATAGCGGGTCTCTTCACTCCCCTGTTCTGAGCAAAGAAACTATCCCTCTGACTAGATTCTATTACTCTCGTAACCTGTACCGCCTCATTGTAAATCTTCTTGTCCAGACCCAAGATGTGCTCTCTGATGCTTCCACGTAGTCCCATGGTGAACCTACGTGTCTTGGTCTCTTCCTCTTGCATATATTCCAGTGCGAAGAAGAATAGTTCTTCATACCTCTGCTGATAAGCATCCATGGTCGACTGAGATTGCTGCAGGTTGAGAAACTCCTTCTCCATTTGATCTCTGAAACTCTTCGAAAAGTATTTATCGAAGAAGGCAGCTTTAAACACTTCCCAACCCACCAGTGTATACTTAGTCTCCAGATATGCCCGTGTAGAATTCCACCAAGCATTTGCATCTTCTCTTAGCATGTGAGTAGCAAATAAAACCTTTTCCTCTTCTGTACATGTCATCAGACGGAAATTTTTCTCCATCTCTGCAACCCACTGTGCTGGCCACAATGGCTTCCCTGACGTGCTCTTGGGAAACGTCCTCACGGCTCGAGCTCACGTGCCCCCCAGCCACCAGTTCCTCAACTTGACAAACATTGGTTTCGTTCAATAGAGGCACAAGCTCGGTTTTCGTGGTTTGATAACAAAAGCATAGAATCCGGGCGTCGGGTTAACTTGGAGCAATTAGACCGGTTCGACGTACGAGTGGCGTTCGACAGGCTTGGTTGGTTGCCCGTCATTTCATACACCGACACCACCCGTCCTAATCTGGTTAAGCATTTCTTTGCTAACCTGGAGCTGCACGGAGATGTCAACGATCCCAACCAAGGTAGGGATTTACGCATCTTTAGCTATGTCCGGGGTGTTCCCATTTCCTTCAACACCCACCAGCTGGCCGACCTTCTAGGGGTTCCAAATGATGGAGATCTAGTGTATTGCCCTCCCAAAGCGAAGGGCTATCTGACTGAGGACCTGTGCCGGGAGATAGCACATCAAATACTGAACCCTGGAGCTCCTATGAAGGCGGCTAGCCTGAGACCTATACCCCGGGTCTACAGTCGCATCATTCAACACAACATCGTTCCCCAGAGCGGTCATTATAGTGAGTTATCCCAGCTCACTCAGTACATTACTTATTGCGTCTGCACTGGGGAGCGGGTCTCTCTCCCATACCTCATCATTAGGACCATGCATCAGGCGACCTTGGCCGATCAGGCCAGTAACCTTCCCTACGGTCGTCTCATTACCTCCTTGCTACGTCGTCTAGGCGTGAGCATGAGAGGCGAGGTGACCGCTGAGGATACTATGACGTCCGACATAGACTGAGACGCCATTCAGAGGATGCAAGATGGTTGATCTGCCAGTTAGCGATGACGAGTTGGAGGCTCGCCTCGCCCACTTGGGAGGGTAGTAGCCGCGGCGGCAGCAGCAGCAGCAACCAATGCGGCCTATGCAGCCGAGCTCGAGCGGGATGATGACGAGGATAGGGCCGAGGATGTACCAGTGCCAGCTCCACAGCCTACACCAGCAGCACCTCCGTCTACCTCTACCGCGGGACCATCTCAGCCTCCCTCCGACACCATGATGAGTATGATGATGGAGATCAGGGACCCTCAGCGTGAGATGAGCCGCGACTTGGCACAGTTGGCTCGCAGTCTCAGAGTCACAGGATCAGGTGCACTAGCTCAGGGTTTCTTACGAGCGAGACTATGATATAGCAGACCCTATTCCTCCCAGGCCCCCTACCCCATGATTGTCCCTCTAAATTTTCTTCTCTTTTACATATGACTGTTTATAAAATAGGGTAACTGTCTGGTTTGTGGACTGTACCCTGTAGCACTACATCATTTGATACTTGTTTTCTTATTTAATGAAAGTTTTCATGTTTCACCTAACTAGTGTATGTGCACATGTTAAGTTTCATATTTAGAATAATACATTATTCTCTTTCTTAGTCAGTCTCAGGTATCAAACAATGCTTAGGGTGTGTTTGTATTAAAATTTTTAATATTTCCTAACTTAATTCATCGACTTAGTTAGGTGCAATATGGTTTGTTGGACAGAGTCCGAGAGCTCTGATACCAAGTTGTCACACCCCAATTCTGATCCAACCAGAATGGTGTGAGTGAATCGTCATTGAACCAACGGTTCACACCAGGATCTCGAATAGGCCGTGTCCACTCATACAAACCATTACACATAACCACAATCAGAATATAAATATACAGCGGAAGACTTTAAATAAAATGAACTGAGTATCTATTGATAACTTAAATAAATATCCAATTATCCATATTCAAACACATAAAATAAAGAAATAAATAAAGAAAACAAATCAAAGGTACACGCAGAAAGGGCACTCGCATGAAGCGTCATGCTCGTCCCTCTCCCTGCCCGTGCACCCGAGCAAAGAACATCACCATAAGCCGGGGCATTCATGTAATCATCCACAGTGTAACCTGCATCAACATCTAAAACAATGTACGTACAAAGGGTGAGCTCACAACTTAGCTCAATAAGACAATCAGACAATTTCACAATATTATGCATGAGTAACAATCATTTTATGTTGTGGTCTGGTTTTAAGTTTGCAATGTGCTATAGAATGGTTTGGTGGCCCCCGCACCTCTATACACGAGTGTGTGGCACCTCATGGATCACACCCCCATTGGCCCACATGCACCCATCATGGAATAGAGATAGAGCTAAGATACCCACGTACCTCCCCTGATACTCTACCCATACCAGTACCTAAGCCCCTACCGGCCGGGGCCTCGCAAACCGGGCTCGCAACTAACCAATCCTATATGTCATCAATGTACGCTCTATCCCGAAGACACAGTCTACAAAGATAGAGATAGAGCTAAGGCATTCCCACACCTCCCTGATGCCCTATCCGCAACTAACCCACTAGGATAGAAACAATACGCAGGTAGACCCTATCCTAACATAACTCCCTACGACATAGAGATAGAGCTAAAGCATCGTGGACAAGCCAGCGTCGACCTCGGAGACCACAGTGCCACATAACAATGGCCAGGCCAGCATCAACATCAAAGACCATCGTACCACGACCTTCCCCTGATACCCCACCCGTACCAAGCATGTTAAGACATAATACTACAAAAGGTGCTAGTGTGAGGAGCGATCCCAGACCCATGCCCCACTCCACACACTAACGAAAACAATCACATGCTTAACAATCACATCCTAACAATGCATGAACAATAATCATAACTGAAATTAAAAGATGGCATGTGAATATGCACAAACATCACGTCATATATAATCAGGAGATTAACATCGACTTACTGTCCATTAATTATTAGGTTTTGGTCAGATTCCCTTACCTGACGCTCGTTCGATAAGTTGCTCCACGTCGCAAGATCCAAACGATATGTCACAAAGTCCTACAATTTTATTAGGGTCTCATTAGAATATATTGTTTAGGGTTTCATGTTGGTCGAAAACCAACAAAGATCACAAAATACCCTCACAGAGCTGACCGGTGGCATATACCGGTTGCAGCTCAGTGGGAAAGACTGGCGACCGGTATGGTCAGCCGGTTCCCACAGACCAGCCTCCCGAGGGATACCGGTGGCAACATACCGGTCGCACCATGTGCAACCGGTATAGTCAATCAATATGTCTCTGGAAGACCATACATGGGTTTTCGACTGCCGTCGATCATCCTCCATGGATTTCCAAGGTTTCTCCTATCCATTCTAAGTCTAAACTTGGAGTTAGAGTTATCCCCAACTCATTCAAGTCTCGTTTCGATGAATATCATCTCGAAACTCGAATCTAGGGTTTGACGGCAACTTAGGGTTTATTGGCCAATTTAGGATTTTAGATCAATACCTACTTGCATGGTATTGATCCACCCACACAACTAACATAGGATAAGCAGAATAGTTAAAACACTTACCGTTGACTGGCGTAGCGTGAGCTTCGTCGAACGGTAATGACGACACCTTCTTCTTCTTCCTAGCTCCTTCTCCTTTCCAACCTCTTTCTCTTCTCTAGGGTTTGTGAGAGACAATGGAAAGGATTTGAGGAGGCTTAAGGGTGTATTTATAGGCTAGATTTAGGGTTTAGTAACCCTACCAGGATTAGGAAAGTCTTAGAATTCAAAATCAGGCAAGTGGGACCCTCAGAAGTCAATTTCTGGATTTCCACACTTAGCTGCACAGCCCTGACCGATCGACCGGTACCAAGACCGGTACCATCGACCGGTCAACATAAAATTATGTTGATTCGATCGTCTTTGGTCCGATTTCATACCTGTTTTTCATCCGCTAGTCCCGTCTGGCCCGGTGATGATCGGAAGACCTGTTACGACACAAAACCAAGGTTTAGACCGGGTTTACGGAGTGCGGGTCTTACAAGTTCTACATATTGTTGTTTCCAGTTGAGATAGGTTTTTGCATTTTAATGTCTAGGTTTAGGTCAGGTTTAGGCTTGTGTTTGCTGCATAGTGTGTTAATCCAAATCTGGGTGGGTTCGGATTGTTTCGGTTCTGGTTTGTTTTGGTGAGGCTTTGGTTCAGTCAGATTTAAATATGATCTAGATTTTTTTGGGTCGGTTCGGATCAACCTAGACTTTAGTTTCTTTTGATGTCTAGTTCGGTTGGTTCTGGGCTGGTCCAAACCAGCCCAGATCTAGGCATTTAGAATCTGTATTTTCTATTTGGTTCTGGGCTTGTTTCGGCTAGCCCAGGTTCTGGTGTTAGAGTTAAGTCAATTCAGGTCTGGTTTGAGTCAGTCTAGGTCTAAGTCCTTAATCTGGTTTGGTTTACTTTTGACTAGGTTAGTTTGAGTTGGCTCTGGTTCAGACTTATAGGGTTTGGTTTTGTTTAGTTTGGATTGGTTCAGTCTAGGCTAGAGTTGGGTTTAGGCTTAGGCTGGTTCTGGTTTATCTAGTCTGGTTCAGATTTGGTTTGAGTAGAGTTGGGTTTAAATGATCTTGCTTCAAATCTGTGTGAGTTATTCCCATTCATTATGCTCCAACTTTTCATCTCTCATTTTTTTATGAATGCTCTCTCATGCTTATTGTCATATTCCCATGCCGATTTTTAATTATATCTCATAATTGCTAAATGGTTGTTCATGATTGCTTCAGTATATGGTCCACACATTTATATGTGCTTATGGTTAAAGTAAACTGATTCTCTTCTCATTACATGCCTAATTAGTTTAAGTCACATTACTTAATGCTTCATCTTAATGTGTTGAATGCATATTCCTTACCCCAAGTGTTGTATCATATTTTAACATATTCGTTTTGTAATAGATGTATGTTAGGATGCTCCTTCCCGTGATGTGATTGGCTAGGGGACTCCAATGAGTCTGACCCATTGTGGGCCCATTTAGAATGAGCCCATCAACCCTTGGATTGGATCCAAGAGTGTGAGAATTCGTTGTATCAAATGTATATTAATGAAAAAATATGATTGGGCAGATGTATGCATAGGATTGGTGGCCCGACAGACGGCCCACCTGGGTATCTCGAATATGGGATGTGAGTGAGATTTAGCGTACCTCCGTGTGTGGGGAGTTGAGGCATTTGGCCTTTCCTGAGTGTTGCCACGTGTGTCCATGGCTCGTCAAAACCATGGGAACTACGTTTGACCTGATTCTCGAGAGACAAAGGTCTCGATAGATACATAAGCTGCAGGGGAGTTTAGTTGCTCCACACTCCGTAAAATTGAGGTAAGTTCCATGTATTAGGGGATTACCTCAACGAGGGGATATTCCATGTGGAAGGGAATACCTCTACACTGAGATGGGTCCCACTGTTGTGGGGACATCTCTTACCATCGGATGTGCTCCATGATTGTGGGAGCATCCATCGCTTGGGATGCGTTCCAATATTTTTGGGAGCGTCCCTTCTCTTGCACGCACCTGGTACGTACACATCCGCCCGAACTACGTTTGGCCTGATTCTCGTTGCACAGGGTTACGTAGGAGGTCTGGGATTTCCATAGACCTCGGTCATATGTTGTATATCATTTTTCCCCTTTCTTTAGATGCGTGATTAAGCCGTTCATTAAATTCTTTAATTCATTTTGTAATTATTTTCTCGTTTAATTTGGTTAATTTGAGCTTATGCCATGCATAATTAGTAAAGAAATAGAAATCAATTTAGGATTCCCCTTTCTATCTTGTATTGTATTTAGATAGCCCCAAGCGTTCATAAACTGTAGGAAATGATAGGATTTAGGGAGACCGGTTCAACCAGACAAGTTGGGTGCCTAACACCTTCCCAACTCGTAATTTGGCACTTACCCGCCTTTGGTGAGACGAGATAGTCATTCCATTGCAAGAGTCATTAGTGTCCCTCCATTAAGGGACATCATTTATAGGTCCTAGACCTTATCTAGGTGGCGACTCCAGTCTTCTTACCCTCCACTGGCATGAGTGGATGGGATCCGAAGGTGAGAACTTTCCAGATCTCAGTTTGAGTGTAATGAGGGTCGAAAACTTTAACTACACGCTAATTCAAATTTAAAAATGAGGACTTAAATTTTTAAATGATTTCCCTGGTCCTCATAGTGGCGACTCCGCTGGGGATTCATGCCAAACTCCAGATTGTAAATCCTTATCCCTTTTTCTTTATGCATAAACTTATATTTTGGGGCTTTAGGTTGTAGTTAGGTGTAGAAATAGTGAGCACCCTTGCTTGTAGCCTTGTCTAATTAGGTGTACTGCATATACATCGGGGTGTTCAGTTTCACCTCGCTCAACTTGGGTGGTCACTGGTGGAGCAATCACTTATTTGTTCAAGATTGAATCGAAATTCTTTGATATCCTGTGCACGTCTATTTAAATGGTAAATCCCTCCCAAATCCAATGATTCTGATATATTCATTTGGCTGGAGTTTTAATCGGAGGTATAGTCTATTTTACAGATACCCTCTTGCTGAAGGCCAATCAAGGGATTATTCTGAATCATTGGAATTGGTAGGGATTAACCTAATGGAGTTCTTACACAGGAATTAACTTTCTTTGGTTGAGTCAGCTTTGATGCATACATGTTCATTACTCTTGGTTCTCCCTATCCATTAGAGTCTAACCTTTGTTCCCATGTTCTATATTTCCGGTTACCTTCAGGAGAGTTGAAACATAACTTCCAATTGGGTAAGGGATCCCACCTCTAGGAGACTACATAGAGTCACTAGCCTTCAATCAACCCAAGGATATCCTAGAGAGCTGGTTAGTTTGACAGAGGAAATGGAAGATCATCATGAGATAGAAGATCATCATGAGCCCCCAGAGGATCCGATCACTAGTTTGACCACCAGACTTACCAGTTTGGAATGAACAGTTCATGCCATGGTAGGATTGGTCAAGCAAAACATGAATATTGGGCCACAATTAGCCTCCAACGTGGCAGCCTCACCTGAGGGAGGCATGGGTCCCACCACCCCCAAGAATGCATCTACTCTGCCCCAGATAGTAATTCATGAGCCTTGTAAGACCCGCACACCACGAACCCGGTCTAACCTTACATTTCGTATTGTGACCAATATACATATCATGGTCGAGCGAAGTGGACCAAGTGCGTTAAGAAACCTAAGACCCAATATGAAATTTAACTCAAAAACAATCAAAATGAGGGTAGGGCCTCATGCCTAAACAGGTAGGGTCAACCCCACCTCAACAGAAGTCCAACCCATGACTTTTTGGTCATGGGGTCGCATGGGTCTCTCGGATTATGCGACCCTAGCATCGACCCTAGGAAAACAGCACGAACCAAAAATTAGGAAACTTTCCTAATTTCAAAGGGGACCTTTCCTAAACTCAATGGGACTTATTTTGGGAGGTTTTCCTCTATAAATAGGACGTCCCTAATCCTCTTTCACTCCTTTTAGAACCCTAATTAAAAGTGAGAGAAAGAGAAGAGAAGGAAGAGAATGAGAAGAGAAGGAGAATTGAAGAAGAAGACCAAGGAGGAGGAAATTCAGAGAAAACTCTGAATCTCAGCAAAACTAAGGTATGAATACATTCTCCATGATTTATTTAAGAGCCTAGAATGGTTCATGAAGAGGGTAGGATCTAGGAGAAACCCAAATCATCAATCCATGGATAAATTCCAATGGAATCCATGGAGGAAATCATTGTAAACAAAGTAAAGTGTGTAGCTTGGAGTTTTGAGCCATAGAACAATCATAGAATGGACTATAAAAGTAAGCCAAAGGACCCAAACATGAAAGAATGGACTGTAGGATGAAAGGTCGACTCAAACTACGTGCAATCGCACGTAGGGTTGATTGGTAATCGACCCTATCAGACCATAGGATCGACCCCAAGCTCTCGGGTAGTCCAGGGAAGCTATGGTCGCACCTAGGGTCGATGGATAACCGACCCTATGATCGACCCTATACCCTGGGGTCTCAGATACCTGCGACCCATCCCACGACCCATCCTGCGACCCTAGCTTTACAGCAAGCTTAAAACTATCGGAATGAATTCTAATTAAAATCTATTGACTTGTTAGGTTTTTCTATTGATATAAAGGTGATTCTTAAAGCTTGAAAGAGGATCTACACTCAAGCAAAGGTGAGGGAACAAGACCTAAACTAATTGGCTAATAATAAACTGTTTTCATTTATTGAGTCCAATACTATGTATGATTCTATGATTGTAGTAATGTGCATATCACATGTCATCTACTATTCATGTTATTACTGTTCATGCATATTTAATTCAGTTTATTTACAACATGATGATGATGATGATGCTAGGAATAGGCATGTGAATGTTTGTGTGTGGTTAGTGTACTTGATGTGAGTCGGGCATCAGGGGAAGTGTGATGCGGTGCGGTCCTAAGCACTTTAGCCCTATCTCTACTCAAGTCTTGTCCACTAACATCGTCGTATCGCCATTACCTTAGCAGAACTATTATGTCGTAGGGCATCAGGGGAGGTGGTCTCGGACCGTGTAGTCTTCGACTCTGTCGTGGGGCCTTAGCTCTATCTCTATGGACGTATTGAGGGATGCTGGGGTGAGGCCTTGGATACACTGTTTGACATTAGGATTGATTAGTTGCGAGCCCAGTTTGCAAGCCCTCGCCAATAGGGGCTTACGTGTTGGTATGGGTAGTGCATCAGGGGAAGTGTGATGCGGTGCGGTCCGAAGCACTTTAGCTCTATCTCTATCCCATGGTGGGTGCATGTGGGGGCGGCAATAGTGTTTGATTCGTTGAGCGGTTCCACACACTCGTGTATAGAGGTGCGGCGGCCTCCAAACCTTTCTATAGCACATTACAAACTTATATACTAGACCAAAGATATGAACGAATGCATGCATATGTTTGTTGCATTGTTTTGTTTTCTTACTGAGCTCAAGTTGGAGAGCTGACCCTTAATTTTTTTAGTTTCTGATGTTGCAGGTATTACGGTTGAAGATTATGTCAACATGCCAACATATGAACATGTGGCGGCTATGATGAGCAAGCTGTGGAGGACTATTATGATTCGTTAAGCGAGTGTTTCACTGTGGATACGCTTAGAGTTTAACTTCCGTATTTGGATATTGTAATATGTATTAAATTATGTTTTGTTTACTTGGAGATAAATGAAATATTAATTATTTATCATGACTAGACCTCAATTCATTATCTGTAAGACTTTCGCTATTTACTTTATTATCTCTGATTAATGTGGAATGTGTTTTGGTTTAACAAAGTGGGAATAGCCTATTTGAGATCCTGGTTGAACTGTTGGTTTATTGACGGCTCATCACACCATTCTGGTTGGTGCAGAATTGGGGTGTGACAACTTGGTATCAGAGCTCTCAGGCCTTTCCCATGAAACCTGAATACTTCCACTAGAGTCCATGAACTGACTTAGGATAAATTAAAAGCTTTAATTCAAACACACCATAAGCACTTGTGTTGGTTGAGACAGAACTTAAACAAGACAATAATATACATAGTAAAGGTGGAACCATATATATACACAAACAGAAAGAGAAAATTCAAAACTTATCCTGATAAACGAATAATTTAGGGTATGATCTATAAGTTAGGTAGTTATCTAAGTATACAAAGGATATAGTACAGTAAGAAGAAGGAAGCTTCTGTAAAGCAAAAAATTGGAATATCGAGTTGGTACTCACAAGATGTGAAACTCGGTGTTTGACGGAGGAAGGAGAAAAATGGCTAGTAACGCATAAATTCGCTGCAAAGGTCAAGGGAAGGAGCTTAGGCTAAATCCAACAGAGATAAGAGAACAATGGCTGTATACCAAAAATGAGAGTAACTAAAAGAAGACAAAGCTATACTCTTGGGTGAAGTGGAGACTTAGAGTGAGATCCGCCATACGCTGATCCATTGCTCACTGAGCATTAAGAAGAGGTTGCAACTTGACCCCACCACTATCTGGGTGAAAAACGAGTAGTGAAAATTCATATGAGCAGATGCTAAATAATGATAATCAGATTGGAGCAAGTCAAAGGAGGTGAACAACCAGACCACTCCAGCTAATCACCTGGACTACCAAGTACCTTGGCCACGGTTGTAATAAACTTGGCCCAATAAAAATACAAGATCAACAATAGATGAGACCGACTATGTAAGTTGCTATGGGAATCATTATCCAAGTTACCAATTCTACACCAACACCTTCAGATCAAACCAAGTACGGTACCAATTGATAGCAACACTGTACCACCGGCACATGTGACATATAATACAGTGCCTACCATACAACAAGTCCCAATAACGCACACCCCAGTGCAAAAGCTTGGTGCACAACAAGCAGTGTATCAAGGTGGTTACCCTTATCAGTCACCAATGTATGGGATAGCTGCATCATGACAAAATGATCCAATAAGGATTGAAGAATGTTTCCTGAAGATGAAGCCTCAAACGTTTTCAGCAAAGGATCAAATGTATTGTGGCCTTATAAATAGATAGGTTTATATAGGATGCGGTGCATTATTGATTTACTCTTATGATTATAGAGGATGCACATACCTGATTTTAAATTCTCGTACCTTGACAGGATACCTTCTTGATTTAACCTATCAATTGGAGTTATAGATATTGTTTCTTTAGTATTAGTCCTGATTATACCAAACTGAGCCACTCTCATGATCAACAACATGAACAGAGATATGAACTGAATGAACAGTTAAATGTTTAATCATGTTAAGCGTACATCTTTTCGATTTTACCTGATTTACTAATGTACGAAAACTTTCTCCAGATTTATTGCTATAGTGCCTTGACCAATGACAATATATATACTCAATAGAACCTGTAACCATGAGGTTAAGAGTTGTAAAACCTTTATTTTTATATATTTGGACCACCGTGTAACTTGATGATCTTTTGATGCCGGTTGGATTACCATAGATTTACTCTTGATCCTTTAAACTGAAGTTCATTAAATAAAGCAAGTGTTTGTCATTATGCTAAATTGAAAGAAGAAAATGAATTGCTTTTGGATAAACAGTTTGATTCTTACATTTCTTGACATCCATTAATAAGATGTTTAGTGAATAAGGAATTATGGGAAGTAAGATGATTAAATTCAGTTTAGATTCTATAGCCAAGGCACCTCAGATGAAGAAATGGAGGATCTGTTTCGAGATTGCTGAATAGATGGATATGGTCATAAAAGAGTGCATGAACAAAAGTGAAAACTATCAAGAGTAACTAGGAAAGAGTAGATAGTACTCAAGTAAAGTTAAAGATGGCTATATCGGTATGAATTTTGACAAAGCAGAAGATTCCTAAAGGCAAATCTAAGAGTAGATACAAGGATAAAGTCAAAAATCATGGCATTGATAGTATTCAGACTAGTAGAAGTAATACTGAGTTATGCCCAATGTTAAAACAAAAGATTAAGCAAAGACCAAGATAGTTTGGTAGAATTAATGAAATTTTGAGCATATACCCTAATGCTTAGACTTGGGATATGTAATGAGTAAATAGTTAGAAGATGCTTTTCGAGATATATGATAGAATGATAAAAGAAGGTGTAAGCTAATGAGCTTTTTGGGATATATGAGATTTCAAGCAATAGTCTTTGAAAACTAAGAGATGAAGGAACTACACAAGCTCTTAAGACCTTATACCAGATTTTACTAGTTCAAGCCCTTTGGACTAGATGTTGTATTGGATGAGTGTTATTAACAATGTTCGAATCATATGGATGGACAAAATTTGGATGCAACCTAAATCGACTTGAGATGGCAGACTTTGACGTCATCTTGGGAATAGACTGGTTGTTTCAACACTCTACAAAATTGTTATGTGCATAGAAGAGATTATCATTCAAGAATAAAGATGGCATATAATTTAGTATTATTGGAAGTATGTTGCCTAAGAAAAGAAAGTTGATCCTCTCTATGCTAAAGGCAAAGAGATGCTTTGAAGAGAAAGAAGTTGGATATATGGTATCTGTGGTATACGTTACCAAAGAAGCACCACAGATGGAAGATATTGATGTGATTTATAAATTTCCAATGTATTTCCAGGAGACTTACCTGGGTTACCATCTGATCATGCGACCGACTTCGTCATCGACTTATTACCAAGGACGATACTTATGTCAAAGGCACCTATAGAGTAGTTCCTATGTAGTTGAAGGGATTGAGACTCAACTACGGGAGTTATTAGACAAGGGTTCTAATCGGCTAAGTATTGTGTCACGGGGAGCACCAATGCAATCCGTGAAGAAGAAGGACGGTAGTGTCAGATTATGTATAGATTATCGGGAACTAAACAAGCTCACGATCAAGAATCAATATCTACTACTTCAGATCGATGACTTGTTTAAACAGTTGCCAGGAGCAAAGGTATTTTCTAAGATTGATCTTTAGTCAAGATATCATCAGCTGAATAATTTGGACAGTGATATTTCGAAGATACCTTTAGAATCGAGATTGGACATTGTGAGTTCTTGATTATGACGTTTGGATTAACCAATGCCCTTACATCTTTTATAGAACTGATGAACTGGGTATGTCATGACATGTTGGACATGTCGGTCATAGTTTTCATAGATGATAGTTTGCTTTATTCCAAGAATGAAACAACTCATACAACGGATCTTGGAACAGCTTCACAACAACTGAGAAGGGAAAAGCTTTATGCCAAGTCCAAGAAATATGAGACCTAATTAAACAGTGATCTTCTTAGATCACATAGCATCATAAAAAGGGATGAAAGTAGACCCTATTAAGATAGAAGTAATCATATGGTGAGAAACACCTAAAGAATATTGCGAAGATCAGAAATTTCTTGGGTTTAGCTGGTTATTACAAACGATTTGAAGAGGACCACTCTAAGATCGCAATACCTCTTGCCAAGCTAACCAGGAAGGGAGAGGAGTTTAATTGGACTGACAAGAGTGAAGAATGTTTCCAAACTCTAAAAACAAGATTGATATCAGTCTCCATCTTGATCGTTCCGGTACTAGGGAAACCTTTTACACTATACATCGAAGCTTTCAGATTGGATCTAGGATGCGGGTTGATGCAAGGTAAATAAGTGATTGCATATGCTTCAAGGAAACTGAAGGAGCATTAAAAGAATTACCCTACTCATGACTTGAAATTATCGGTGATGAATTATGCAATCAAGACTTAGAGACATTATCTATACGGAGAAGAATTTAGACTAAATGGGAACACAAGAGTTTTATTTATCTCTTCACCAGAAAGAGTTGAACATAAGGATAAAATAGCTCGAATTGCCCAAGGATTTAGACTGTGATATTAAGTGTCACCCGAGCAAGGCTAATGTAGCAGCTAAGGCCTTAAAGAAAAAGGGAATTATGAAGTCCAAGGAAGGACCCAGTATAAATGCTGCCTTATGTTTCGCAGCAATAGATTCAGATTTGGAGGGAGAGTAAAATATAATAGAAACTTGTGATGATCTAATTGAGTGAGAACTTATGGATGAACTTTTGGAGCAATAATTGCGCTTGTGGCATTAAAGATCATCTCTGAATTGATGGATGAAGTAGAAGTAGCAATTTTGATAGATCCTTATATAAGAACGGTGCAAGAAGATTTAAAGAAGGAAAAACCTGAACCTGACTTACTTAGGATGCGGAGACGGTACTCAAATGTAGAGGTAGATTCTGAATACCTGAAGATAAAGACTCGGATATCATGAAGAGGATCATGATAAGAGCCCATTGTACTCAGCTGCGCTTGGAGGACATTCTGATGAATACGATGCATCTTTGGTTTCACTTGTTTACAGTTGGGAGGACCAGAACAAGTATGAGGAATCATCCGAGGTTGTGACTATCAAGTAAGAATCAGAGTATGATCTAAAGGTGGTCTTCCCTCAACAGATGATGCATTCTGTAGCAAGGGTTGAGAAGGGAGCTCCTTTGATCATATACATTGAGGATGAGCAGGAGGTAGCCCAAGCGACCCAAGATTTTAGCAACCTAGAGATTTACATCCCTGGATATGATGACAAACCTGTAGCAAAAACCTGGAGTAGAAAGAACTTCAAGCCTGTAAACCTGACAGTTGATAATCCCGGATAGTTGGTGAGAGACAAGGAGAAAGAGCAATGTACTGCCCCTGAGCCCCAGAACCCTATTTTGAAGGGTTGGAAAAGACACAGGCTAATATGACAATTTGGGGGTTACTCATGGCATCCAAGGCACACAGGGACGCAGTTCTGAAATCATTAGCTAGCATCCAAGTTTCAGTCTCCACTAATTGTACTGAGCTAGCAAACATGGTTGGGGATCTCATGCTGTTAACTCCTTGATGTATGGCGACGCCGACCTCACTGATGAAAGGAGGATGCATAACAAGGCTATTTATATCACCATCGGTCTCAGGGATCACATGATTCCAAGAGTATTTGTAGATGAAGGTTCAACGTTGAATGTCTTTCCTTTAAGCACTTTCAACCATCTTGGGTTCAATGAGGCAGAGCTCAGGCCTTCTACACACTATGTTAAGGCATATGACTGTACCAAGAGGGCCATCAGTAGAGTACTTAATGCACAGATTAAGGTAGGTCCTGCTATGTTTGACGTCGAGCTTCATGTGGTGGACATACCTGCTTCCTTCAATCTGCTTTTGGTAAGGCCCTGGATTCACAAAGAAGGAGTCCTCACATCGTCCTTGCATCAGAAGGCCAAATTCCAATATGAAGGGGTAGTGGTGACAGTGTATGCCGATTCATATATGGTTAATGCCCTGGCAATGGAAGACGACAGTTCAGAGGACAGTACAGGGGTGCAACTGAGTGGGTTCCAAATCAGTTCAATCCTGGCAACAGCGCAGTCAGAACTCTCAGGTAAGAATTTCAATTTTGTATTTAATTCATTGCTTAACATGTCTTTTTTCCCAGGAATGGGTTTGGGTTTGCATCAACAAGGTGACATCAATGTGCTTTCTCTAATGATAAATGAGAACAGATTTGAACTGGGATATGTTCCTTCCAGGGAAGACCTGGCCCTGATCAACCAGAAGCGGAGGAGAGCAGGTGAACGTTTTTGAGGCTCGAAAAAAGAAAGTACAAGAATAGTAGGTAGTTTTCAGTCTTTCCAAGAAAAGGCAGTAGCAGCAGTAGGACATGGCAGTAACAATGGTCGGATCAAGAGATCCATAGCCTCCACTTTGATGGGATTCATAGTGAAGAAGAGATCTCACCTTCCACAACTCTTAATGGACACTTCGTCAAGGAAGGGTCAGACTTTCCGTTCTGTGGCTTCCCTGAGCCATGGCATGACGTGCACCTTCAACGGCGAGTTTTCGGCTTTGAGATCTTCTTTAACTATGATATTAACTAGGTAGAGCTGGAGCTGATGAGGATTCAGAGGCAAAGTGATGCGACGAAGACGGGATCAGAGTTCGTGGATGTCGGCAGCTTGTTCGACGACGAGGGAGTCTTGACCATCACCGAGGAAAGCGAGAACGAGGATTTGGGTCCATACCAGCTTATTCATCTTTTTGATGGAGTTATCCTTAATTGGAGTTGTGTAGACTATTTTGGTTTTTTTAATGAGTCATGTATTTTGAATAATTTGGCTGTGTCTGTGCCTAGTACAAGTTTAGATGAAATGCAAACATTTTCTAGTGTTGATTCTGTCCCGCTTGGGACCTCCTATCCTGTAGACACCTCTTCTATTAGCAATGAAAATTTCGCTTTTGATTATACTGTGTCTTCTTCTTCTTCCATTCCTATCGATTACATTAACTCTGACTTAGATAATGATGAGAATGATGAATCTTCTCTTGAGTTAATGCGATCTATTAAGGCTTCAAAAGAAATGAAGGTCCGACCAGTCGAAGAGAATTTCAAAATGGTCAATTTGGGCTCAACTGAAGAGCCCCGTGAAATCAAAGTCGGGATAACTTAAACTGAGGAAGAAACATCTAATATGGTTGAGTTATTTAAAGAATTTCAAGAAGTCTTTGCCCGGTCTTATGAGGATATGCCTGGAATAAACCCTGAGGTGGTCCAACATAAGATTCCCTTGATGCCTAGTTCAAAGTCCCACAAACAAAAGTTAAGGAGATTGAGACCAGAGTGGGCTTTGAAGGGCTTTGAAGGTTAAGGAGGATATCCAGAAGCAACTTGATGCCGGTTTCCTTGAAGTGGTCCATTACCCCGAGTAGTTGGCCAATATTGTCATTGTCCCAAAGAAAGATGGTAAATTATTAAGGTTATGTGTGAATTATAGGAATTTGAACAAAGCAAGCCCTAAGGACGACTTCCCACTACCCAAGATTGACATATTGGTCAACAACACCGCTGGACATGCACTGTTATCTTTTATGGACGGCTTTTCAAGCTACAATTAGATAAAGATGGCACCAAAATATAAAGAGAATACTTCTTTCACTACAGATTGGGGTACTTATTGTTATACAGTAATGCCATTTGGGCTTAAGAATGCTGGGGCCACTTACCAAAGAATGACTACCACTGTCCTCCATGACTTGATCCATAAGGAGGTTGAAGTATATGTTGATAACATGATTGTGAAGTCAATCACCAAGGAGGATCACACGGCATTGAGGATGTTCTTTGAACGGATAAAGCGATACAAGTTGAGGCTGAACCCATAGAAGTGTGCTTTTGGAGTAATTGCTGGAAAAATGTTGGGCTTCTTGGTGAGTGAGAGGGGTATAGAGATTGATCCCGCCAAGATCAAAGCTATATCTGAAATGCCACCTCCACAAACAGAAAAGAAGATCAGAGGATTCCTAGGAAGAGTGCAATACATAAATAGATTCATAGCGCATTTGATAGCCATCTGCAAACCTATTTTCAAGCTATTAAAGAAGGAATAGCCAAAAACTTGGAATCCCCAGTGCCAGTTGGCTTTCGATAGGATCAAGGCATATCTGACCAATCCGTCAGTTTTGGTCCCGCCAACCCTTGGGAGACCACTTCTGCTGTATCTGTTTATCCTGGAAGAGTCAATGGGATCCATGATTGCCCAGCATGATGAAGATGGACGTACTGAGAGGGCTGTGTATTATCTGAGCAAGAAGTTCACGGGCTATGAGGTTAACTATATCCCTTTGGAGAAAACATGCACTGCTTTGGTCTGGGTGATGAGGAGATTGAGACATTACATGCTCTCATATCCTATTGTTCTCATCTCCCGCATGGACCCTATCAAATACTTTTTCGAGAAGCTGGCCTTGATAGGGAGAATGGCAAGGTGGTTGTTGTTGCTTTTGGAGTTTGATATTACCTACATGAACCAAAGTCTATCAAGGGAAGTGTAACCGCTGAGCATTTGTCGTCTCTCCCAATCGAAGGAAATCTTAAACAATTGGAGGACGTATTTCCTGGTGAAGAAGTCTCCACTGATCAAGAAGAACTGGGAGAGGACATATGGGTGATGTTCCTTGACAGCGTGGCAAACCATCGAGGATATGGTAACTGAGGCACTAGGTAATGAGCAACTCTAGCCCCCTCAGCTTCATTAGGACCAACTCCAGTCCCATCAATCATTGCATTCTCAGCCTCAATGTCAAAATCATCCTCATTCTCAGCAATGTCAGCCCAAGATTGATTGCGAGTAAGTAACGATGAAGGACTTAAAAAAATTCCCCCTGCTAATAGATATTGATTGGTCCAAAGTCACACCTTGTCCTAGCGTAACTAAAGCGGGGACACTAGACATGATAGGGATGGTAACTGAGGCACTCGGTAATGAGCAATTCACACCAACTAGTTCTGAAACTGAAGAAGGGATAGATGAAGTGCATGCCAAAGTAACAGACTCCTTAGGATCAGAGTTAGAAGGACATGGGCCAGAGTTCACATTTAGCTGCTCAACATGACTCTAACAAAATTCCTGGGAATGCCCAAACGAACCACACTTGGCACATTTAATAGGGCTATCTTCATAGATCACAGGCTGCTTGAAAAAAAAGTTGTAAACCATTATGCATTTTCCCAACTAGAACTTCATTGATTCTAGGTTTGTTTTTCTCAATCTCCACACGAACACGAGCAAATTTTCCATCCACTGCCAATTGTGTCTTTCTATCAATAAAGACAGGATTTTCCACTACACTTACAATGGAGAATAAGACAGACTGATCCCAAAAATCATAAGGAAGATCAGGAAAGCGAATCCACTGCAAATTCTTGGAAATAACTTGTTTATTAACATTGAAATCAGGCTCCCACCTCGAAAACCTAATAGTACGATCATGTACTTATGTTGCACCTCGTTGCCATACTGTCAGCATATCTTTGTTGCTGAATAGCCGAAAAATGAAAAAACCTCTCCCAAGAGAAGTTATTTCAAAATTGATGCGCCTTTACTTCTTTCTCAATCTCTTCCATTAAGACCCCCCTTGCATCAAAACGTCCTATCAATGAGAACTGAAACATCAATAACCTGTTACATCTTTCCGAATTCCTTTCCAATAGAAGTTGGTTGATAACCGAATATAAGTCCTCTGTATTCCTGCATGACCACTAGATGGTGAAGCATGAAATTCATTCAACAGCCTCTGTTTGAGTGAGGAGTTGGGTCCCAAGAACAACTTCCCTCTGTAATAAATCAGTTCGTCTTTGATAGTCCATTGAGCAAACTCCGGAACAGAAACGTAATGTCAGATTTAAGAGCCACCACCACCGGATCAGTAAGATTCTTCTGTCGCAGTTGAGATAAGAAATCAAACATCGGAGCTGAAATGGAGTGTAAACTTATGGAGCTGTACAAGCGAGATAAGGCATCAGCAGCCTTATTTTCACAACCTGGTTTATACACTATTTCATATTGATACCCCAACAATTTTGACAAGTATTGTTGCTGGGCAAGAGTTTGAACTACTTGTTCCATCAGCCCCTTTAAACTCCGTTGGTCCGTATGAATATAAAATTTACAGCCCAAGAGGTATTGTCGCCATTTTGCTATTGCTGAAATGATAGCGTATAACTCCCTTATATATGTCGATTCATTCCTCATCCGAGGACATAGTTTCTTGCTGAAAAATGCAATAGGATGTCCACTTTGCATCAAAACAGCTCCTATTCCTATTCCTGATGCATCAGTTTCAATAGTAAATGACTTTGTAAAATCTAGAAGAGCCAAAATAGGAGCAGCAGTCATAGATTTTTTTAATTCTTCAAAAGCTTGTTGGGCTTGGGAATTCCATTCAAACGCTTCAATCCTTAAGAGATCTGTCAATGGGGCAGCAATAGAAGCGTATCCCCTAATAAACCGACGGTAATATCCAGTTAGTCCCAAAAATCCACGCAGCTGTTTAAGTGAACCAGGAATAGGCCAATTCAGCATTGCAGCTATTTTAGATGTATCTAGTTCGACTCCCCGAGCCGAGATCACATGGCCAAGATAGCCCACCGAAAGCTGAGCAAATGTACATTTACTTCGTTTGGCAAACAATTGATGTTGGCACATCACTTGGAGAACTCGATCCAAATGATCTACATGAGCAACTAAGTCCTTGTTGTACACTAGGATATCATCAAAAAATATAATAACAAATTTACGCAAAAATGGTTCGAATACCCTGTTCATTAGAGACTGAAATGTGGACGGAGCATTCGTCAATCCGAATGGCATTACTAAAAACTCAAAATGACCATGATGAGTGCGGAAAGCCGTCTTGGGCACATCATCGGTATGCATTCTCACTTGATGATAGCCAGCTCTCAAGTCCAACTTTGAAAATACTGTTGCTCCATGTAACTCATCAAGCAATTCATCCACAGTAGGAATGGGAAATCTGTCTCTAACAGTGACTGCATTTAATCCCCTATAATCAACACAAAACTGCCAACATCCATATTTTTTCATAACCAACAACACAGGAGAACTGTATGGACTCGTACTAGGCTGAATGGTTCCAGCGGATAACATCTCAACAACTAGTTTTTCAATCTCATTTTTTTGGAAATGAGGATACCTGTATGGCTTAACATTGACTGGTTTTGTTGCAGGCAACAACACAATAGAATGGTTAATATCACGTATTGCAGGTAAAGAAGTTGGTTCAGAAAATACCTCCTTATACCTCAGCATAACTTCTTGAATTGGTGATGCTAACATTTCTGATTCCAGAACTGGAGAAACATTTTCAGTCATTGCATAAACTGTGAGAGCAAAACATGAAGCAATACTGCCTACTCTTGTTAACCTTTTCAATTGATGCATATTGATTGCATCAGGTTGATGATCATCACCCTTTCCCTGCAGACATATCTGTTGACCTTTTCAAATGAAACTCATTGTAAGCTTTTCATAGTCTATGGTAATGGGACCCAATTGTTGCAGCCACTGTACTCCAAGAATCACCTCAGCACCTTGTAGAGAAATAACAAAAAAATCCATAACAAAATCATGTTGTTGTATTGACATGGTCACACCTATGCATTTTCCCACACAGTTGAGGTATTCTCCATTACCCACCATCACTCGAAAATGAGTAGACTGCGTGATCGGTAGTCCCAAAAATCGAGCTGTACATACTTGGATGAAATTGTGTGTACCTCCACTATCCACCAATGTCTGTACCTGATGATTGTTTATAATACCCTGTAATCGCAATGTCTTAGGTGCATTCTAACCAGTAAAAGCATGTAAGCTAATGGCTAAGTTACTGAACTCATCGACACTGGGATTTCTATTTGTTTCCAATTCTTGCTCCGATTCTTCCTCATCACATTCTTCATTTTCAACACCATCGAGTAATAACAAAGCCTTAGGACTTTTACACTGATGTCCTTGATGGAACTTCTCATCACAATTAAAACATAGTCCCTTCTCTCTCTTCTGTTGAATTTCGGTCTGAGTCAATCTTCTAATTGGCAATTTTGACAGAGTATTTGATGAACCGATTGATGGTATCATAGGTTTCGAACCAAGGATAGAATTTGGAGTGACCGATTTCGAACTCCATTGCCGACCTGTTGCCTGAATTTCTCCCAAACGATCTTCTTGAAGCCTGGCTAATCCAATAGCATGATGTAAAGATACAGGCTGATGTGCCAATACCTCATGACGGATCTCAGATTTAAGGTCAAAAATAAAACAACTCTTTAGGAAACTCTCTGACAGTCCAAACACTTTGCTAGATAATTCTTCAAACTGTGATTGATATTCAACGATAGATCTGGTTTGAACCAATTTAGTAAGAGTTCACTGAGGATCATCGTAAGCCGATGGTCCAAAACGAAATTTAAGTGCCAATTCAAACTCTCGCCAGGATCGCAACTGCTTATTGTGAGACATCCACTGAAACCAGCTGGATGCTGCTCCATCCAAATGAATAGAAATTAAAGAAATCTTATGGATCTCCTGAGTTTGATGAAAACTAAAAAATTGTTCCACCTTGAATAACCATTCAGTCGGATCGCCTCCACTAAATCGAGGAAAATCAATTCTAATAGGCTGAGTTGAAGTTATTTTACCTGAAACAGAGGAAATATCACCAACACCTTCTCCGTCAGGAGCTAAATACGGAGCATTAGAAGGTTGTTTGTCTTGTTTTCCTGCTTCAACCTCGGCGGCAAGCTTTTCTACCTGTTGTTGTAATGGTAGTAAAAGTGCCATTTGTTGCTGCAGATTAACAAGCTGAGCAGAAATTTTCTCCATTGCAGTTTCAACATGTCTGTTGCATGTTCCTTCCGCCATGGATCAACCCAGGATGTACGCAGGTGAAGAGGCTTGGTAGATCTGGTAGCTCTCAACGAAAGCACCAGAGCTTATCAGGAGAGGGTTGCCAAGAGTATATTAACTCCCACTCAGCTTTGGTAGAACCAATGTGGGACTAAGATGTAACATTCCCCCACCCTTCACAGCCGACGTCCTGGCAGCTGGCCCCCGATGCGGCTTTCACTGTGGCCTAACCCAGGTAGCCCTTTCCACAGTACCTCCTCTCCGAAAACGCCTTGCGAGTGAGTCAATGAAAACACCAAATTGATACGATCTTGGTTCTCATCCCTCAAAACCGGCTTATCAAGAGAGGGTTGCCAAGAATATATTAACTCCCACTCAGCTTTGATAGAACCAATATGGGACTAAGATGTAACATAACCTCTTTTCAAATGCATCTTGGGGAATCATAACTCTAGCAATTCCCTCTTCAGTAACCGGCCTAGGAAGAGAAGCAGCACCGTTACCCTGTAGAACCGCAGCAAAAGACCTTCCTTCAACACCACCCAAACGATAACCTTCCCCTCCAGCATCCAGCCCATTAGCAGCTTCAGCAGTTTGAGTTTCAGAAGAGGAGGCTGCCGGAATCTAATTTTCTGCAACAGATTTTCCCTTCTCCTGCCAAGCCCATTGTCTCCTTTTTCTTACTTGTGAAGATCGATGAGATGCAGTACCCTCAACAGCTGCCGGCCCCCACAGCAGCGCCATTAACATCACAATAAGTGACTGTACTCGATAATGTAGGAAAACTAAATCCTCCTCCAGCAGAATTAGCATTCAATAGTGGTCCAGATGAACAAGAACCATCGAGCAAAGGCAAAGAAGAAACCGAAGGCACAGAAGCGTTGCCACCAAAAGAAAAAGCCATAGGGAAAGGAGACTGCAACGACACCGGCATGCTCCTTATTTCAGATACCCTATTAGCATTTGGTACATCACCTGAAAAAACCATGAAAGAATCAGACTGCACCGGCGCCGGAGCAAGCATACTCACTTGCTGGGAAACCCTTGTATCATCATTACTTTCAACCCCAGCCACAATAGAAGAGATCCGCTTAAGCAAGTCGTTCGTAAACTCCGGTAACATCTCAGCCAGAAGCTGAGAAACAGTTGTTCGGTAATCCACAACACCATGAGAGATCGTGAGGTTACTTCACTCCGGTACCCTACTATCCGCAACCCTCACCGAAGCCAACGGCACTCCCAATACCGAAGCCAACGACACCCCCAAACCAGAAGCCAACGGCTGGCTGCCACCGACATAAGCCATTAACAATAAATCCTAAACTCGTCTTCAGAGAGACTATAATAATGCCAACTCTTACAAATCAACTAGCCAAAACTCGTCTTCAGGGAGGCTATGGTAATGCGAACTCCTAGGAATCAACTAGTCAGTAATTAATTAAACGCACTAAGATGACATCTTACCTGTAACTTAGATTAAGGCTATCAAAATTGAGCCTCGTCGAAAATCTAAACTGAAATCAAAACTGTCCCCATCCATGAAATTGATGCTGTTAGTTAATGATTCTAATCCACGATTTTTCTTGATGATGCTTAAAATCTAAGATCAATTTGGAAAAGTGGCTTAACATTATTATCTTTTCATCGTGGCCTCAAAACTAATTGTGCCCATCCATGAAAATATTGTACCAGTTATGGGAAAAAGATCTTTTGTAATGAGGGGCTACTAGTGAGGATCTCATTGTGGATCAACAAATATCTTTATCTATTCAAAATACATTAATATATCCCACTTTAAGTGGATGGAATGCCTCACTACAAAGATCTCAATCCAACGCTAAAACGCCCTACGAATGGATCCGGGTGCGTGTACGAGAGCCGTTACAACGCCATGTCATCCAGAAGCCGCACTGCACAACTCAACGCCATGTCATCCAGAAGCCATACTGTCCACAGAAGAGCAGAGAGATCGCGACGCTTGCAACTCTTTACAAGGATTGATCGTTAAAGGAGCAGATGACATGTTTGCTTGCCATTTATCATTTTTGTTAGTTATCAGAGTTTCTAATACTCACTCGATTCGTGAGTTTTACTCGATCCCGTTGCTGCGCGCAGGATCGGTGTTAAACAGAAGTGGCCAAGTTCGACGCTTACTTTCGTCAAAGTTTTGATTAATCCTTCCCTTGATTGTTGTGTTCCTAAAATTTTGAAATCTTCGTTTCAAGTTCAAAACCCAAAAAGCATCTTAATTCGGATTACTGTTCTTTTGAATTTGATCAACTGATTGAATCTCGGCAACCAGGAGGATTAGATGATTTAGAAGAAAATCGGAAAAACAGGTGAAGGAAATGCAATTTGTTTGCCAACTGTCGTGTCTTCCAAATCCGTCGGATACTGTATTGGCTTATTTTCCAGCTTCGCCGAGGAGCGTTCCTCAGTCGGATAAGCGTAGCCGGAAACATGGCTACGTGAACAAGGGCCTTTTGTATTCCACTGATTGTGCAATTCAGATAACCAGTAAGCAAGCTTCAATTTCTCTTAGCCCTGCCTCGCAGCAGCAGAGACTGGCTGCGACTTCTACGTCGTCAAGAGCCGATGACAAGAGTATTGCCAGTTCATCAACTACGAGAGCTTTGTTGCTTGGGAAGTCTAGTAGCGCCATGGATCAACTTGATTTTGAACGCGGTGTTTGTGTTCCCTTTCGGAAGTACACACCGGAGACAGTATGCCATACTGTAAACTGTAATTACTTGAACTTCCATTTCAATTTGTAGTTCTTTTTGAGTTAACTTGGTTATTCTGCTACTATTGACTAGGTGAAGAACAAGGTTTTGGAATCAAGAGGGGCTATCCTCTCTCTCCTTGGTCGTGGCTTGGAGATTGTTTGGAGCTTGGGTTTCTATTGGTCCACCCTTATGTATGACTGTTTTATTGGTCGAGATAAAGAAGTGGTTCCTTATCGAGCCCGCCAACTCAGGAATCTGTTGTGTGATTTGGGGCCTTCCTTCATCAAAGCTGGGCAGGTTAGTGGTGCCTCTTTTGCTTCAACTTTATGGTTGTTTAACTTTTGTTGAGTACTTCCAAGAATTTTATGACTTATAGTCACTGTGCGCGAAATAGTGCTGTCCCATGATATAAGTTCCATTGTGATCTTTGTCCAGATGTTAAGATGTTATGAATCTTTACAGCATTTTTGCGTAGATGTCTTCATGAAAAGCATTTTAGCTTTTATTTGCTGTCTTTAATCCATATTCCTTCCCCCACTCAGAAGGAAAAATATAATAAGTAAATAAATGTAGTACTTGTTGCTGATTGATTGGTTCTTGCCCATATTTCAACAGGTTTTGGCAAACAGACCTGACATTATTAGGGAGGATTATATGAATGAGCTTTGCATTCTTCAAGATGATGTTCCTCCTTTTCCTAACCAGGTTTTACTCTCCTTCTCTTTTGTTTCGTTATTATGTATACATTCTTTTGATTGAAGCAGTTAAATCATGCTGCAATGCAATCTTTCCTTAAGCAATGAATTGGTTGATCCTCTTGTAGATTGCCTTTGCGATTATCGAGGATGAGTTGGGCCGGCCTCTTGAAGCTGTTTTCAGTAAAATTTCATCAAAGACAATAGCAGCTGCAAGCTTAGGTCAAGTTTACCATGCTACTTTACGTGACACAGGGGAGGATGTTGCTATTAAGGTTGGGTGAGATATTGCTGGTGGCACTTCTTTTTCTTTATACCTTTGCCAATCACTTCCATAGTGTATCCAAATCTGTTGCCATAGTAATAAGATTGCTAAAAGTAGGTTAATAAAGGGTCAACTTAATCCTAGGATTGGTGGAATGAGGGTAAGGTTGTCATATTGCAACCTGGTGTTCACGGTTTGAAACACGGAAACAGCCTCTCTGCGTTGCAGGGTAAGGCTGCATACATTTATGCCCCTCTTCAGACCCTGCAATAGCGGGAGCGTCGTGCATTGGGAGTTTGGGACATCATTTTATAGTCTCATGTTAAGGAAAATTTGAAAGTTGATGAGATATAAGTGTTATAAGTATAGATTCGGAAAATTCTCCATTTGTTTCAACGTAAAATATTTTACAGGATTTGTTAAAACAAAATGCAAAATTGGATGATTAAAAAAAGAGAAAAGATTTTACTGAAATATTAGTAGAATAAGTTGAAAACAGCCCCGGTGGTATCATGGTCATTGATACTGATGAAATTTAGAATAATGATTCGACTTGTCTTTAGAGACAGAGGTCAGCATTATTATATAGGCTAAACTTCTAAAGAAGTATAAGGGAATAAAAGAAATAAACCCATCCTAGACAATTATACCATTGGACACAAACCAGTCCCAATATAAATCCATATTATAACACTCCCTCCCAAGTTGGTGCATAGATATCAACCATGCCCAATTTGGACATAATAAAATGAAAAAGCTTGCCTGGTTGTCCCTTAGTAATGGCATCTATCCTCCTAGTGGTCTTCAGACGTGGCAAATGGAATACAAATGAGACCTTATTCTAACTTCTCCTTTATGAAGTGACGGTTTTCTCAACATGTTTCGTTCGATCATGTTAAACTGGATTATGAGTAATGCTAATGGTGGATTTGCTATTACAAAAAGCTACATAGGAAGTTGAATAGGAATACACAAATCCTGAAGGAGTCCTTTTAGCCAAATGAGCACACAAATGCCATGGTCCATAATCGAAATTCAGCCTTTGCTCTGGATGAGCAAGCACTGCTTGTTTCTTCCTCCAATAGGTAACCAGATTACCACCTACCAAACTACAATACCCCGAAGTAAAACATTTATCATGAGAAGAACCAGCCCAACCAACATTAGTATAGGCCTCAATACATACATGCTCATGAGGAGACAAAAGGACGCCTCAACCAGGAGCAAACTTCAAATAATGCAGGATTCGATACACAACTTCTAAGTGGCTAGAAAAGGGGTTATGCAGGTATGGACTGACCATGCTAACAACAAAGGCAATATATGGTCAAACGACCCATTAACTTCTGATAACCTCCTTTATCAATAGGTTCACCATCTTTTTAAAACAGACAAGAATTGGCCTCAAGAGGAGTGCCAGCCGACTTGCACCTGAGCATCCCAGTGTTAGATAATAAGTCAAGAGTATACTTTCATTGAGAGAGGAAAATACCTTAAGAGGATCAGATAATCTCAATCCCTAGAAAATATCGTAACGGACCAAGGGCTAATTTCAACATTACTTCCCTTAGCCACGATGTCATCGACGTACACAATGAGGGTAGTAGTTAACTCAACGGCCTTCTTGATGAACAAAGTGTGATTAACATTACTCTGTTTGTAACCCACAAATATCGTGGCTTTATGGAAGCATCCAAACCAAGCTCGATGAGATTGTTTAGACCATACAAGGCTTGTTTCAATATGTAGACCTTATCAGATGTTTGAGGTCTAATGAAACTAGGAGGGATATCCATGTACACCTCTTTTATTTCTCCATGAACGAATGCATTCTTTACATCTAATTGATGTAATTCCCAACGAAGGTTGACTGCACAAGATAGGACTCAAATAGTATTCAGCTTGGCTACAGGATCAAAAGTTTCCTAATAGTCAATGCCAAATGTCTGAGTATATCTCTTAGCGACGGGCCTTGCCTTGTATCTGTCAACTGTACCATCAATTTTCTGCTTCACTATGAAAACTCATTTAGTGCCTACCAGTTTCTTCCCCAGAGGAAGATTGACAAGGTCCCATGTCTCATTTTTGTCAAGAGCCTGTATCTCTTCCATCATTGCAGTTTTGCACTTAGGATTTGCCAAAGCTTCCTGCCAGTGTATAGGAATGGAAATAAAGGACAAGGAAGAAACAAATGCATGAAAAGAGGGTGATAGGGACTCATAGGGAACAACATTATAAATAGGATGTTTGAGTATAGGATTTAACACCCTTTCGGAGAGTAATAGGCAAATCAATAGATTGATTTGAGGTAAGCTCAACAGATAGAGGAGGAGGATTAGTACTTAGATCAGGAGGTGACGATTGGTTCGGTGCAGTGGTAGTGGTGTTGTCATCTTGCTGCTGTTTGAACTTAGAACGAACATACACCTTTAGAGGAGGAACTGAGGATTGAGGAAGAGGAGCCACATGATCTAAACCCCGATCATCTAAACCTGCCTAACAGTATCATCATTTGGAGCCATGGGAGTATCATCCAGGACAACAGGTAGTATCTTAGTAGGAGAGCCTTCTCTTAGCACATCTTCACGTGCACCAGACTCCCCTTGACGAGGTGCAGGAGTGGGGAAATAGGCTTCAGTCTCGTGGAAGACTACATCGATAGAGACAAACATCAGGTGAGAGGAAAGATGATAACATTTGTATCCCTTTTGTGTCACAGAGTAGTTGAAAAAAGTACATCGGAGGCCACAAGGGTCAAGTTTGCCATGCTGGTGGTGATTATGGGCAAACAAGGAGGACTTGACCTCCAGAATATGGCTGGATTCTTTCCCTCCCCTAAATCATGCCTAAATACTCTTCCTTGTTATCTCCATACAAAAAAAAAAAGACTATTGACATAAAAATACGAACTATAATTTAAAATTTATAATACTTTCCACGATAATATTTTACAGGTAGAATTACAGAGCCTGAGGGAAAAGAATAATGGACAGGTTCTAGATAGGACTTTGATTATGTTTGATAATAGTGTGGCAACTGACAAGGGTTTTTGAATGTGGAGGCAAAGGAGCTGCTTGGTAGTTTTGATGGGACCGTTGTTCTTCTATTACATTACATTACAGGGAAGGTGATATAGATCAAAGATGGATCTGCAAGTGATGGGCAATCGAGAGAGGATAAAGAAAGAAGAAAGGGAGAGACATGGGGCTGTTCGGGTATTATGCAAATACCCGTGAACAGTACCTGAGAATAATGATTTGGAGAGAAATTGAGAGAAGACAGAGGAGAGAGAAGAGATATTAATCTATGCTCAAAACAAACTAAAACTAATTCTTAATCCATTGATCAAATTTGTTTTTAGGCTGTTAGACATACAATATTTATAAAACTGAGAAAAAAATGAAGTCTAAACAGTCTAAAGGCCTCTCCATCAACCAGCTAATGAGGGAGAGTCATCTTCTGACCAAATCAATTAAAATAGATAAGAAATAACCTAAACTAAGAAGGAAACTGAAGATAAAGCTGGAATTTATAATTCTTTTCCTAGTCCGCTTAGATAAGTTTATCGATAACAAAATAAAGAAACAAATCCCTAAGCAACCAAATTCTTAAAGAAAAAGAAAAAACAAACTAAGAAAGTGAATCTTATCTAAACCTTATTAACTGCTAAAACTAAAAGAATACTCTATCTAACCTTATTGACTAGAGCATGGGCCTACAATAATAAAATAATAATTTTTGTGTGCTCCCTTAGTCCCCCCCACCTTGGGGCTTGTAAATTATGCCCACTACAATAGTAAAACCCAAAACTTAAAGCCCAACCCAAAATTATATTAAATTCTGTCCCAAATATAAACTGGGCCTTAAATTGGGCCTGCATTAGAAAGGCCATTCTCATCATAAGCGATCCACATCCTACCATAGTGCCCAGTGAACAGAGAGGAACAAAGAGGATAAAATAGGCTGGTAGGGGATGCAGGCTTAGGTGCTGTACCAATGAACATAGAGGAGGGCAATGAGAAGAGAAATACACGTACTTTGGTGGATCTGATCCTTACAAAGTCTTGAGTTTGTTCCTGTTTGTGCTAACACTATGCTTCCCAGCTTACTGGAACCGACAAATTTTTTTAAAATTTTTTTATTAAAAACCCCCTATCTAACTCAAAATAATCTGTAACTTTTTCTATTTAATTTCAATATTTCCCATACAAACATAACCTAAAAGCAGAATAACCTTTGTTCTACAGGCCCAAACTAAAACCTGCATAACCATATTTAGCTTTGGTAAGCCATATGTTGTGAATTGTGATACTAATCTCAAGCAAATTCACTTTCAAGTTTGGGCCCATGAGCTGGGAAAAAAAATAAAAAAAAACCTTTGAGACTGTTAGCGATATATTAATAATAACTAGACCATGTGGACTGTGTCTTTAGTTTACTTTCTGTTTTGCTTATTACAGTCCTTAGTCTAGTTTACTTTCTATTTTACTTTCTAGTATTCATATGTAACTAGGACTGCTCTGTTATGTTGACACATGGCAGTCCTATCTCTTTAAAGTCTTTTACTTCTACTCTTATAAATAATATAGCAGGGAGGGAGAGAATAACTACTCTCGGTTATGCTCTCTGTAGCTACATTGATTCTCTCTTTTCTTTATTTCTTCTTTTTTTTTTTTTTTTTTTTTTTTTTTTTTTATTACAGTACTGCTGAACCTTGAAGTTGGCAATAGATTTCACCCGAATACCCACGCTAATTTACCTATTCATGTGCATAAAATTCATTATGTTTGTTAGATAGCTTTTAAACCAACTTGGACATGTTCTAAATGTTCCAATGCGGATCCTAAGGCAAGCTGGGAACCCTACTGATGGTCCCTGAAGGACTAGACTAGTATATAGGCTAATAGCAGCTAAACCGGCGGATGAGTGCTACCGGCAGTAGGTGCCGCCGGTTTTATCCGCCGGCTAGGCCTTAGTTCCACAGGGAACCCTCTATGAGTGAGCCGGCCTATCAGGCGGCTGATTGTGCCTCCAGCTCTTGCTTAATAGCAAGACCCGCACTTCACTAATTTGGCCTAACCGTGTTGTGACAGGTCTTCCCATCATAACTGGGTCAAGCGAACCAACTAGATAAAGGAACTACAAAGCTAGGTAAGGAAAAAGTCTTTCGTAGGTTGTCCGGTCTACGATTTAGGCGACCGGTCAAGCCCAGAAATTGACTTCGAGTTTAGGAAAGTTTCCAAGTTTGAGTAGGACTCCTTCTTAATTGGAATCCCGTTCCCAAAGGAAGTTCCCTTTTATATGAGTGACGTTTCTTCACTTATTTCCACTCTTTTGAACATCCCTAAATCCTAGCATTGTGAGTAAGAGTGGAGAAGAGCAAGGCTTGGAGAGGAAGAAGCTTTAGGAGGAGGAAAACTCTGCAGAGAAGAGTTGCCGTCGGTTTCTAACTCACAGTATCGAGGAACCAATGGT
This sequence comes from Protea cynaroides, assembly GCA_028583415.1. Taxonomy (NCBI): domain Eukaryota; kingdom Viridiplantae; phylum Streptophyta; class Magnoliopsida; order Proteales; family Proteaceae; genus Protea; species Protea cynaroides. The sequence continues at coordinate 41,945,833 of CM053274.1, read as the reverse complement.
AAGCCCTTTATTTTGTAGAAGGTTAGATTGTGTTAAGGTCAGATCTACAATCATAGTTTGGGTAGATCAGATCCATTACCATGAGAGTGTGCAGCATTTTCTGTATAAGTCTATAACAAATTGTAATAGTTAGGATTACATTGAATGACCAAATTCCAATGACCAATGGCCATAGAATGATTTTAGGATGGATCCTAGTGAGAGCCGAAGAATCGACTCAGGAAAGGAAACAGACTGGAAGACAACCTGGAGTACGACTCAGGGGTTGTCTTGTCCTGTGATCGGTTGGTTAAATGACAGTCCGGACAAGTGACCGGTCACTCTCGAGAAGTATGACAGGGTTTGTTCGGATGACTGATTTGTCGGTCAATGCAAGACTGATTATGCGACCGGACAATGTCAGGAAGGCTTAAATACCAGATCGGACAGTGAATTAAACTGCTGTAACTTGACAGAATGAAGCCCTAATTAAAGTCTATTAATTGTTTAGATTTTCAACTAATCCAAGATAGTCTCTAAAGATTGGGAAAGCAATGAACATCACTCAATAGGTGAGGGACAAAACCTAAACTAATTGGTTAATAACAAACTACCCCTTTATGTTTCTGTTTTATTGCCTGTTGCCATGCTTTAATGTTTGTGCATATAACATGTCATCTAATAATTGCTATTACTGTTCATGCATATTTTATCTTATTTTCTTGATGTTGATGATGATGAGGATAGGCATGTGTATGTGTGTAATTGGTATGTTGAATGGGGAGAGGTTAGCATTAAACCATTCACCACACTGACATTGTCGTATCGCCGTTACCTCAACGGAATTATTTCGTCATAGGGTATCAGGGGAGTGCTCGCGGTATGGCTGTAGCTCTGCCAGCGGACTCTAGCTTTATCTTTGTGGAGTATTGAAGGATGTTGGGGTAAGGCCTTGGATACAAATTTGATGACATCTAGGATTGGTTAGTCACGAACCCAATTTGTAAGTCCTCGCTAATAGGGGCATACGTACTGGTATGGGGTAGAGTATCAGGGGGAGTGTTGGCGGTGTGTGATCTGTTAGGCTCTAGTTCTATCTCTATTCTGTAGGGAGTGATATGGGGCGACAACGGAGTTGGTAGGTGCCTTTCCATGGGTGTGCTCACACTCTCATGTATAAAGGTGTGGTGGCCGTTTATCTTTGCCATAACACATTGCAAACTTAAACTAGACTAAAGATATGAATATGACATCATGTATATGTTTATTGCATTGTTTTGTTTTCTCACTGAAATAAGTTATGAGCTCACCCCACGATATCGTACTCTTTTTAGTTGATGATGCAGGTACCACTGTTGAGGACTATATGAACGCACCATCTTATGGACATGTGGTGGCTTTGGACGTGCAAGTGGTAGAGGACGAGCTTGACTCATTATGCGAGTGTTTCCACTGTGTTTAGGCTTAGGGTTTTATTTTCGTTTTTGGTTTATGGGATTTGTAACAGATATTTAAACTACGTTTTGGTTTACATTTGATAATTGGTTTATTTAATATTTATCATTAAACTCTCAGTTCATTATTAATAAAATTCCGCTATTTACTATTATCCCTGATTATGTGGAATGTATGGTTTGATTGTTGGCACGGTCCTATGTGATATTGGCTTGAGCCGTTGGTTCTATGACGGTTCATTCACACTTCTAGTTTGACCATAATTGAGGTGTGAGAACTTGGTATCAGAGCCCTTGGGCTTTGCAAATCAAACCTAAATGCATTCACTTAAGTTTGTGAACTGAGCTAGGGTACATCTAAAAGCCTTAATATAAACACATTTAACCATGTATGTTGGTTGAGACAGAATTTAAATAAGACCATAATGTACATAACAAAAAGATGGAACTATATATAGACAAAATAAAATCAATGTGTGTCTAAAAATAAAACAGGGTATAGTCCACAATCTGGATAGTTACCCTGAGAATATAACCAAGAAAAATAAATGTTTAGAAATAACAAAAACAATCTATCCCTGGGTTGGCGAGGGAGGTGGTGATTCTCGATCTCTCTCATAGTCCTCTGCATAGGTAGTTTGGAGCCAGTATACCTCCTCTTATATGACCTGAAGGCTCTGAGCAAGCTTTGTTACATGTTGATCTGTCGCACGCTGAGCCTCCCGAATTTCTTGGAGTGGTGACATCATCGAATCTGGAGGGGGATGTGAGGGACGAGCCTCAGATGCATGCTGAGGTGTAGGAGGAGGGATGTCGTCTACATCCATATACATAAGGTCATCTCCACCACCCTCAGCCTCAGCTGCTGTTGCTGCTGGTCGCTCTAGTGCCTTTAATTCTGCATCACTGATGACTGCCTCATGCAAGCCCATCTTGGTGATGGCGTCCCACTCTAGATCTGCCATGACCGTCTTCTCATACATTTTCTCACCCTCCATGTTCACGCGAAGGCGGTCAAGGATGTGGTGATCATACGGCTATAGGGCAAGTTGCCCTTCAACCTTGGCAACGCTGCTCGATGCATGGTACGGATCAGGATGTAGGGTAATGCTGCTCGATGCATGGTACGGATCAGGATGTAGGGTAAACATACCTGTTGTTTGGTGCAGATACAATAAAGAACGTACCGAGTGAATTGTGATACCTCGTTGTAATGGCCACTCTGGGGTATGAGGTTGTGCTGGATGATGCGGCAATACACACGAGGAAGGTGACACAAGAGATAGCTTTCAAATCCCTAAGCCTTGGCTGCATAATCTGATTTTTCACCTCGAGACGCAGGTCCTCAATCATGAATTTGCGCTCTTTGGGTGTGTAGTAAACTAGCTCGCCGGCTTTCGAAATGTTCAGGAGACCCGCTAGCTGGTGGGTGTCGAGGGAGATCTGCACACCCTTCACCCAGTTGGTGATCTGCAGCTCTCTGCCTCTGTAAAAATCCTCTGGATCGCCCTCCAGCTGGAAGTTGCAGTAGAACTGCTTTACCTGGTCTGGACGTGTGGATCCCTAGTACTGGGTTACCGGCAGTCAACCCATCGTATTGAATGCTGCCTCTACATTGAACCTGGCTAAATTCTGTAGGTTCACAAAATGCCCTACTTCGACCTTTTTGTTCTGAAACCATGGATATTGAGCTTCGGCTTCGGCGGGACGAAATTGGAGTGCGTCAAAGGCCTAGGAGGCGGGTTCCCATTGCGACCGCCTACATTCTTGGTATGAGGCATAGTGAAGATGCAAGGATAAAACAATTAAAAAGATATTAGTTGAAAATTTTAGAAATTTCGGTAGCATAACGGCGTAAATTGGTCAAAAGCCTCATTTTCGCCCGGTTGCATGGACAAAAGGACTTATATCAATTGGGAAACACGCAAGCATACCAAAACCACATGCAATTGATCAAAGAAGTTGAGAATTTTAAAGAAATTTAGGAATTGATGAAAAAACCCAAATTCTAGGGAACTTGTTTCTCTCCCACTGGGCAAGAGACCAGTAGGGTGCAAATGGATTTTTATAGCTAAGCAAAACAGTGATGGCACAGTGGATTAGTATAAAGCAAGGCTAGTAGCTCGTGGATTTACACAGACATATGGTGTTGATTACCAAGAGACCTTTGCACCAATGACTAAAATGACAATAATAAGGGTTCTCTTGGCATGTGCTGTCTACCACAATTAGGATCTGCAACAGCTTGATGTAAAGAATGCCTTCCTCCATGGTGAACTTAACGAGGAAGTGTATATGGACTGTCCACCTGGGTTCACGAATGCAAACACCCATGGGAAGGTATGTAGATTGAAGCCCTCACTTTATGGTCTTAAGCAGTCCCCTAGAGCGTGGTTTGGTAGACTACATAAGGCTGTGATAGCCCAGGGCTATGGACAGAGTAATGCTGACCATACATTGTTTATCAAACATTCATCTGGAAACTTAATTGCTTTTCTGGTATATGTGAATGATATTATTGTCACTGGAAATAGTGACGAGGAGATAAAGAAACTCATGACATTCCTCGAGAAGGAGTTCGAAATTAAAGATCTGGGAAAGCTTAGGTACTTTCTTGGGATTGAAGTTACTCGTTTTGCAAAAGGCATCTTTCTTTGTCAAAGGAAGTATATCCTTGATCTTCTATCAGAGATAGGTTTGCTAGGCTGTAAACCGTGTGCTACCCCACTAGATGTAACTACCAAGCTGAAGGAAAAAGAAGGAACACCAACAGATAAAGGAAGATACCAAAGGCTGGTTGGAAGGCTCATCTATTTATCCCATATTAGACTAGATATTGCAGTTAGCCTGATGAGTCAGTTTATGCACGATCCCTATTCTACGCATTTGGAAGCTGTCTATGATTCTTCATTACCTAAAGGTAGCTCCAAGAAAATGGATCTTACTCTTACTACGTGATGATTTTAAAGTGGAAGCTTATACTGATGCTGACTGGGCAGACAGTCCGGATTGGAAATCTATTTCTGGTTATTGTACCTTTGTGGGAGGAATGTTAGTTACTTAGCACAGTAAGAAGCAGAATGGCGTGGCACATTCCAGTGCAAAGCTGAATATGTGAACTTCTATGGCTGAAAGGTCTACTCAGTGACTTGAAAGTAGATTGGTCTCAACCTATGATTCTCTCGTGTGATAATGAAGCCGCCATCAGCATTGCTAACGATCCAGTTCAGCATGATCGGACTAAGCATATTGAAATAAATCGCCATTTTATCAAAGAGAAGCTCGAGAGTGGTTAGATTCAGATTCAACATGTCAAATCAGAGGATCAGCTGGTCGATATTTTCACAAAAGGATTACCTGTAAAGCCATTTCAAATAATATTGTCCAAGTTGGGAATGCATGATATCTATGCATCAACTTGAGGGGGAGTGTTGACCTGTTCTATGTAACCATAGCATAGTGCTATGTCGTTGGGGGTGTTTTGGGTACTTTGGTATTTATGTTTTTAGTCTTATTTTATCTTATTAGTGTGAGGGTTATTATTTGTAATCTTATCTTTACTTATTTCATTATAAATAAAGGTGTGTGGGGAGAGGATCATTAATCTCTTCCATTCTTCTCAAATTCTTTGCAATTATCACGTGTACTGCCACCCAAAAGAGGGGCAACACATGAGGGTGAGTATTAAGAATAATCCCACATTGGCTAAGTCTAGAACCTTAGACACTTTATATACTTGAGAGTCCCTCCACTTATTAGTTCGAACTTTTGATCACCATTATGACTATAAATCTGGCATTAGCATCGCTCACAATCCTGTCCAATATGACCATACCACGCATGTGGAGATTGATCGTCACTTCATCAAGGAGAAACTGGAACAGGGGCTGATTTGCATTTCCTTTGTTAAATCTGGAGACCAATTAGTTGATTATTTTTTCTAAAATTTTAAGTAGCAAATTATTTTATCCTGTTTTGTGCAAGTTGGGCATATGTGATATCTATGCGTCAACTTGAGGAGTTTTGTAATATGGGTATGAGGGTAATATTGTACTTGTACCTTTGTTTCTCTTATTATAAATAAAGTTGGACTGTCACATTGATAGTCATTCCTTCCTCTCAAATCAACACTTGCTCTTGCTGTGCTTTTAATTCCCATCATCAATTGGTACTCAAAGCTGATATCATGTGACATATCAACAAAGAATGAGAGAACCTGTAAGGTATGAAAGGATTGATTGGCAAAAAGATGATTTCTACTAAGATTATACGAGGAAGTTGGATTAGTTTGTAGTGATGTTTCTATATATTGATGAAGGGTTCAAAGTTCAAACTACTGCATCGTGTTAAATGTAATCACATCTAATGTATAAGGACAATCATTTGATTTTTTAAGTTTCAAGTAATTTGTCTTGAATGGTACTCATATAACCCTTAAGCACAGGGTTTTTTATATTTTATTTTATTTTATTTTATTTTAATTTTTAATTTAATTTACAGGTGCAAAGGCCTAGTATTGAACCTATAATCTACCGGGATCTTTTCTTGTTTCGTACTCTTGCTTCGTTCTTGAATGGTATTAGTCTGCAGAAATTGGGATGCAATGCAGAGCTCATAGTTGATGAATTTGGGGAGAAGCTTCTGGAGGAACTTGATTATACCCTGGTAACTTTCTGGAAACTTGGCCATTATTTCTAGTTACAGACTACAGTGCTAAGTTTATTGCTTATGAATTATTGAAAGCTAAAACGTAATTGGGTGTGTATATATTTATAAGGTTCCTCTTGGCATTGTAGCCTTGTTTAGGTGCATGAATTTTGTTGAGTCAGAGATTGAGAATGAATGAGTGAGTTGATCTACTTCACCCCCAAATGCCTTTATTTATAATCAACTATAATGAGGTAGATAAGGAAAGTAGGTAGAGCTGACCTAGCACACACATTACACATTTAACACATGTTAAATGTGTGTACATAAAGCTGTCCCAGCACACACATTACACATTTAACATATGTTAAATGTGTGTACATGAGTTGTCATTCTTATCTTCTTATCCTAAACAGATCCACTTAAATTGAACCGAACCGTGAATCAGTTCATTACTTATAACACTCCCCCTCAAGGTGGTGCATATATGTCATGCATGCCCAACTTGGACAAAATGACATGAAATTGTTTTCCATGTAGTCCTTTGGTGAAGATGTCCGCAAGCTGGTCAGTTGATTTGACTAAAGGAATCTGAATTTGACCACTTTCCAACTTTTCCTTTATGAAATGCTGATCTATCTCCACATGCTTAGTTCGGTCATGTTGTACGGGGTCATGAGCAATGCAGATGGCTGCTTTATTATCACAACATAAAGTCATAGGCTGAGAATATTGAATCTTTAAATCTTTTAACAGGCTTTGTAACCATAAAAGCTCACATATGCCTTGGGCTATAGCTCTGAACTCTACTTCTGCATTGGATCTGGCAACCACATTCTGCTTCTTTCTACGCCATGTGTGACTAAGTTGCGCCCCACAAATGTGCAATAACTAGATATGGATTTCCTATCTGGACTTCCAGCCCAATCAGCATCAGTATAACCTTCTATTTTTAAGTGATCATTTGGAGTTAACAAAATCCCTTTCCCTGGAGCTTCCTTGAGATAATGCAATATCCTGTAAACAGCTTCCATATGTTTGGTGTAGGGATCATGCATGAACTAACTCACCAGACTGACTGCAAAGGCGATGTCTGGGCGAGTATGAGACAAGTAAATCAACCTTCCAACTAAACGCTGATTCCTCCCCTTATCGACTGGTGCACCATCTTTTTCCTTGATTTTAGTGTTAGGGTCTAATGGAGTATTACACGGACTGCAACCAAGCATACCAGTCTCTGTTAAGAGATTTAAAACATATTTTCTTTGAGATAGAAAGATCCCTTTAGAAGATCGGGCTACCTCTATCCCAAAAAAATACCTTAACTTTCCTAGATCTTTTATCTCAAACTCCTATCCCAAGAATGCCTGTAACTTCGTGATTTCAGCATCATTATTTCCTGTAGCTATGATGTCATCAACATACACCAGTAGTGCTGTAATAGTCCCACCAAAGTGCTTCATAAACAGAGTATGATCCGCGTTACTTTGAGTGTGGCCGAATCCTATCATGGCCCTGTGAAACCTTCCAAACCATGCTCTAGGAGACTATTTCAATCCATACAATGCACGCTTCAATTTACATACCTTGTCACTACTCATGTGGTTTGAGAGGCCAGGTGGATAATCCATGTAAACCTCCTCAGTCAGCTCCCCGTGTAAGAACGCATTCTTCACATCTAGCTGTTGGAGATCCCAATGGTGATGCACAGCACATGCTAAGATAATTCGGACAATAGTCATTTTTGCAACTAGGGCAAAAGTCTCTTGATAGTCGATCCCGTATGTCTGAGTGAATCCCCGAGCTACTAGCCTTGCTTTGTAGCGGTCTACTGTCCCATCTGCCTTCTGTTTGATGGTGAACACCCATTTGCACCCTACCGGCCTCTTCCCTGTAGGGAGTGAAACAAGCTCCCTTGTGTTATTTTTCTTCAGTGCTCTCATTTCTTCTTCCATTGTTACTTTCCACCGCTCATCAGTAATTGCATCCTGCCATCTTTTAGGAATGGACACAGAAGAGAGAGAGGACACAAAAGCATGATAGAAAGGGGATAACGAATTATACGAAACAAAATTAGAGATGGGATGAAGAGTGCAAGTCCTAGTACCCTTTCTAAGGGCAATAGGGAAATCGGAAGCAGAGTCTAGAAGCTCTTTACCTGTGGGCTCCTCAGTATCTGGATCCTGGGCTGACGAAGGAACATGTGGAGTAGTTGCGTTGATGGTAGTGGCCCGTCCATGCTTGCTTCTGGCACGGCTATATACTTGCAACGGCTTAGGGCTAGGATTAGATTGGTTGGGTATGGTAGGAGTAGATGGAGACTCTAGTGTAGGAAGAGGTTCTAGAGACTCTGGTGTAGGAAGAGGTTCTAGTATTTTTTCATTTTTACTTGGTGTGCATGAGCTGTCTGAGTCCACACAACTTTGTACCCTTACTTCTTCAGGAGATGTTGATATAAGTAAAGGCACATCTTCGACTTCAACTGGTGCAGGCTCCCCCTGAAGATGGGACTGGTAATACATTAAACTATCATGTAAAATAACATCCCTTGTGATGATCATCCGGCGAGAAGGAGGATGATAGCATCTATATCCTTTTTGAGTTGCCGGATAGCCCAAGAAAATACACCGTAGACTTCGTGCCTCCAGTTTGCCATGTAGGTGATGATTGCGTGCGTAACACACACAACCGAACACCTTAGGTGGCAGTGGGAAGGAGGAATCGCCAATTAAGAGCTCTAGTGGTGCCTTGTTTTGAAGAAGGTGAGATGGAAGCCGATTGATCAAGGATGTGGCTGTGAGGACTGCATCGCCCCAATAATGTGCAGGAACATGAGCATCCATCATTAAAGCGCGGGCTGTCTCAAGGAGATGGCGGTTTTTTCTTTCAGCCACCCCATTTTGTGCTGGTGTGTCAACGCAGCTCGTCTGATGAATGATGCTGTGATCCAGTAAATATTGCTGAAAATGACCTTCTAAGTATTCCAGACCATTGTCACTTCGAAGTATTTTAGTGAAGCATGAAACTGGATTTGTACCATTTTGTGGAACTGATGGAAGCATAAGAAAACATCACTCTTGTTTTGCATCAAGTAAACCTAAGTGGTATGGGTGTGGCGGTCAATGAATGTGACAAACCACCATGACCAGAAGTAGAAGAAACCCGAGCAGGACCCCAAACATCTGAATGAACCAAGTCAAAAATACCAGTGCTCCTAATATAAGTAGGTTTATAGGAGGTACGAGCCTGTTTAGCCAGAATACAAGCTTCACATAATAACTCGTCCTAATTACATTGTTTAAATAAAAAAGGAAATAACTGAGATAACACAACAGTGGAAGGATGCCCTAAACGACGGTGCCACTGTTGTAAAGTACTGATAGTAGAGTAAAGAGAGTGCGGGGTTGGTTGGGTAATGAGTGGAGGCTGATATGCTATTGGTGATGAAGGACCATCTACAAGAAGGTAGAGGCCACCATGCATTCTACCATGTCCAATCGTCCTCCCGCTTTTCAGATCCTAAAAAACACAATAAGAAGGGAAAAAAGTAGCTTTACAGTTCAAGGATTTTGTAAGACTACTAATAGAAAGTAAGTTTGTAGAAAAATTTGGGACATGAAGCACAGACTGTAAAGTAAGATTTGGGGAGCAACGGACGGACCTTTCCCAAAATAGGAGAAAGAGTCCCATTTGCAACTCGAACTATATCCTGCCCAGAGGAGGGAGAATACAGAATAAATGAAGAGGAAGAACCTGTCATGTGATTAGTGGCTCCAGTATCAATTACCCATGGATGGGTAATATTGGAAGCACATTGACCAGCATAGGATGTACCTGACCGAGCAAAGAATGAACCTGATGGCCCTAAAGCTGATTGATGACCAGTGGTGGCAGCAATGGATCGTAGAAGATTCTTGAAAGCCTGAAGTTCTTCAGAAGTGAGCACAAAAGATACAAAAGTTGGAGGTCCGGGCTGTTCACAAGTTTCCGTCTGATGTGCTTGTGGAATCTTCCCAAACTTAGACTTTTTCTCCCGTCTCTTCGCTTCAAAATCTAGGGGTTTCCCATGTAACTTCCAGCAGGTGTCTTTAGTGTGGCGCTCCTTGCCATAGTGAGTACAACGAATAAGTTCCTTCGGAGAAGAATAGTGTGCTGAAGGTTGTGTAGAGTAAAGCGCAGATCGCTCAACTGGTGCAATAGGCATCATTGAGATACGCCGTAAGTTCTCATTTTGTAAAATTGCATTAGTCTGCTCCAAAGTTGGGAGATGCTCACGGTTCAGAATTTGTGAGCGGACGTGATCAAAGTCAGAGTTTAAACCATCTAAGAATGTATAAACTCTGAGTTTATCCTTAGCACTTTTCATAGCAGCAGCATCCACTGCGTAAGCAGCTGTGAAGGTGTCATAGTAGTCTAGGTCTTGCCACAAGCTTCGGAGTTTTTAATAGTAGTCAGCCACAAAAAGTTCCTTCTGTTTCAGGGACCCAATCTTGACATGTAGGTCAAATATGATGGAGCAATTTCCTACTTGTGAGTAAGACTCCTTAGTAGCAGTCCATATATGGGCAGCATCAGGTAGTAACACAAAACCCCGACCTATCTTTGGTTCCATAGATCCAATAAGGTAGGTCATCACAATTGAATTCTCAGAGACCCATTTATTGTAAAATTTATTACTTGGGTCGGGTGCTATAAGCGCACCATTAATATATCCAAGGAGTCCTCTGGCAGCAATGGCCATATAGGCTGTCTTGGACCACATAAGATAATTGGTCCCATTCGATTTCACAGGATTTAAAGCAGTGGTAGTCAATTCCAATTTTGGTACCTCAAAGGAAGTAGCATCAGATAATCCAGACATGATGTAATAATAGATGCCACTAATGTAACAACTCAGATATTTCCCAGTGAAAAAAAAACGACACCGCCAAAATCTGAGAATTCAGAATTCAATGCACTCAACAACCATGATCATGGAAAAATAGGAATCGATTCTTCCCATATCAATTCCATAAAAACCCCAACAAAGAGGAATACCTATTTCGGAAATGATTTTTTTTTTTTTCAAGAAGGATTCTGCAATTATGGGTTGCACTGAGATGCAAAAAAAAATTCCAAGAAGAGATTGCCGCCGATGGTGCTTGGTCCAAGAGAGGCTGCTCACCACAGAGAATTAATATTTCTCAACAAAAAAGGACAAACTGCAGCAAATAAAAACCCTAGAATGGCTTGCGGCATATGCTGGCTGAGAAATCTTCCCGTCTCTGTGATAAATTTAGTTTTTTTTTGTTTTCAAGAGGAAAAAAAAAGGACTGCAACTTTCTCAATTTATGACATCCTCTTAAATTGCAGCCCTAATAATGGGTTAGGGGTTAAGAAAAAGAGAAGAAGAAGGATTAACATGATGCGGTAAAGAGAGAAGGGGTGAGATACACCTTGCGTTCAGGTTCTCTTGAGAAAGGAGCCTTGTGGCAAGGAGAAGAAAGAAGGGAGGGGAGAGGTGGATTGCGGTCAGGTTCTCTTGAGAGGTAGCTCTGATACCATATTGAATCAGAGATTGAGAATGAATGAGTGAGTTGATCTACTTCATCCCCAAATGCCTTTATTTATAATCAACATAATGAAGTAAATAAAGAAAGTAGGTAGAGCTGACCTAGCACACACATTACACATTTAACACATGTTAAATGTGTGTACATAAAGCTGTCCTAGCACACACATGACATGTGTTAAATGTGTGTACATGAGTTGTCATTCTTATCTTCTTATCCTAAACAGATCCACTTAAATTGAACCGAACCGTGAATCAGTTCATTACTTACAACAAATTTAATAAATGAATCTTAATTTCAAGTAAAGTAGTTATTATGATAGGTTTGTTTGTAGTATTGATTTTCTTCCCATATAATTTTTAATTGCTTTTGATGTTGCTCTATTAGGAGGCTAGAAATATTGAGGATTTTCTCGAGAACTTCAAGAATGATCCTACTGTCAAGATTCCTCGGGTTTATAAAAAGCTTTCAGGTCCACATGTTTTAGTAATGGAATGGATTGATGGTATTCGGTGCACTAATCCACAGGTATACTACAGATGGTGACATGCATCTCTTTTGGTATACTATATCTCCTCGAACTCAATCTCATGGAGAATCGATCTTTATATATTTGAAATTTTATTTTCTTTTTCTCTGAGGATAATTCCTTCCTTTATTTTATTTTCTTAAATCTTATGACATGTACATTGCAGGCTATTAAAGAAGAAGGCATTGATGTAAATGGATTTTTGACCATTGGAGTAAGTGCAGCCTTGCGGCAATTACTAGAATTTGGATTGTTTCATGGAGATCCACATCCTGGAAATATCTTTGCTATGCGTGATGGCCGTATTGCATATGTTGACTTTGGGAATGTTGCTGTCCTCAGCCAGGTAATGGCTAACTTTAGATATACATTTTAAAGGTCCACTAATATAAAATTAACCAAGAATGGGGCCCCTTCTTGTCCATTTTTGGGGGATGAAAGGGTTAAAGATTGATGTGGACCTAGGATTGAAGCCAATGATCCAGAGTTTGGAGACAGGAGGTATCTGTGCAATGCAGATTTACCCAAGACCTATTTAAGGCCGAAGGTGCAATGTTGTCCTCTCAAGATCCCAAGTAGGTTCTGGTTTATCGCTGGCTCAACATATTTCAATTCATTAATTGAAGGCACAACATTGTGATTTACTCCATTAGTTATATTGGAATATAAAATAGAATCCTATTCACGATTCCACGTCCTAAGTTGGGGTATGATGTAGGATTAGGTCAACAAACCCTAACCCTTGTGAATAACATGTATAAACCACAAATTCCAAAATTCAAACAAACTAGAAAAATCAGACTTGAATGAACTTGAGTCATATTGACCAGAAGCTTAAATATATAGTGCAATGATGTTCCATAGAGGTAAGCTAGACTTTAAGGTGAAAGAAATCAGTGACAATGGCCTAAAAACTAATGAGATTTGACACTTCAAACATCTAAGTTACTTGGACTCCAAAGTCCGATAACAGAACTGCTTGCTAAAAGTTGTTTCAAATTTTAGTTTATGATATTACTCATATAGAATTTTCAACCACCTAGTTTGAGGCCAAATGATAATTCCAGGTGGGTCTAAAATGTAGTCATATCTGACTAATATAATATAATTTTTTTTAAAAACCAGCCAATTGTAAAATTTGTTAGGGACAAAAAGATGTTATTGGGTTATCGGGAAAGGGGGAGAGATGGTGCTATTTCTCTACTCCTTTCTCTTTTGTTGTTTGACCTTTTTACTTCTTTTCCTATCTATGGTTGTTCATGTTTATTCTCTCTATATATTGAATTGAATCGTAGTTTCAACATATTGTTGACTCCCAAAGTTACAGCAGCCTCTCTTTCTCTCCGTTCTTCTTTTTTCTCCTGCATGGTATCGGAGCAAGATCTCTAAGCACTGTTGATCGTGTTTGATACTTCTTCCATTGCCCTTAATTTTGATTGTTACCTGTCCAAACTTCTAGTTTGCATCTATAAGCAAGAGGGGGTGAGATCACCCCTTGTTTTCGATTGGAAAATATGGATTGATGGAGATAGCTTGATTGATGCAAGATTGATTACTATAGGCAGTTCTTTTTGGCGGTAATATGTAGAATCGATTATGACTGATATTGAGATCTGATGTGTGCAAAATTGATTGCTGAATTGATTATCGGTTTGTGATTGATATCGAGATCTGGTTTTTTGCTTGATATCAAGATCTGGTTTGTGTAGAATCGATTGCTGAATCGATTATCCGTTTGTGATTTATATCGAGATCTGGTTTGTGATTTCATCGAGTGGGTGAGTCAATTTTCTGGTTTTCCTTTTGCTTCTCGGTTGTTTGAACTTTAGTGTTAAAATCAAATTTTGAAGTTCCTTTTTTGCCTCTTGGTTGGCTGAATCGAGTGCTACAAATTTGGAGTGTTTTTAGCCTCTCGGTTGGCTGTATCGAGTGTTAATCTGATTTGTCATTTCAATTGCTGAATCGATTATTGCTGGTACATGCTATCACCTGGTTATTTTCTCCTCTTTTTGAAGTCAGTGGCTCAATCCAAGACAACTCTGACTGAAGTAATGTCTTCCTCCTCCCATCGGATTATAGTGAAGAAATTAGGGCATAATAATTTTTAGCAATGGTGGAAAATTATTTAGTTGGTTTTGATAGGAAGGGATCAAAAGAGTCAATTAACATAAACTACGTCTAGTATAGACTCTATATGGGACACTGTTGATGCCCGGGTTTTAGGCCAGTTGTTGAATTCTGTGGACAATCATATTGTGGATCTTGTTACCTACATTGATACTACTATGAAGGAATTGCGGGACTATTTGAAGGTAAGGTTGTCATATTGCTACCTGGTGGTCATGGGTTCGAAACACGGAAACAGCTTCTCCGTGTTGTGGGGGTAAGGTTGCGTCATGCACTGGGACGCCTCTAATCGGAAGGGTCGTCCTCCCACCCAATACTTCATTGATTTTAAACGGATGTATGAAGAGTTGAATTTCTTACTTCTTATCAGTGGTGATGTGCTGCTAATGATTCAGGTACAACCAGAGGAGTTGACCGTTATGGGCTTTTTGGGAGGACTTGGCCCCGACTTCGATTCTGTTGGTAGTGACAAGATGGCCTTTGGTGGGTGCTTTTTCTGATGTTACTAGTTTCTCGTGATGGTTTCTGTAGGTAGTTTAGCTCTTTTGTCCCATCAGGCTGGTTGTGGTGGTGGGTCTGGTTGTAGTGTTGGTTTTGGTGGTGGTACTGGCAGTGGCTAGCCTCTTGGCGCACCAGCTTCTTCAGAAATGTAGCAGTTTGGAATAAAAAAAACTGCCAAAACTGAAACCGTAGAAGGAGAAAGGAGTGAGGAGAAGAAGGAGAAGACAAATTGACTCCTTAGAAAGAAGAGAGCCAACTTACGTGCTCAACTCCTCTCTATTCCTTTTTATTTATATTGATGAATACAATATGGAAACAATGACCAATAAGAAGTTTCAATCTAATAAAAGAAAGAATATAAATAATATAGGATCTAAATAATATCGGAAGCAAAATAGAAGTCCAAATATGGGACCCACAGCTCATAGCGATCGCTATGAGCTGTGTCCCTTTTGTAAGTGACGCTAATACTCCCCCTTAAGCTAGAGCATATAGGTCACCCATGCCCTACTTGGAACAATTTTGCCGAAATCTAGGACCAAATAGAGGTTTGGTAAGAATATCTACTAATTAATTTAACGAAGATACAAAAGGGGTAACGAACAGTTTCTTCTGAACGGCATGACGAACAAAATGGCAATCAACCTCAATGTTTTGGTGCGCTCATGGAACACCGGATTACTAGCAATATAAATGGTAGCCTGGTTTTCACAAAACATAGTCATAGGGCAATTTACGAGAAAACCTAATTCTTGAGAAGAAGATTGCATATCCACATAAGTTCAGTAGAGGTTTGGGCCATAGCCCTATACTCAGCTTCGGCACTGGACTTGAGCACAGTAGTTTGTTTCTTGCTTCTCCAAGTAACCAGATTCCCTCTAACAAATATACAATAACTAGTGGTGGTGGAGCGTCTATCATCATCAGCCCCAGCCCATTCAGCATCAGAATATTTGGTGATATCAGTATGTTTGTGATAATGGTAGATCAGTTCTTTTCCTGGAAATTTCTTCAAATATCTCAATATGCGATAAGCCGCATCCTAGTGACTTTGCTTTGAGGCTTGCATGAATTGACTAGTGACCCCAACAGCAAACGACAAGTCAGGTCGAGTAACTATCAGATAGATAAGTTAACCAACAAGCCTTCGGTATTGATGGACATCAGGGAAATCAGGACTATCGCTAGTCTCAAGCTTTTGATGAGGGTCCATAGGAGTGTCAGCCGGTTTAGAACCAAGAAAACCAGCTTCAGTCAGATCAAGAATATATTTTCTCTGGGATAAATTGATTCCCTTACTGCAACGAACCAGTTCAATGCCCAAGAAATAATGAAGTAGGCCCAAATCCTTCATTTGGAAGTGTCTATTTAAATAGGACTTGACCTCAACAATGCCAGACACATCATCTCAGGTAATTATAATATCATCAACATAGACTGCTATAATAATCACTTTAGAAAGCTGCCGCTGAACAAATATAGAATGATTAGAATAACATGGAGATAAACCACATTGAGTAATAATGGAGCTAAACTTTTCAAACCAGGCACGGGGGGACTGTTTGAGACCATAGGTAGCTTTATGTAGTTTGCATACTTGAGTGGACATCCCCCTTGAGCAACATACTCTGGAGGTTGCTCTGGATAAACCTCCTCGTGAAGATCACCATAGAGAAAGGCATTCTTGACATGTAACTGATACAGAGGCTAGGTGTGATTCACAGCCAAAGAGATAAGTATTCAAACAAACATGAGGCGGACAATCGGGGATAACATCTCAAAATAGTCAACACCATGTCTGAGTAAACCATTTGACAACAAAACGAGCCTTTAGCCGTTTAACTGTCCCATCAGGGTTGTGTTTAATAGTGTAAACCCAGTGGCAGCGCACAGTAGTTTTCCCTGGCGGATGATCAACTAGAATCCAGGTACAGCGGGAGAGAAAGGCATCCATCTCTGAATCCATAACCGCCTTCCACCCTTGGTGAGATAAGGCTTGGACATGGGTGGTAGGGACAAAAGTAGTAGACAAGGACAGAGCAAGATTGTGGGTGGGGAAAGGAAGATGGGAGGTAGTAACAAATCGTTCAATAGGATAGGTAACAAGAGATTTCTGGGTGCAAGAGTGCTTACCTTTGTGAAGGGCAATAGGGAGCTCAAAAGGGACCTCAACACCAAGAGCAGACAAAGTTGTGGGCAGAGCAGCATCCATAGGAATAGACTTAGGCCAGCGTTGTAAACTTGTAGTAGAGGTGGGGAAGGGTGGTTTGTAAAGGGATGGACAAGGGGTAAAGGGATAGGGGAGGTTGGAGGGGGTGGTAGTGGTAAGAGGAGGGTAGTAAGAGATATCCTCAAAAAACGTAACATCAACACTAACAAATGTCGATGGGTAGCCACGTCATAACAGCTGTAGCTCTTTTAGGTACGGGAATAGCCAAGGAAAATACACTTTAGTGACCAAGGAGATAATTTATCATGTTGAAGATGCATGAGATGGGCAAAACATACACACCCAAACACACGAGGGCTGACAGGAATGAGAGGAGCAGATGGATAAAGCTGAGAAAAGGGAACCTGGCCAAGTATAACAGAGGTAGGTATTCGATTAATAAGAAAACAAGTAGTAAGGAGGGCATTACACCAAAAGTATTTGGGAACATGCATATGAAAAATGTTGAATCAGAGAATGAGTGAGATAATAATCTCCTCAGTCTGCCTTTTTATTTATAATGAAGTCATGATAGACTAGATTACAAATATATCCCTAATGATAATAAAAGAAAAGAAAATAAAGAAAATTACAAAGATACCCTCTTGAACAAGTGAATTATGACACTCCCCCTCAAGTTAATACATATATATCATGCATACCCAACTTGGACAATATCATGTGAAATGGTTTCCCAGGTAAACCTTTAGTATAAATGTCTGCCAGCTGGCTTTGATCTGAAAAAACACCGGTGATGAAAAAATTGAAACTTGTTTCAATTTTTTCGAGATATTCGTCCGACGATTTTATTCTTTCTCTAAAGTCATCGGTGTTATGATTATCTCTTTGAAATTCTCTCTCCAACAATCAATCTAGTATCTTCTACACAGATTTCATCGGTTATAGCCAGATCTTGATCGATTTACTCTGTTTGGAGATTGTCTAGTGGAGATTTTATTAATGAGAGAGATTGAAGAATACCGTAATAGAGAACACAAGAGAGATTTGATCAATCCGTTGTTCACTCCCTGGCTCTTTCTCCAATGTCATCGGTGCCTCGATTATCTATATGAAATTCTCTCTCCAACAATCGATCCAGTATCTTCTTCACAATTCTTGTCAGCTACAGCCACATCTCGATCAGTTCTTCACTATAACCGTTTTAAGACCCGCACCCAAATTTCCATCCTAATTTAGAAATTTTCCTAGCGATAGGTCTTACTGCCATAAATATCGGGCGATATGACCAAAGTGGGCAAGACACAATGGAGGGAAGGTAGACTCGATCTAACACCATACAAAGGAGATTACACTGCATTTTGGTTGTGCAGATGGACAAGTGGTCGGCTAGGCGTGCGGATGGTGCCATCAGTAGCACGTAGTCTGCGTTCTAATTTTGGTCGTGCGGATAGACAGTGGTCCGGATGGGCGTACGGATGGTGCCATTAGCCTCACGTAGTTTGCGGGCTGTTTTTGGTTTGCGACCCCTGGGCCACATTAGCACGTGAGAACCTATTGTAGAACCGATCTAATCAACTAGTTTAGACCCATGGTTGACCTTGGGTGATTATCAACTCAACTATGGACCATAGAATAGACCGAGACCACCTTTTTCCAACGGTTTGGGTTGGTCTCGCACCAACCCTAGTAGTCAACCGTTATATAATGGTTGTTAGAGTTGAGAAAACCTTAACCACCAACCTTTGACACGTCTGGTGAAACGTGAGAGAGATTGATAGAAAGCTTGGGAAGGGAGAAGAAGAAGAAGAAGAGGGAGGAGAAGAGACTTCGTCGACTCTTCGACCACGTGCTTGTAGCAGATCTCAAAGGAGGAAGAACCTTTGGTAAGCATCCTCTCCCTCTTAATGCTTTTTGATTCAATATACGTTAGAGAGATCTTACTCTCTAGATGTATAGAGGAAATCCTCTGTCCACCATTAGTGGTGAAGACTCGAGGAACCAGATCCGTAACCGTACCTGATCTTGGATCGTGAACAGTAGCCAATGAATCATTGAGACCACATAGGTTCGATTTAGAATGCTTAGATCTGATCAAGAGATCTTCCCATGAGTGAGGAAAGACCTTAGAAGGATGGGATCATGGATCCCCATCAAACCTTTGGACAAACTCTTAGTTTTGGATCTGAAAACACCTTGTCTGACAGATGAGGTAATTCTTTTCCTCGTTGTTAATGGATTTATAAAATGGTAGTGATGATACTTCATTGCTGTATCGAAGAAAAAGTTATTTTCCTCATTGTTAATGGATTTATAAAATGGTAGTGATGATATTTCATGGCTGTATCGAAGAAAAAGTGTTCATCCACCATTAATGGTGAGCACCCAAACACCTGATCGGGTGTCAGATCCGATTTCGAATCGGGAACGAAAACCAAAGGATCGACAAGACCCTATAAATCCAATTTTTATTAACCAAAGGGCTATATCCATAATCCCTTGAGAACTAAGAAGGACCCTAGGAGGTTATAACCATGAAACCCTGTTGGATTCAAAGATTGGGAACTGGATCTGAAGGATTTTATCTCGGATCCAGCAGTTCGGACACCATCCGGATGGGGGTGCGGATGAAGATCCAGTGCACCCACAAGCACCCAAGGCCCTCGGGATAAGGTTTGACAGCACCCAGAACGTGCAGAGGGGCCTCTCGGCCAAGTAGAGGTGTGTGGCCTGCGACCACCAGCTGCACCCTATTAAGGGATGCAGTGCCTGGTAAGGTGCGGCTGGCCTATTAAGAGGGCAGCTCATGGCGTGGTGCGCCCAATGGCACCAGCTGCATGCAGTTCACTAGCCACACCCCTGTGTGCTCGACCAATGAATTGCTGTACTGCATATTGGGCTATGTTTCAAAGACGAAGGACTCTCTACCCATATTATAAGAAGTCCTTCGTATTACGCAATTTGTGAGGTGAGGATGGACTGTCAGACATGAGCGTCCATCCACACGTCACCTACCTCACGTGGACAGCAAGTCTGTCTCACCAGTCGTAATACCCTAGTTCCCTGAGGTATTGTGGGTGAGAGAGAATCTTCCTAAACCTTTTTAAGTAATTCTTTAAGTTGTTGAGAAATAAGGGGTATTTTGGTAAAATACCAGCCCAAGGTGAGTTTATAGCCTATTGGTGTATATTATTTACTCTTATGCTGTGATATGTATTAGTATATTATTATTATTATTATTATTATTATACTATTTTGTTAGATGAAATATCATAAACATCCTCCTTTGATGTTAGTGGGCTAAGAGGGCCCCACTTGTTGAGAGAGAGAGAAAGAGAGAAGGAGAATATGGGTTTTTTTTTTTAAAAAAAGAAGAAAAAAAAAAAAGAAGGGGGTGATCCAACCCGGTTCTGGTCTGGCCGGCCCAAGGACCAGCCAGCAAACCAGTTTAGTGCATCCATGTTAATGGGTTCCATGCAAGAAGACAGCTCAAACATGAGCTGTCATTTGAGTGTTTAATGAATTAACACCTGTAAATACAGGTGTGGGGTTAGGTTGTAAAGTTAATTAAAGGCCAAGGGCCTTGAGAGGATTAAGAAGAAGTTGGAGAAACTATTAGTAAATACTCATGGAGGGTACCAAGTTAGTTATATGTTAGTGATGCTTACTTAGGTCATTATGAGGGCAAATCAGTAATTGACCTAAACAATTAGCCCTCTAATTACAGGTATATAACAATGGGGGTACGTACGATCAGTTCACTTTTACCTCTTAGTTATACGTAGAGAAAAGTTGTGAGAGGGTATCAACAAGGAGGAAAAAAAAAAAAAACAGAAATTTGAAGAAGGAAGAACACGATAGTAGCTGTGATCAGTTCAACATAAGAACAGAAGAGAGAGAGAGAGAGAGAGTGAGTTGTGAGCAACAGAAGTGGTGGTTGCAGCTGAGCTCCAGAACCATGAAGGTTTTCTTTCATTTTCGGTAGGAAGAAAAAGTGCAACAGTTATTGCTGTTCAAGGGACTTGCAGATTCGGCAAGGAGGAAGATCTGCTGTAACAAGTACAGCGAAAAGAAAGAACCTATGGCAGAGAAGTGAAAGTGAGAGTGAGGAAGGAAAGAATGGAAGGGAGTGATTGTTTATGAGGAAGATTTGTTGCAGCAGCAAAATTATAACTCAAATGGGAAGGAATTGTCGTTTTTGGTTGCAGAAGAAACAAGTGCAGTAACACCTGTTAATTGGATTTTCCATTCTTAGGTAGGAACCCTAACATACCTTAAATTCATGCAATGAAAGTTGAGGGCATGTCGGGTTAGGAGAGCTGCCAAATCAACCTCAAAGTTGAGGTATCTCATACAATTAGAAATTCAGCAATATTTTAATGTTGAAAGTAGACAGCAAAGAGCTGAGCTATTGTACCAAAGAAGTAAAGAGGAAACCTAAAACAGAGGAGGAAATTAGGGAGTAGAACAAGTGGGTTTAAGTTTAACATATATATATTCACCTTGCAAAATAAGAGTTAGTTAAGTCAAGCATGGTCCAGTGAAGCTGAGTTCGGTGAAGGCAGGAATAGAAGAAGCAATGGCAGGCTGCTGCTAAGGTATGAATCAGTTCACTTTAATGGTTATGAAAAGAAATTAATAATTATGATGCTATTTCAGGTTAGGGGCAGCACCGAACTGGTTCTTACTGAACCCTTAGCATGAATATCAGTTTATGACATTAGATCAATTAACATGATGAGATATATGAGGAGGCCATAAACTAAGCTATATATATATATAAGAGAGGCTTAAAAAGAAAAGAGAGAGGTGGATCAGCAAATATGCTTTGCTCAAAGGGCTTAAATGAACCTAAGTACTGTTGTGGGAAACTTGGACTGAAATAGTAGTGAGCTAAAAGTTTCATGGAAGTTCTCTGTTTTCCAGAATAGTTTAAAAAAAAGAAGAAAAAAAAGATTTGCCTTAGTATTTGAATTAGAATTTTTATTGGGAATAATGACTATTATGCCCCTATAATGTGAGATATTTTTTAGTTGAATTTAAGAAAAGGGGGATTTTGGCATAATGACCATCTTACCCCTAAAAATGTAAGAAAGAGTTGTGGACAAATTTAGGGAAGATGTATTGTGGTTGAATGACCATTTTACCCTTAAGAACTAGGATATTGGATTTTTAGGAAATGATCGTTTTGCCCTTGGCTTTTGCCAAGGCATTATAGCAGTATGTTTTAGCAGAATAAGAAGGGTATTTTAGTCATTTTTCAAAGTTAATAATTCTAGAATTCATGTAAGGCAATTAGGAGAATTTCTAAGAAAATATTTATGTTATAATTATATAGAACAACAAAAGGCTGAGGCTAGAGAACTAAAAGACAAACTGATCAAGCTTCTCCATCTAGCAGAGGGGAGAGATATTGACAGTACACCACCAAGTGAGGGGAATTATTTGCCTACATTACTTGTGTGTTACTTTATAATATTTGTTAAGCTATGGAATTTTATGTGAATTATGCAATATTGATATTATGACATGATGGGTGCTGTATTTTGTAATTTGATATATGCTTCATACTGTGAATGTGAAAGTGATATGATAAATCGGGAATGGTAATTATTTAATGATAATCATTGATATGTTTCATGACATGTTGGAAATGATATTTTTTTTATGACAGTGCTCTTATGAGTGCACTTAAATGTATGCAGAATTGACTGTGAATGATGTAAAAATCAAACATCATGGTCATGCATATCATACTGATATGAACATGTAAGAAAAGAAATGATTTAACATTTATGGAAAATTAAATGGCTTAAGTGGCGAAAAGGAAAATGGAGAACTTAAGTTATTCAAATGTTATCTGAGCCTCCAGCACAAGGCTAGAGAAGGGAAAAAGAAAAGAAATGTAAATAAGTTAAGCCTCCAGCACAAGACTGGAGAATGAAAGAAATGTCTACCAAGCTAAGAATGATAATTAAATTAAATAATAAAATTTTAAAAACCCGTGTTTGCTGCCCCCTTCTCGTTAGGGGTATGATAATGAGTGGAGATGCGTAGCACCAAGAAGTCTGGGACTTCACCATCTTTTGCTGAAGCCGAGACATCTGGGATGTCACCAATCCATTGGAGGACTGAGAGTTATGGGAACTCACCGCCTTTGGGGTGAGATGTCTGGGACGTCCATTTAGATGCAGCTACCAAGACGAGATGTTTGGGACATCAACTAGTGCTTTAACGACTCCAAATGTTAAGCATAGTACAACAAACACATGACTGGCTTACCTAGGATTACTTGAGTTGTTTTAACAGAGATTTTTGCATTCATATCATAAGTATATGTTAATTTCCAAATATGTTAAATCTTTTCCATGATGTGTGTGATGAGGTCTGAATTAATGTATGCTTTGTGAGTGTGTGTGATTTCTGTTGTAAGTAGTTAAATTTTCCTCATTGAGCGTAAGTTCATTCTGTCATTCAAATGATGGATTTCAAAGATAGGTGGAGAGCACTCAGAGGTGTATTCTGATTTAAATGACCCCACTTCCAGAGGAAAAGTGTCTGAAGCCGCTGGACTCATTTTCTTTTGTTCTGCTATGAAAGCTTTTGTATGTATATAAAGAACAAGAACTGTGTAACTGGTATAGGCATGTAAGTATGTTTTGAATATTAAGTAATGGTGTCACTAAAACAAGAGATGTATGTAACCCTTCTTGGTGTTAATTAATATCATTTAAGCTTCCGCTAAATTTATGTTCTATTTGTTTGTTTCTCTTTGAGCCTTTTGAATCCTGGCAACTTAGCTATAACGTACTTGGCTCTGACTTGGGGGCGTTACAGGGCCTAACCTATGGACCTAGTGAATGTCACTATTGATATGGAAACAGTAGTCTTAATCTAATGCAATGCTAGGACAAACCCTTATCTAATTATTTATTGGATAACAGTGAATAACATTATTTTGATAGAGATACGAAGACACCTAAACGAGCGACTCGAACGATACTACATTAGTTATTTCTATTTATCTCTCAGGTAAGGGGATTAAACCTTTTGTTTGCGTAGGTCCAATCTATATTTCTTGATGACTTGATGATTGTGGTGTGATATGGTAAGTTGTGTGTGATAACATGCCATCCAATATACTGTATTGTTTGTTCATGCATTCGCTTTAATAATTGTATGCGATTAGTAGTGCCTGTAGTGGTTTAGAAGCGGTTCGAATGGGACGCTTCGCAATCTTTCCATGAAGGGTGTTGCTGGTCTGGGTGATACATAATGTCTGGTTACATTGGTAAGGGAGAAGGTGGGTGGAATGGGACGCTTGCATCACCTCGTACTGACACTGCTTTGCATTGACCAAAAGTAACCTAACTGGGTCACGATGTTTTATGTGGGGACCGGACGGAGTTGGAAGCTTAGCTGGGTTACGGTTTAGTAATATGGTAATTAGGTGGACTTGATTAATTGCACATAAATACTCGTATAACTGTACCCCTAGTCAATAGGGGGTTATTTATTGGCATAGGTTTAATAAAGGGTGGTCTGATCATAGCTGCAATGTTCCCCATGTCCGAAAGTAGTGTAAATAGACGGGTGAGTCGACTAGTGGGATTACCATCTCCTCAAGTGTCACGTGGTTGAACTTGGGATGAATCGCGGTTAGGAGAGTACCAAGACGTCAGACCTATACGTAGGGGATGTTTCTTGTACGCTGAGGGAGGCGACATTCATTTTGATGGGGATGACACGTGTAACCTGGGGGATGTTTGTTGTAGGCCAAGGGAGGTGACATTCATCTTGGTGGCCCATGAATTGGCACATACAGTTATCATACTTGACCGTAATTATAGTTGCATGCATTTGTATGTTGCACGTTTGATTTCTTTACTAAGTTCGGTGATTGAGCTTACTCTCGTGTGCACACATTATTTTAGATTATGCTGGTGTAACTTGATGCAGTAGCTTGCTCATGGCTGGACCGACATGAACCGATTTGGCTACCCAAGCCAAACTTGAATCGGTTCAAACCCAAACCCAAATCCAAATCAATCTTTTGGTCTAGATACTAGATAGGGTTGGTAGGGAATTAATTTAGAATGGGAAGTTTCAATTTTATGTTTCATTAATTATGATTTCTGTTTTGGGTAGGGATTTTATTCCATAGAGAGCATAGGTAGTTACTAAAATTATTTCAATTAGTTTAGAAGTATTTTCCTTTATAAAGGCATGTAATAGAGTAATCGACATAACAGATTTGAGAATTAATTGAAAGTCAGTATTATGGTACCAACGTGGTCAGTTGTGTGCTTGTGAGCCTACGAGCAGAAGTTGCCATCTCTCTCTCCCTCTCCCTCTCCCTCTCTTTCTTTTGTCTTTGTGATCAGAACCGATCATCCTTTTAGGTCTTGTTCTTCCTTTCGCCCTCTTTCCCTATTTCTTCTTCTCTTCTTGACCCCTCCCCTGTTCTGGCGGTAAACCCAGTCCCACATAATCCCATCGATCTCCCTCACGCCTTTTCCTTTTCCCCTACAATTCTGGACGGGAGTATCCCTTCCCTAGACGATTCAGTCCCTCAAAGCCCTTGACTAGAAATCCCCTCAACAGTGAGAAGCGAAACCTGCAAATTACCTGTACCTTCCTTCACCGCCAGGGATTGTTTCAGTCATTTTGTCCATCGGTTCTCCTTGCAGGTTCTTGGTATTGTTGTGTGGATTCAATAGGCCAATGGTTTAGGAATTT
This sequence comes from Protea cynaroides, assembly GCA_028583415.1. Lineage (NCBI taxonomy): Eukaryota > Viridiplantae > Streptophyta > Magnoliopsida > Proteales > Proteaceae > Protea > Protea cynaroides. The sequence continues at coordinate 41,920,138 of CM053274.1, read as the reverse complement.
ACCCTTGAAATTTCAGGTTCATTGGAGTTGTATTGAAAGAGTTCTATTCATTTATCTAAATCTGGTTCCACCTCTTCTTTCTTTTGTTCGTGAATAGCTTCCAATGAATGTTGAAGAAGCTCTTTAATCTGTTATTCCAGATTTACCCCCTTGGCTTTATATATAACTCTGATTTGCTCTTCTTTAAGTTTCCTTCCAAAACTGCCCTCATCCATTTAGCCTTTATTACAAGTATATCATAAGGTCTGTTTGGTTTCTTAAGTTATTGCATAATTCTGAATATTTACCAATTCTGCCACTGTCATTATTATTTGAGTTGATTATTGTTTGGGTGGACCCATTAGCGGACCAATTAGGGTTTTCTAACCCGGATCCCGCATCATAACCATTGGTGACTATATTAATACTTCGAGGTACTGTCCATCCGGTGTGGAGGATATTGATGGTGATAGCTAGAAGGTTTAAAATCTTGGATCTCGGGGGCATCTCGGCCCCTGGGAAAACCGAGATCTCGATGAGATCTCGCCGAGACTCTGCATAAAACCAAGACACCTCAAAACAGGCTGTTTCGGTGGCCAAATGTCATTTTTAGGCTTGATACTTCAGGAAAACCTTATTTTAGCATACATAAACACATTTAGAGCACACTTTGTGGTTGTTTGGGTTCGTAAATAGGGCTCACGTGTCTAAAAAAGGACTTCCCAGTGCACGAAGCTCCCGCTATTGCAGGGTTTGGGTGGGCAGAATGTACACGGCCTTACCCCCACAATGTGGAGAGGCTGTTTCCAGGATAGGGCTCATGTGTCTAACATATAAAAATGGAATCACATTCTACAAACTTAAGTTTTTTCTCTCATGTAAAAATCCCATTTCTGGCAAAGAATCTTACCTTTCACGGTTAATGTGGAGCTCCCACAGCAATCTCCGTACCCCAAAACACCACTGGCAGCAATTTCGTTTGAAAAAGTAACAAATCTTCAAGTTTTTTGAGCAAAAGAAGAAAAAAAGAGGAAGATATCTGTTCTCGGTTGAGAATGCCCCTTCTATAACTAATAAAAAAGGAAAAAAAAAGCAATTTCTTATTGAGACTTGGCGAGAAATTGCTAAAAAATCATTTTTTCCTCGGTAGGATCTGGGCAAGATCTTGCAACCGAGATGAGATCTGTTATCGCTTAAGATCTCGTCTTGGCCTTCACCAATAAGGCTGAGAAAGCCGAGATCCGAGATCTCGAGGAGATTTTGAATTATGATAGCGACGAAGATGTCCATAGCTCTAGTTGCGAGTGCAACGACTCTGTCTATGGATAGGTGTGACCATTCTTTTATAATACAACTAGTGTTTAAACAAACTCATTGATTGGGGACGTGTTGTCCAAATCTTTTAAATAACACTTAAGTTCTGTAACCACTTTTAATTAGGATAATGTTTTGAATATTACTTTCATAAATTGTAGATGTCAGCTACTTTGGACTTGAGATAAGACTTCTACTTAATTTAATTAAATATATATATATATATATATATATATATATATATATATATATATATATATATATATATATATATATATATATATATATATATTGTTTCTTTAATTACTCTGAACAGGTTGATTATTACCATGTGTGGGTAACGTTATGGGTTTGTAGTTGGGTATCCTGTGAAATGTGATCCTGGAGGGGATGTCTTTGCTTGCAAGGAATCCCGTTACATTCCATAGTACCGATACATCGAGAACGGGGTGTGATAACCGTGGAACTTACATTGAGGCTACAGCCAGATCTTGATTGGTTCGTTGATTGAGTTCAAAAGCACGAAAACTATTACAGTTGGCATGATTCAATAATTTTTTGCAATAATTTTTGGTTTATTTGTTTTTAAATCGCTGAAGAAGCAGAAATCAAAGCACCCAAATTCTTACTCTACCAATGATCTATCGATTCTACTGATGCCATGAAATTTGTCTTTGTTGAGTGTATTGCATAGGCACTGTGCACCGCTCGACCAAGGAGAGTTTGATAAAAAAAATGGAGCTTTGCTTTAACTCTTTGGAGATGGGGGTTCATGGAGAAATCTTTGTATCATCAGGGAGTGGTTATATTATAATCAGGTTTTTATGTTTTTGCCCTTACACTTTGAGCCGTTGGAAAGAAAAGACCCACGTGGTAACTTAAGTTGTGGAAAAAAGAAGCAAAAATGATTTTTGGCCAAAAATCATAAACAAATCTCAACTTCTTTTTGAATTTGGGCTTATTTTTATTTTTTCTTTTCATAAATAGCACCCCAAAAATGATACCAAACACCTACAAAAACAAAAACATGTCAGAAAACAAAAATAAAAATGATACCAAAGACAACTTAAGGATATAGAGGATCTAAAAAGATATAGACTTGGAGAAAAAGTTATCTATAAAATAGTTAAGATGAGGAAAAGGAAGATTAGAGATTTAGACCATGTTAGATGTATTACAAGTGCAGATGGTAGAGTTATAGTAAGGGATGAAGACATTAAAGGGAGATGGAACAATTATTTCTACAGTCTATTAAATGAAGATGTCTTAGGAAATAGTGTCCTAGATTGCTACATTACCCACCATGACACCACAGATCATAGGTATATACGCAATATTAGGATGACAAAAGTGAAAGAAGCTTTAAGGAGGATGAATGTAGGTAAAGCACCAGGCCCAGATGAGGTCCCAATAGAAGTTTGGTAGTGCCTAGGAATATATGGGGTACCTTGGCTAGCTAAGTTATTCAATAAAATTAGGAGCACAAAGAAAATGCCAAATGAATGGAGGAGAAGTATTGTGATTCCGATCTATAAAAAGAAAGGTGATATTCAAAATTGTAATAACTACAGAGACATAAAACTAATGAGTCATACTATGAAACTGTGGGAGAGAGTTATTGAAATTCGCTTGAGAAAAGAAACTACCACTATGGAGAGCCAGTTTGGTTTTATGCTAAGTAGGTCCGTGACAGAGGTTATTTACTGGCTTAAGAGACTCATGGAAAGATGTACAGAATGCAAGAAGGACCTCTATATGGTTTTTATCGATTTAGAAAAAATTATGATAGAGTTCCTAGGGAGTTAATCTGGCAAGTACTAGAGAAGAGAAGTGTTTCAAGAAAATATGTGGACTTAGTTAAGGATATGTATTATAATGTGGTGACTAGTGTGAAAACCATGGGGGGTTAAGGTCGTGAATTCTCAATTACAATGGGGTTACATCAAGGATCAGCTTTAAGCCCTTAATTGTTTGCCTTCATTATGGATGATCTAACCAGAGACATTCAAGATGAAGTTCCTTGGTGTATGCTTTTTATTGATGATATTGTTTTGGTGGATGAGACAAAAGCAGGGATTAATGTCAAGTTGGAGCTATGGAGATCAACATTGGAATCAAAAGGTTTTTTAAGATAAGTAGAATGAAGACGGAGTATATGGTGTGCAACTTTAGTCACACAAGGATGGATAATGAGGTGGTGAACATTCGTGAAAGGGAGATACAACAAAGTGATCATTTTAGGTATTTAAGTTCA
>CM053274.1:41665837-41916091 GCA_028583415.1 Protea cynaroides | reverse complement strand
AAGCAGCCAAGGTGGCAGAGATGGATGGAGATGACTGCTGCTCAAGTTGTAGAACTCGTCGAAGTAAAGCATTAAATTGTGCCCTGGGAATTGTAGTGTTGGGGGTCATTATAGGAGCTGGGGCAGTAGTAGTGGTAGGTGTTGGGATAGAGACATCATCTATGGAGGCAGAGTTGACCAATGCCTCAGCCCATTCGGGACGGCCATGCTTGGCCCAACATTTATCAACTATGATTATTTTTGCTACAATGAGTACAATGCCGAGTAGTTTTATTAGTATTAGATCGGTCTATGCCACGACCATAAGATCCATGATCTCAACTGGAGCCATAACCTCTATATGAGGAACTTCGTCCTTATCCAACATACAAAACAGTTGTATCAGGTGGAGTTGTGGGACTACTTGAGGGCATCAATTGTTGGAGGCAAAACAAATGTTTCACTAAGTGTAGGAACCTTCTCACCAGACGGTAACTGAGTCTTGAAGGATTGGTACTGTGGAGGAACGCCGACTAAGAATTTTGCAACATTGAATTCAAATTGTTGGGCCTTGAGTTGATTTAGATCAGTAGTAAGTGGCTAAACAGTTTGAAGTTCTTTGAGGAGACCCTTAAAGCCTTTGTAGTATGCATTCAGGGTCTTGTCTCCCAACGAGCAACTGAACATTCGTTCATAAAGATCATAGACTCGAGAAATATTTTTATCCTTTGCATAACTTTCCTTGAGATCATTCCATATGCCATTGACACTTTGATGAAACATTACATTGGAAACAATAGAAGGGTCAATACTCCTCCATAGCCAAGTTTGAAGGGTGGAATTCTCACACATCCAGTCATCATAATTCTTTAAGATGTAGCATCTTTTAAATCAACAGTTGGAGGGTCATCAAGAAGGTATTGAAGCTTTCCCTTAGAGCGAATATATGCTTTAACAGCTTGGGCCCCTAACAATTAATTAGATACCCCCTTTAACTTAATTGAGGTGATTTGCACAGAGTAATCTTTATATTCAGTCATAAAAATAAATAAATTCAAGTAGCAGTACCGAGATTCTGATCTTGATAAAGTATAGTAACAATAAGTAATCAGCAGGTTCAAGGGGGGCATTCAATGATCTGCTTTATCTCGAGAAACACTTGGAGCAAGCACAAATTAATTATGATAAAAGTTTACAAGCAAGTAACCCCCAGTAGGAAGACAAGACCTGATCTCAAGTAGTAATAAGACACCAGCAAATTTGAACAACAGTAGCTTCTGAATTAAAAAACCAGAATCAAGATCAGCAGATCAGTAACAGTCAGATCAGTAGATCAATAGCAGATCAAGACCAGCAGATCAGTAACAGTCAAATCAGGGATCAGAAAGTGAGAATCAGCAGCAGTCAACACTTTGCAGTTGCAGTAATAAGAATCAGCAATAATCAAACCAGCAGATCAAAAAACCGGACCATTAAGAGCCAGGAACCAGCAGCAATAATCAAGCATAACAGTCGAAAAAGTGATCATTAAGAACCAGGAATCAGCAGCAATAATCAAACCTGGTTATCAATCACACCATCAAAGCAGAGATCAATAGCCATACTCGAACCAGACCATCAAACCGCAGCAGCAATGTCAAGCCAATCTCTATCAAAACCATAAAAGAGGACTGCAGCAGGTTTCGATATAATGAAAGTTCAATCTTCCATCATGGACAGCACATGATTGCTGTTCCCACAAAAATATTTTAAAAAAAAGGGAGAGGAAGGAGAAGTTGAGGCCTATCAAAACAGCAGGGTTAGTTTACTGCTTTGATACCATGTAGCAGCTTATCGAGGAAGAAAAGCAAATAACCAGAAACCGCAACAAAAAGAAGATGAGAAAGAGAAGTAGGAGAAAGAAAGAGGAAAGAAAATGTGTCCGCCCTCCTCAAAGTACCTTTATATATACCCGCAAGATAATCATGGAGACAATACAAATTTAGGAAACCATTCCTAAATCAGAAAGAAAGGAAAAAGAGTCCTAATCAATTAAGGAAACAATATAAAGACTATAAAGGCTATTGTGGAAACAAATCCACTATTACAATAAATAGAGATCACTAATAGAATTAGAAATATATGCAGCCGACAGTGGGACAGTGGGACCCACAGCCCTATAGCGATATAGCGTGACAGATATCGCTAACAAGTATTTAATTAGACTCTCAAGTCCCAACCAACTACTTAGGCCCTGACTTTGGGTACATAGGGCCTCACCAAATTTCATGAAGTGAGATGGGATATTTACACCTCTTTTTTTTTTTTTTTTTTTTTTTTTTTGTTTGTATATGGCCCCTTGGGATAGCATGCATACAGGTTACAGATATACTTGTATATCCATGTACCTAGTTAGCCCAATAAGTTCTCTTATTCTATCAAAAAATAAAAATAAAAAAAACTCTTAACTGAGTAACCGACTAAACCTTTTTAAAGTTTGAAATGAAAATTAGGAAGCCCCATGGACTCATCTTCCCTCCACAAAGTGACCTAGGGTAGCATTATCAATAACGGAGAAACGTGTTTGGTCCGTAGGGTACCTTAAAGGATTTTCTTTTGTCCTTTTGGATTTGATGAATGGAAAAAACTGGGTCAGGCAAGGATTAAAGTATTGTGTATCGATAGCATATCGGTCAGGTGATTTTAAGAGACGTATCATATCGTATCGTATCGTGGATACGATGGATATGTTAGGATACGGGGCAAGATACACACGGGAATGATTAGGGAACATGCAAAACACAAATTTTGAAGCATAAAAACACTAAAATAAACAATCTTGACGTATTTCCAAGGGTTAAAGGCATAGTTGATGACATTTGATGAGCTACATCCTTCGGTTCACATGAACTGTAGGTTTTTAGCAAGGAAGAAGACCAGAAAAGTGAAAAAATCAGTTGTATCAAGCTTTATAGTTGTGTATTGACCGAATCGGTTCGTATTGAGGTGTATCGATTCGTATCAAGGTGTATCGAGCCGTATCGGTAAGTGTATCTTATTTTTTGATAGAATGGAAACTTAAGTGTATCGATACGTACCAAGTGTATCGATTGTATTGAAGTGTATCGAGCTGTATCGGTTCGATACAGTCGATACATGTGGATACACTTTTTGTTTAAATAAAAGAAATATGTATCGAAGAGTATCATATCAATCATTGCTGATATGGATATGTAATGGTGGATACGGGGCGTATCGTATCAATACTTAAAACCATGGAGCCAGGTGATAGTAATGCAGACTGAATTTCACAGGGAATATCAAGAAAACCACCAAAAGAAAAGGTAACATTACTGTAACCGAGAGAGAAAGGAAAGAAACCAAAGAACCAAGAGGGGGAGGGGAGAGAAACTGAGAGAACCAAAGGGGGAGAGGGGTGCTAGACTAGTAGGAAAGAGGTGGGGAATACCGTAGCAGAAATAGGGGAAGGGAAAGTAGCTCCAAGAGAGAGATGGAGGGAGGAGAGCCGAGAAAGAAAGGAGAGAGAGACTTACATGGAGGGGGGGGGGGGAGAGGGAGCAACCAAGAGAGGGAAGAGCCGAGAGGGGGGAGCCGTGAGTGATCTTTCAATTTTTTTCTTTTCAATTCATCATATCATATCTATTCAATAAAGAAATTTGCCTATAAATAGGCGTACAATCCTAATTGAAAAGTAACTCTAAAAACTAATTAAAAAAATAAAAAATAAAATAATTCAAAGAGTATCCACGTCTAAAGGGGGGGAAGGGGACCGACAATATAATTCCAATAAATAAATAAAAACAGAATAAAAACTACTAACTATACTCAAACTAATCCATGCCTAAAGGAGGGACCCACATCTAAAATAAAAATAATAAAAAAACATACCTGTCTAAAATGTGGAGAAATAAAATAAGACTCTTAATTGAAACTCTAAACCTAATTAAACTCCTAAATAAAAGGCTAAATAACACTCGAATTAAAAATTACAAATATATCCCAAAATAAATAACATCCTCTAGAGATTCCAATCCAACGGATTCCGGCCTGCATTAGATAGACTTATCTAATAAGTTATCTCATCTTATTAAAACAAACTTGTCTATTAAAAATTCCAAAGATTTGCAAAAGAAATGTCATGGAAATATAACATTTGCTTGGAGTTCTCTTATGCAGTTCTTGTTAGTCAATATTGTATTGCAAATTAATAATTCTCTTGTCAAATAAGAAATTCCAAAAATCTGCAAGAGAAAAATGTCAATAGCATTCATTTGGATGCTCCCTTTTTTTTTTTTTTTTTTTGGAGTGGGGGGCTGCTCTTTACTTTTAATTAAGGTTTTCTCATGCAGGCTTTTGAATCAGTATTGCAAATGATTTACAAAGAAGCTGTTCAACATCTGACTTTTCCGCTGATCTTGTTTTCAGCAAAATAAACAGATTTTGATTGATGCTGTTGTCCATGCTGTAAATGAGGATTATGTTGAGATGGCAAATGATTTCACCAGGCTTGGCTTCCTTGCTAGTGGGACTGATGTTTCTCCTATTATCCCAGCGTTGGAAGCAATATGGCAAAATTCATCCGGAAAAGGGTTATCTGATTTTAATTTTAGGAGTGTTACTGGTACAATTCATGTTTTATGTTCTCGTTCTGTGAGATAGATTTTCTCTTGCTGTGGATTTCCTCTTGCTCAATTATTCTTTTCAAAATTGTACCAGTCCATATGCTTAACACATGCTTTTGAATTTCTGTTTTTCTAGGGTAAATTGTTATATTATAGGTATTGAATAACAAATCTAAAATACTTGATTCCCAATAAGGGAAATGAAAAGATTAGATATGTTAATTTCTATACCATTGGTGGCACTGTCATTAATCAGAAAACAACTTCCGGCATGGTTTTCTTTGGTGAAGCAATTCATAAGCATAATAGATTCTTGAGGTGAGTCCTGTGCCGTTTCTTTGAAGCAGTTTTGAGATTGTAGATCAATCTCAACTAAAAGTGAAACCTCTGGGAAAAGGGATGTTCTTGATAGAGAGGAGCCTGACTGAGCCTTCGGACGTAAGATTGGAGGTCTTGGTTTCCTGATTTCTTATTGTTGAATGATGGAATGACTTATCTGTAATAGATAGAGGTCCTCTTATTTATAATGTGAGAATGAATACAAAGAAAGAAAGAGGTAGTACAATACAGGTAGTACAATTGTACAATACAGGTAGTACAATGAATCTAGACAAAAAAATGAAATACGTATATTTTCAACACCTCCCCCTCAAGTTGGTGCATACATATCATGCATGCCCAACTTAGACAATATCATATGGAAGGATTTCCCTGGCAGACCTTTGGTGAAGATGTCTTCTAGTTGGTCTTCTGATCTGACAAACGGAATCTCGATTTGTCCACTGTCCAGTTTCTCTTTGATGAAGTGACGGTCTACCTCAACTTGTTTTGTCCTATCATGCTGAACCGGATCATTAGCAATGTTAATGCCTGCTTGATTATCATAGAATAATTTCATGGACTGGTTACACATAACCTTCAAATCTTTGAGTAGTCGTTGTATAGTAATTCGCATATTTCATGTGCCATTGCTCTGTATTCTGCTTCTGCATTGGATCGGGCAACCACATTTTGCTTCTTGTTGTGCCAGGTTACCAGATTGCCACCCAAGAATGTGCAATACCCAGAGATAGACTTACGATCAGGACTTCCTGCCCAATCTGCATCAGTATAAGCCTCCACCTGGATTTGTTTATTTGGTGAATCTGAAATGGCATATGTTTCCATTTTCAGAGGGTCATTAGGAGATAACAGGATTCCACTTCCAGGGGCTGACTTTAGGTAGTGCAGTATCCTATAGACAGCCTCCATATGTGTATAGTATGGGTCGTGTATAAACTGGCCGTATGTGGGCAAGATATACGAGTCTACCAATAAGTCTCTAATATCTTCCTTTGTCTTCTGGTGTGCCTTCTTTTGCCCTTAGCTTGGTATTGGGATCGAGAGGAATATCACAAGGTCGAGCCCCAAGTAACCTTGTTTCTGAGAGAAGATCAAGAACATACTTTCTTTGATACAGATAGATGCCTTTTGTGGATCTGGTAACTTCAATCCCAAGAAAGTACCTAAGTTTGCCAAGGTCTTTGATCTTAAACTCCTTCCCTAAAAATGCCTTTAGATTCGTGATTTCATCATTGTTATTGCCAGCAATGCAAGTAAGGCAGTAAAAGTGTTAGAGGAATGTTTTATAAATAAAGTATAGTCAGCATTGCTTTGAACATAGCCAAATGCTACCATAGCTTTATTAAATCTTCCAAACCATATTTTAGGGGATTGTTTTAGACCATAAAGAGATCGCTTCAACTTGCAGACTTTTCCTTGGCTTTTATTATTTGTGAAACCCGGTGGGCAGTCCATATAGACATCTTCAGTAAGTTCTCCATAAAGGAATGCATTTTTTACATCTAACTTCAGTTGTGATGTACAGCACAGGACAGTAAAACCCTGATGGTAGTCATTTTGGCCACTGGAGCGAAGGTTTCTTGGTAGTCAATCCCATGTGTTTGAGTAAATCCCCGTGCAACCAATCTGGCCTTGTACCGATTAATAGTCCCATCTGGTTTCTGTTTCACTGTAAAGATCCACTTGCATCCTACTGACCTTGATCCTGCAGGAAGTGGAACAAGATCCCATGTACCATTTTTCTTCAGAGCCCTCATTTCTTCCACCATTGCAGCTTTCCACCTTTCATCCATAATTACATCTTGCCATTTTTGAGGAACAGACACAGAAGAGAGCGAAGACACAAAAATATGGAAAGAAGGGGAAAGGGAGTCATAGAAAACATAATTGGAAATAGGATGTAGGGTGCAGGCCTAGTTCCTTTTCGAAGTGTAATTGGAAGATCAAGATCAAAAGGAGTAAGTTCCTTACCAGAAGAAGGCTCAGTAGACTCAGTTTCTGGATCCAGGGCTAGCGAAGGGACATGTGCAGGAGTGGTAGTGGCCTTTCCTTGCTTGTCTTTGGCACGGCTATAAACTTGCAGAGGTGGCTTGGTGGTTGGATGCTTGGATGGTGCTGCTGTATCGAACACTTGTTCTTGGACTATTTCTGGTACATCAGGTGTATCCGGTATAAGTACATTAGGGATATCAGGTGCATCTTCAACTGTCTGTGTCTCCCCCTGAAGAGGAGCCTGATAATAGGAGAGATGCTCATGAAAAATGACATATCTACTAACAAGGACCTGATGAGAGGTAGGATGATAACACTTGTACCCTTTCTATGTTGTAGAATTCCCTAAAAATATGCACTTTAATCCACGTGGATCAAGCTTGCCAGGGGAACGATGGTTACGAGCATAACAAAGACAACCAAAGACTCTAGGAGGAAGAACAAAATCAGAATTTCCAAGGAAGATGTCCAAGGGAGCCTTGTTGTCTAAAACTCGAGAAGGAAGGCGGTTGATCAAGGATGCTGCAGTGAGGACAGCATCACTCCAGTATTGAGCGGGAACATGTCTCTCAAACATTAGTGCTCTAGTTGTTTCGAGTAAGTGGCGGTTCTTTCTTTCAGCGACTCCATTCTGAGCAGGAGTGTCCACTCAACTTGTCTGATGAATTATCCCGTTATCAACCAAGTATTGCTGAAAAAATCCTTCAAGATATTCCTTACCATTGTCACTACGGAGCATCTTCAACTGAGTTTGAAACTGCGTCTTGATCATATTGTGGAAATGATAGAAGCATACAAAGACCTCATTTTTTTGACGCATCAGATAGACCCATGTAGTACGAGTGTGACAATCAATAAAGGTTACAAACCACCTATGACCAAAAATAGAGGTAGTCCGTGTTGGACCCCAAACATTAGAATGGACTAAATCAAAGATATAAGGACTTCTCGAAACAGAAGGTAAATAAGAAATACGAGCCTGCTTGGCCAAAACACAAGCCTCACATAATAACTCGTCTTTATTACATTGTTTAAATAATTTTGGAAAAAAATGAGATAGAACAGCAGAAGAGGGATGCCCAAGACGGCGGTGCCACTGCTGAAGGGTACTGACTGCGGAATGGGAGGAAGGTGTTGAACGACCGTTGTCAAGCAAGTACAGGCCACCATGCACACTATCATGTCCAATCGTCTTTCCGTTCTCTAGATCCTGAATCACACAATAGGTAGGAAAAAATGTTACTTTACAATTTAGAGACTTTATAATACTACTAATGGAGAGTAAATTTGTGGATAAATTAGGAACATGTAGAATGGAATTCAAATCAAGGGAGGAAGAACAGTGGATGAATCCAATTCCAGATATAGGAGAGAGGGATCCATCAGCGATCTTTACAGTATTATGTCCAGAAGAAGGAGAGTATAAATAAAGGCACTCAGACGAACCAGTCATGTGGTCAGTGGCTCCAGTATCTATAACCCAAGGGCTAGAGACAGAGAAAACACAATGACCATCATGGGAAATACCTGACTGAACAAAAAAATAACCTGGATTGGTAGATGCAGATGTGGATGATTGATTTTTAATCGTAAGAGGTAGTCGAAGGGGATGCCGGAGAGTCTGAAGTTCTTGTGTGGAGAGTTGTGGCAGAGGACTAGTAGGAGGACTTGCTTCAGTTTGATGTGCCTGAGGTGCGTGGGAGGACTTGACCTTGTTTCCAGCATGTGTCTTTGTTGTGCCAAAGCTTGCTACAATACTCACATTTGATAGCATCACGGAAAACAAGAGGACTCTTGTATGTCTGAGTATTTGTCTAGAGAACAGACCTATCCGGAACAGAAGGGGACAACATTGTTATTCGTCGTTGGTCCTCTAACTGAACCATGGAATAAGCCTGTTCGAGGGTGGGGAAAGGGTCCTTGCTGAGAATCTGTGAGCGAATAGGATCAAGCTCCACATTTAGTCCTACCAGAAAAGTATAAACTCTGTATTTCTCTTCCCTTTTATGAAATAGGGTAGCATTTTCTTCACATTTAGCATGAATAGAATCATAAAAATCAATTGTTTGCCAATAGCTCATCAACTTAGTATAATATTGGGATATAGTCTGTTCTTTTTGGATAGTTTCATGAATACTTTTTTGAATGACATAAATTAAAGCAGCATTCCCAACTTGGGAATATGTGTCCTTAGCAGACTTCCAAATTTGTGCAGCAGTATCCAATAACAAATAGCATTCGGATATAATGGGTTGCATGGAATTGAGGAGATATTGCATTACCAATGAATTTTCAGCATGCCATTTCTCCAAAACAATGTCCTTGGTCAGAGGTTTTTCCTTGGTGCCGGTGAGATCTCTCGATAATCCCTGAGCTGTAATTGAGAGTTGGGTGGCCCAAGACCACATTAGGTAATTACCACCATCAAGTTTAGTGGTATTAGTGGGAATAGTGAGATTGTCCATTTTAAAACTCTCTACCCAGAAGAGGTTACTTCAGATGTCATCCTTGAGTTGTGTATTCAAGGACAAACACCCAAAAAAATATGAACAGCCTCCCTATTTGGTTATAGTACAATATATGGAGATCAAAGTAGAAATATCACTTGTTAGATATCCTAACTTGTCCCATGTGCAACATAATATATGGAAATCAATTTTGGTTTGCACCCACTTTTTTGTTTATTGGGGTAAACTCAGAAACTCATAGATATCCGACCAGACTGAACCATATTATTAATATCCAGACTGATAAAAAAAAATTGATTTCCAATAAAGAGAATAAAAAATGATCCGTAATGAGGTATAAAAAGAAGGGCAGTACCTATATCATTGTATGATTCCCTCTTTGGTTGCTGCCCCTAGTGGGGAGAGAAAAAAAAAAGAAAAAGAAAAGAAAAGAAGGAAAGTCAGTGGTCGGCGGTGGTAGGTTGGCGGCGGCAGTGGTGGTGAGGCGGCGGAGGGATTTGGCGGTAGAGCTAACTTGGCTCTGAAACCATGTTGAATGATGGAATGACTTATCTGTCATAGACAGAGGTCCTCTTATTTATAATGTGAGAATGAATACAAAGAAAGAAAGAGGTAGTACAATACAGGTAGTACAATGAGGGCAGTACAGGTAGTACAATTGTACAATACAGGTAGTACAATGAATCTAGACAAAAAATGAAATACGTAATATTCTCAACACTTATCTTATCCTTTAGGACTTTGGAGCAGATTTAGTGATGGAGAGGGCACAAATACCATACCCAATCCTCTTAAATTTTGCTCAATAAAACCCTCCCAGTACCTCGAAAAATTCCTGGTAATTTTATTGAGGGACCAGGGCTGGTAAACGCAGGGAAGGCAATGTAGCTAACCCGTGTTTCACAACTGCCATTCTTATCCATCCTTAATAAGGGTCATGCCATACCCTAATCGTTAGAGGTGGGCCAGGAAGGGTGCCAGTTCACCACCTCCATTGCCGAACAGAATGATACATGTCTATTCTGTCATAGGAACTTAATAACAGGATTTACTACCATAAGAATTTGTTAGCGATATAGCTCTACACGGCTGTGGGTCGCACCTTCTATATGGCTTATTAGTTTCTTTATGTGGCTTTTCTCTATTGATAGTAAGTAGTGGATTTATTTTCACCATAGTTGTTTATTTGTTTCCTTATTAGTTAGAGTTTATTTCCTAAGTTATCTTAATTTACTTTCCTAATTAGTTTATGATTATAATTAGGGAAGTTTCCTGAACTATTGTTTCTCCTCTTTGATTATAGATAAAGGAACCGTAGGAGGACGATAACACATTGATTCTCTCTCTCTCTTCTCCATTCTCTATTTTCTCCATCTTCCCTTTCTTTCTTTTCTATTTTGTTACATGGTATTAGAGCGGGTGCCGTTTTAGGAGTCGTTTAGAGATCTCCGTTCTGGTGTGTAACCACCACTACTACCGCTGCATCTTGTTAATAGTTTCTGGTTTGTTTTTGAATCTCAGTTTCTGGTTCTACTTTGTATGTTTGAATCTGACTGAAAAAAAAAAAAATTTGATTCGATTCCTTGGTTCTTATTCCGAATCTGAGTGTTGTTTCATCTTTGATTCTCTCTTCTTCTTCTCCATTCTCCATTCTCTCCATCTTCTCTTTCTTTCTTTTCTATTTTGTTACATGGTATTAGAGCGGGTGCCGTTTGGAGAGTCATTTAAGTTTATCGTTTTGGTGTGCAGCCACCATAGTTGCCCCTGCCGCTTATGGTCTACGTTTGGGCATGGTTTACTCATACTCGTGAAACTACATACTGTTTGGTTTACTGTTTTGCTGTTCCTTTGCTACTGCTATGTTGAATACAAGCCTTCATCTAGATGAGGGAAGGATCTACTATATTTTCATTAGGTCCGATCTGTTTCTCCTGTTAATATTCAGATCTACTACTGATGTATTGCTGCTTTACATCTTTAGTCTGGTTTCGATAGAGATTTGACTTGATTATTGCTGCTGTTTCCTTTCTTCCTCCCTCTCTTTTATTCCCTCTTCTTCCTATTTCCCTTACCTTTTCTTTGTTCCTGGTGTTCCTCCTCTGTTCTAGGCGGTATTCCTAACCCATCCGAAAGATTTCAATCTCTCTTATCCCTTTCCCTTTTCCCGTCACTTTGGGCGTGGATTCTCTTCCCATAGGCAACTTAAACCCCCCATAACCCAGGACCCAAAATCCCTTCAATATTGAGAATAAAAAAAAACCTGCAACTCACTTTTTTTCTTTTTGCCTACAGCCCGATTCTGATTTCTAGAATATTCATGACTGTTGGTTGATTTCTCAGTGAAGATAGTTTGGTTCAGGTACACTAGGTATTACGATTTTGATCCAAAAGTTTCAACTCGATTGGGGATTGTAAAGGGAGATCTATCGATTTCCCTAAAATTGGTTTCCGCCTCCCTGTTCTTGTCGAAAGCTTGTAGACAAGTCCCTCTTGTTTCCTAGAATCGTGAATTGACTTATTCCTTCCCCTTTTTTGTTGTCTCCCTATATGCCCTTGGTCTTATCATCAACGCTGTTTTGTCCTTTAAAGTCTCTTTCCAAAACTGCCCTCATCTATTGAGTTCTTATTACAAGTCTATCCTAAAGACTTGTTTGCTTGTGCAAGATTACTTCTGGTTTCTACATAAGTGCCCTTCATTGGTTGAGTTTTTGACTTGTTTACGTTTCTGCTACAAGGGCCTGTTTGGTTATGTATGAGAAACTTTCAACATTAATTTGATTGGTTTTGTTTGGTTGGGCCATTATCAGATTCAATTGGGTTTTCTCAAATCTGGTCCTCATTAATTGGTATTATTTGCATTCTCTATATTATTTGTTCACATGGCATGCTGATGCAGACAAAGATCCGCTGGATATGAATCTTCTTAGGATTTAATTTAAATTTCTTAGCAATTTTTAATTATACTGATTTAGGTTTATTTTAGAGGTGGGCTATGGTTTTGTTTATTTGCTTATTTTATTTTTCATTTAGTTAGTAATTGTAATAAGAGTGTGAAACCTAATAAATAGGCACACTTCTAGTTAGAGTCTAATTAGGCTTAGGAGTCTTATTTTATTTTTATCAATTTATTTAGAATTATCTTGTGGGCCCCCTTCCCTTTTTAGACGTAAACTCTACTAGTTTTAGTTTTAGGTAGTTTTGAGTTCCTTTAGGACTCTATTTTCTAATTGTTTTTATTTAGAATCCTATTAAGATTAGGATTGTGATTGTAAGCCTATTTAATAGGCAGTTTTATCAATGAAAGAGATGGATGGATATTAAAAAAAAAAAAAAAAAAAAAAAGAAAGAAAAGAAATCTTTCGGTGAGTGCCTCTTTTCCTCTCGCGGTTTCTCTCCCATCTCTCTCTCTTATGGTTTCTCTCCCTTCCCCCTTCTTGGTTCTTTGAATTCTCTCCCCTCTTCCCTTTTCGGTTCTTTGAGTTCCTTTCCCCTTCCCCTTGCTGTAACAATAGCCCATTCCTTTCCCTTTCTTATACTTCCTTTATGCTAATTCTTCGTTTTGATTCCCTATAATTATCCCTAAAATCATCTCACGTTACAGTTCCCATCCCTTTTTCTCCTTTCCCTGATAATGGTGTTTTCGATATTCTCCATTTATGCCCAAATCTAGTCTCCATTAATTGGTATCAGAGCCTAGGTTAGAATGTCGCATCCACCTAACGCCCTTATGACATATGAGCGATTTGAAATATTGCTTGAAGCCATCAATGCCCTAAATACTGGATAAAGTCAAATCGCCAGTCTTTTGGGTATCCCAGATACTCTTCATAAAGAGCATCTTGCGATTCTCGATGACAAGACATGTTTCGGCTCAGATCCGTCCTGTGGGTCCTCCTCGCTGACTGGACCTGCAAGACAAGGAAAGGCAAAGAAGGGAGGAGGGCTGGATGCCCCGGGTCCACTCTGATGCCAAAGTTAGGCTCGCTGAGCGGTCAATGGGCTCGGTGTCGAGCCCACTAAGATATTATAAAGTGTGGGGTGAGGTGAGATTTTCCGACCGATGTGTCAGAGCGTGAATCTCAAGGAGTAATAAATGAGCAGTAAATGTTGTGTGTTAAAAACCTCGGGATTCGCCCTATTTATAGTGAATAGTGCGAAATCCCAAAATACCGAGTTTACCCTTTCTTCCTGTGCTTGAGGGGTAATACCGATTTTACCCTTCGTCGAATGGCGAATCTCCACGTGGCGCTGATATTGAGTCCTACGTGTCGAGGGAATGAACCCAGCGTGGCATAATTCCCTAACACTTGCCTCGTTGCCCTGCCGAATCTGTAGGGTTCGGTTGAGCAAAAAATAGAGAGACGGTTCCTCCCCTAACAACTTGCCTCGTTGCTCTGCCGAAATCGGAAGATTCGGACCATATATGTAGTAGATCCCGCTGAGGGAGTAGGGCGCCGGAGTTTAGAGCGCGTCGGTGTGGGCTAAAAATCTTGGTCCGGGCCGGGGTGGCCACCGCGGTTGGCCCACGTCGATCGCTACTGAGGGTCCCGGGTCCGGGGCCGATGTGGGCACTGCGGCCAATACACATCGGTCCTTCTGTGAAGAATTGCGAGGCCGTCACGTACGGGTCACGTGATCCGAGCCAAACCGACCGATGTGGGCACTGCGGCCAATACACATCGGTCGTTTTGAGGATGGTGCCGAGGCTGTCACGGGATTATCACGTGATCTAAGTCAATCCGATCGATGTGGGCACTGCGGCCAATACACATCGGTCATTCTGAGGATGGTGCCGAGGCCGTCACGTGCGGGTCACGTGATCCGAGCCAAATCGACCGATGTGGCACTGCGGCCAATGCACATCGGTCATTCTCTGAAGAATTTCGAGGCCGTCACGTGCGGGTTACGTGATCCGAGCCAAACCGACCAATGTGGGCACTGCAGCTAATACACATCGGCCATTCTGAGGATGGTGCCGAGGCTGTCACGGGATTATCACGTGATCTAAGTCAATCCGACCGATGTGGGCACTGCGGCCAATACACATCGGTCATTCTGAGGATGGTGCCGAGGCCGTCACGTGTGGGTCACGTGATCCGAGCCAAACCGACCGATGTGGGCACTGCGACCAATACACATCGGTCATTTCGAGGGATGGTGTCGAGGCTATCACGGGATTATCACGTGATCTAAGTCAATCCGACCGATGTGGGCACCGCGGCCAATAGCACGGCCATCCCGGGGATGGTGCCGAGGCCGTCACGTGCGGGTCACGTGATCCGAGCCAAACCGACCGATGTGGGCACTGCGGCCAATGTACATCGGTCCTTCTCTGAAGAATTTCGAGGCCGTCACGTGCGGGTCACGTGATCTGAGCCAAACCGACCGATGTGGGCACTGCGGCCAATACACATCGGTCATTCTGAAGATGGTGCCGAGGCTGTCACGGGATTATCACGTGATCTAAGTCAATCCGACCGTTGTTTGCACTGCGGCCAATACACATCGGTCATTCCGGGGGATGGTGCCGAGGCCGTCACGTGCGGGTCACGTGATCCGAGTCAAACCGACCGATGTGGGCACTGCGGCCAATACACATCGGTCATTCTGAGGATGGTGCCGAGGCCGTCACGGGATTATCATGTGATCCGAGCCAATCCGACCGATATGAGCACTGCGACCAATACACATAGGTCATTCGGAGGATGGTGCCGAGGTCGATTTGAGACGCGCTGGGTGGGGCACACTCGGATCCGGATACTGGGTGCGGGCTGGAAATGGATACCGCAAGGCGGGACCCGATCGACGGACCCGAGTGCGTCGTCGGTAATAAATGCGCCGATGTCTTTGATCAATGGGGGGCCACCACGTGGACAGAAGAGAGGTTGATACCTTATAAACAGGGATGGTGGGGTATGGAGGTCCCCTACTCTGAAAATACTGTTTTATCCGCTCACATCGGTTCTTTGTCTTCACACCGGTTCGTCTCTTGCACATCGGCGCGGATATCTCACAAGCGGCTCGGTCGGGTGACCTCGGTGCGGATTTGCAATCAGTAAGTATATTTTTATCTAAGTACTCCTGTGGTATGGCTGACGAGGGTAGGGAAGCCGAATTCCAAGTAGATATAGAGGGGGTGGGGACATCCTCCAGTAGTAGCAGTAGTAGTGGTAGCTCGGCCTCATCCGGCAGTGAGTCGACATCGGGCTCATCTCTGCCAAGTGGTTCCAGGGGGCGGATATTCGAAGGTGGTCCCGAGGTGGAGTTGGCGACCGAGGAGGGTCCCTCCCAACGAGATCAGTTAGTGGGAATATCCACACACGAGGTCGGCTCCGAGGTGCTTATATAGGCCCGGGAGGGAGCCAAGGCTCCCCCAAAGTTTGATGCTCGCGGTGAGGTATCCCTTTTGACCAAGGCGGAGTTCGACAGTCTCCGGGAGCGCTATCAGATTCCGGATGACGTGGAAATTCGAAGGCCCATCGAGGGGGATCGGGCCTGCTGGAGTCGGAGGTCGGAGTTGTGCGTTAACATTGAAATGTTTAAGGCCGGCTTCCGGGTGCCGGTACCGAAGTTGGTGGGCGAAATCTTAAGATTTTATCAAGTGGCCCCTATCCAACTAAAGCCGAACTCGTGGAAGAACTTGATAGCGTTCGTTATTTACTTCCGGAGGTTGGGGTGTATACCGACGCTGAACATGTTCCGTCACATGTTTACCTTCAATGACTACTGCCGGTCAGGGTGGTATTACTTCGCCAAAAGGCCCGAGTTCGGCGACCTCCTAGCAGATAAGCCGACCTCGATCAAGCTGTGGAAGAATAAGTTTTTCTACATCCGAGGTGGCGATGTGACGTTGGAGAATGTGTGGAAGAAGTTAGATGCCGAGGCATTCAACACGGATTCGCCCCTGCTGCCCGAGGAGTCAGAGATGTTGCGACGTGCTCGGGGCTCCGAAGGGACTCGGATCCGGGTGGCCGAACTGAGGGATCCCTTTGTTTTGCATGAGAACCTTCTTTGTAAGTATTGTTTTGCCGTAGAATTGCCGATGTTGACCTATTAACTGGGCTGATTCTGTTTTTGTTTTTTGCAGTGAAACTAAGCAAAGACTATCTGCTGGAGTTGAAGCGAAAGAGTGATGCTCGGAAGGAGGCCGCGGCGAAGAGGGCCCAGGAAGAGCAGACGCCAAGGGTTGCAGCGGATCAAGCTGGCGCCGAGGTGGATCTAACGAGAAGGCCCTCCAAAAGGACTCGTAAGATATCTCCCGATTCTGCCTTGGCCGATGCCGCGCGCGTCTATGCAATGCCTTTGACGCCTTGGTATCGTATACTTGATTTTTCAGGAAAAGGGACCACCGTTACCGGACCACCGCTACCGTGTCGGATGCTGTTTTGGCACTGGGGGAGATGTCGGAGGTAAGCACAGCTTGGCAACCGACCCCTGTGCGCGTCCGGACATTGCCAGCTGCCACAGCCGAGAGGCCGAGGGTGCTTCAGGGGATGGGTGGCGTCCGTGGTGAAGTCAGATGCATCCCCCTGATGGGACCCTCTCCCCGCGACCGCACTGGGGATGAGCGCGCATTCCGCCCTGATTGGGCGCTTATTGAGGAGGACACGGCCATGGGGGACATCCGCGCCGCGAGGGAACTGTTAAAAGGAGCCATTTTACCTCGGGACCGGTCGCTGGTGCGGGAGCTCCCCACGCCCTCGCTTATCTCTTGGGCGGATATGTTGGGTGCATCGGTAACTGCCTTCTTCGTCCGATCCTGTCCTGTATATTCTTTGGTTGGTCCTGTTAGCTAACTATTGGTCGTGCTTTCGATGCAGCTCGGAGTGTATCTTGAAAACTTGAAGGAACGTGCCGAGGAGACGGCGCGCAACTTGGCCGAGACGGACAGGGAGGAGCGGGTCGGTCAGCTGAAGTTGGCCCCTGGATCGGGCAAGGAACCAGAGATCTCGGTGGCGGGATGGTTACATAAAGGCGCGCTCCCTTGCGGCTGGGGCGGTGCGGTTGTATCAGAAGTCCGAGGATTTTAAAGAGTTGGTGGGGCGCCTCTCCCTGCAGAGCTTTATCCAGGGGGCGCTTGCTCTGAAGGAGTTTGTGGACGAGAAGGTGCCGGGTATAGACTATACCGGCGCCGCATGCCTTGTTTTTGACGAGGATGAAGTGGAGATCCCTGAGGTGGACGATGATGAGATGCTCCGGCGGCTGGACGAGGTCTTCGAAGGTGAGGAGCCTCCAGCCTCTCCGGATGTAGATGGGACTCCGACCACCCCTCAGGACGGCGCTGCCTCTGCCATGGGTCCTCCCCCCACTCCCGGTGGTTCTCTTCCTCTTGAGATAGACGTGGTCGTTGAGGGTAGCTCTGGCGACCTTACCCGCAGAGAGGCGAACCCCCCGGATGAAAATACTTAGAATTTTTTTTTTTTTTACCGATGTAATCTTTTGTACCGATGTAATCTCTCCCCGCCCAGAATGAATTAAAAGCCTTGTGAGTTGAACTACCTTGTGTACTGGCTTCTGCTCCTTCTCTTCTCTCTTGGAAGGTTCATATGTCTGTCCCTGTCTACCCTCCGTATCGGCGCGAAGCCGTGGCTACCCTCCTCGGCCCAAGGGGTGCCCACACTTGGTGAAAGCCTTGGGTCGAATGGGTCTCACATCGGCACGGGGCCGGGATGATATCCGTATCGACGCGGAGCCGTGTCTACCCTCCTCGGCCCAAGGGGTTCCCACACTTGGTGAAAGCCTTGGGTCGAATGGGTCTCACATCGGCACGGGGCCGGGATGATATCCGTATCGGCTCGGAGCCGTGTCTACCCTCCTCGGCCCAAGGGGTTCCCACACTTGGTGAAATCCTTGGGTCGAATGGGTCTCACATCGGCACGGGGCCGGGATGATATCCATATCGGCGCGGAGCCGTGTCTACCCTCCTCGGCCCAAGGGGTTCCCACACTTGGTGAAATCCTTGGGCCGAATGGGTCTCGCATCGGCACGGGGCCGGGATGATATCCATATCGGCGCGGAGCCGTGTCTACCCTCCTCGGCCCAAGGGGTTCCCACACTTGGTGAAATCCTTGGGTCGAATGGGTTTCGCATCGGCACGGGGCCGGGATGATATTCGTATCGGCGCGGAGCCGTGTCTAGCTGATTTGTGTACAATCTTGTGGCCGAATGTGCTGGAGAATGCAGGGGAATTCCTTAGTCGGAAATTCAATAATGTCACCGAAGTAAAGCCGGAAATGGCTCGTGTACACTAGGGGGAATTTCATTGATAGAACGGTCGAAGGTGCTCTGCATTCCATGCTCTTGGCAAGGCTTGACCTTCCATATCCATTAGGCGGTAGGATCCCGTATGCAGCGCTTGGGTGACCTGATAGGGTCCTTCCCAGTTTGGGGCTAGCTCCCCCTGATTAGCAGGGTCGGATGCAATGGTCCTTCTGAGAACGAGGTCCCCTTCCTTGAACGATCGCGGGCACACCTTCTTGTTGTAGTGCTTGGCTACCTGCTGCTGGTTGGCCGCAATCCGTATTTGGGCTTGGTCTCTCATTTCTTCTACGAGGTCCAAGTTGGCCCGTAACCCTGGCTCATTGGTGATTGGGTTGTAATTGGCGATCCGGTGGGATGCAATTCTAACCTCTAAGGGGATCACGGCATCTGTGCCGAAGGAAAGTCGGAAGGGAGATTCGCCCGTGGCTGTTTTCGGAGTGGTCCGATCGGCCCATAGTATGTGCGGTAATTCGTCCAACCACCTACCTTTGGCCCCATCGAGTCTGGATTTGATGCCTTTCAACAAGATCTTGTTGGTGGCCTCCGTCTGACCGCTAGTTTGTGGATGCTTCACTGCGCCGCGCCGGTGCTCAATACGATGCTCAGCACAGAACGCCGCGAAGGCCTTGTTATCGAACTGCTTGCCATTATCCGTGATGAGAACTCTTGGGACTCCGTACCGATATACAACCGATTTGATGAAAAAGGCCCTGATGGCGCTTTCTGGAATGCTGGATAACGCCTCCGCCTCCGCCCATTTAGTGAAATAGTCCACGGCGACGACCACGAATTTTCGCTGATAGCGCGCCGGTGGGAAAGGGCCCATGATATCCATTCCCCATGTGGCAAAGGGGATGGGGGCTGCTTCGATGGGGCGGAGGGGTGCGGCCGGGAGGTGAGATACTGGTGCGTACATTTGACACTTGGAGCACCGCTTGACGTAGTTGATACAATCTTGCCGCATTTTTGGCCAATAATATCCCTTGCGTAATATCTTGTGTGCGAGGACTCTACCCCCCTGGTGTGCACCACATATGCCCTCATGGACTTCCTTGACAGCTCGCGCCGCTTCGGAAGGACGTAAACACCGGAGCAGTGGGAACGTGAAAGCCTTCTTGTATAGGACTGCCTCCTCAACGACGTAATGGCTAGCTTTAGATTGGATGCGCCTGGCCTCTTTCTTATCTTCTGGTAGCTGACCATTTTGGAGAAAGGAAAAGATTGGATCCATCCATGACGGTTTGGACACTGTTGGTAGTATGGCCTTGGTTGTGGCATCCACGGATGAGTGGGTCAGAACTTCGATGTATACCGAATGATCCAGATCTCTTAAGTCCGACGTGGCAAGTTTGGATAAAGAGTCCGCCAAGGTGTTCTGGTCCCGGAGTACGTGACGCAGAATGAAGTGTTCGAATGCGGATGCGGCCTCTTGGACCTTCTTGAGGTAGGCAGACATACTTGGTTTCTTTGCCTCGTAGTCTCCATTGACCTGACGTACTACCAGCTGGGAGTCGCTGGACGCTTCTACCCTCCGAGCCATAACTTCCTTGGCCCGGCGAAGTCCAGCGATAAGGGCCTCATACTCGGCTGCATTGTTGGAGACTTGGAACATGAATCGAATAGCGCAACGAATTTGAAAACCCTCTGGGCTGGTGAGGATGAATCCTGCACCGCATTGAGTCTTGCTTGATGCCCCGTCAACAAACAGGGTCCATTGTTGTGATTGCTCTTCTGGGGGTGAGTCGTCTACAGCTGGGTCTTCGGCAGGGGGGGCCTCAATTAGGAAGTCAGCTAGTGCCTGGGCTTTGATGGCTATACGTGGCTTGAAGTGGAGGTCGAACTCTCCTAATTCGACGGCCCAGTTGATGACTCGGCTAGAAATGTCTGGCTTAGATAAAATCTTCTTCAGAGGTTGATCAGTCAGAACGGTGATGGAGTGCGCCTGGAAGTATGGGCGTAGTTTACGCGCGGATGTGACTAACGCCAGTGCGACTTTCTTCAATGAACTTATACCTGGTCTCGGCTTCCAACAGGACCTTGCTGACATAATAAATGGGGCGTTGGACGCCCTCTACTTCCTTGATCAGTACCGCGCTGACCGCTCTTGAAGAAACGGCCAAGTATAACTCCAAAGTGTCTCCTATCTCGGGCTTCACCAGCAATGGGGGAGATGTCAGGTAATTCTTTAGTTCTTCGAATGCCTGTTGGCACTCGGCCGTCCACTGGAAGGTCTTGTTGCCTTTCAGGGTTTGTAAAAATGGTAGACATTTGTCCGCAGAACGCGATATGAACCAGCTGAGCGCGGCAACTTGCCCGGTGAGCTCTTGCACCTGTTTTATCCTGGTGGGTGCTGTCATTTCCAGAATGGCCATAATTTTTTCTGGATTTGCCTCGATCCCGCGGCTTGAGACCATGAAACCCAGGAACTTTCCCGAAGTGACCCCGAATGCGCATTTTGCGGGATTGAGGCGCACTATGTGCCTTCGGAGTGCACTGAATGCCTCTTTTAGGTCACGAACATGGTCGTTCTGGGTGAAACTTTTCACTAGCATGTCGTCAACGTACACCTCCATGTTGCACCCAATTTGTTCGGCAAAGATCTTGTTGACCAACCTCTGGTAGGTGGCTCCGGCATTTTTGAGGCCGAATGGCATTACATCATAACAGAAAAGGCCTTGGCTGGTCACAAAGGCGGTCTTCTCCACGTCGT
This sequence comes from Protea cynaroides, assembly GCA_028583415.1. NCBI lineage: Eukaryota > Viridiplantae > Streptophyta > Magnoliopsida > Proteales > Proteaceae > Protea > Protea cynaroides. The sequence goes on along the minus strand of CM053274.1, from coordinate 41,894,717 downwards.
CCGTGTGCATCCTGATTTGGTTATACCCGGAATAGGCGTCCATAAAGCTTAACTGGGCGTGTCCGGTAGTAGCATTGATGAGCTGGTCGATCCTGGGCAGGGGGAAGCCATCCTTGGGGCCGGCCTTGTTAAGATCGGTAAAGTCAATGCAGATGCGCCACTTGTCACCAGCCTTGGGGACCATGACCACGTTGGCTAGCCACTCTGGGTAGTGCAGTTCTAGGATGAATCCGGCATCCAGCAATTTCCCTACTTCGGCGTCGATGATTTGCTGGCGGGATGCGGCAAAGGACCTCCTTTTTTGTCGCACTGGTCGACGATTGGGGTCCACATTGAGTCGGTGCTGGGCCACCTCCCTAGGGATTCCCGGCATGTCGGTCGGCCGACCGAGCGAAGACGTCGGCATTGGCTTGTAAAACGTCACGAGTGCCCCCCTGCTGCGGTTCCCCGAGGGAAGATCCTATCCGTACCGTTCACGGGGGTTACCCTCGGCAAGGGGGACTTGGATTAGGTCCTCCGGCCGGCACACCCCTTTTGCTGCTTGGGATCGTCTCGCGAGATCTTCAATTTGCACCGCGGGGGCCCTTGCAGGTTTCTTGTGGTCGGTAAGCTCAGCCGAGTAACATTTTCGGGACACTAGCTGATTCGACCTGCACTCCCCCCGCCGGGGAGCTGGGAACTTGAGCACTAGATGATATGGGGTTGGTACTGATCGTAGTGCGATCATACCTGGTCTCCCTAGGAGACCGTTGTAAGATGAGGGGACGTCAACCACCAAAAAGTTCATCGTGACTCTTGACTCCCGCGGGTAAGTGTCGGCTCTTACCGACAACCGAATGGACCCTTTGACACTTACGAGGTCCCCTAAGAAACTGACCAAGGGGTAGTCGACTGGTAACAATCGCTCAAGGGGGATTTCCATGCGTCGGAAAGCTTGCCAGTAGATGATGTCGGCGGAGCTTCCCGTGTCCACCATGATTTTATGCACGTCGCTATCTTCAATCCGGAGGGTGATGACAATGGCGTCTTCATGGGGTAGTTCTAATCCGCACAAGTCTTCATCATCACGAATGTGAGGAATTCTCCCCGTTCGAGCCCTCTTCCCGGGCCACTCAGTTGACTTGACGCTTCGGGCGTAGGCCTTCCTTGCTTTAGCTGAGGTGTTACCGGCCGCTGGTCCGCCTGTTATAGTCAAAGCCTTCCGCCCTTGGGTGGCGGGATCATAACTGTAGTCGTCCACCGAGGCCGAAGTGGCCACTGCGGCCAATAGAGGTCGGCAGGAATCTTCACGGCGTTCTGCGGCCGAGGTGACCGCTGCGGCCAACGAAGGTCGGCTGGCGGGTGGACTCTTTCCGCCCCTGTCCCGACCCTTGAGGTGCTGGGAATGCCTGAACTAACTGCTGGGCTATACCGTGGTCTGGCGCGTCTGACCATATAGACGCGTTCATAGGGTATACCCTCCTCTGTCGGTGGGTCAATGACATGCAGCGGAGGGGGAGGCGGAGTCTGATCTTCGCGCTGCCGGGACACCCTTGGATCGGTCCTCTGCCTGGTCCTCCCCCTGGCTGCCAAAGAGTTGGGCACTCGACTCTTCTCGTGTGTCTGTTGGGGAGTACGGTCGAGCTGGCACAAAATGACACCGATGTCCCGGTCTTGGCGCGTCGGCCTCCTTTCCCTCCTTTCCCCATGCTGGACAGGGTCTTGCTCGCGAGGCCTCTCTGGGTAGCGAGGCTCGGCTGGCCTATCCCTCTTTCTTTCTCCCCGGGTGGGCTCTTCCCGTATGTCCCTTCTCTCTTGTCTCCTTGGTTCTCTGTCCTCTTGACGCCGTGGTTCTCGCTCTGGCGTTCTCGCCCTTGGTGGGGGAGGTAATCTTCTCCGATCCTCGGCCGTGGGGGCCGGTACTCTCAGAGCATTGTGATCTACGTATTGCTTGTAATAACCTCGCTGGATGAGGTCTTCAATTTCTGCTTGCAGATTGCGACATTCATCGGTCGTGTGGCCGATGTCGCGGTGATACTGACAGTATTTATTGGGATTGCGCTTTCTAGCTTCAGTGACTATCTTCTGGGGCCTCTAAAGGTACCCATCATCCGCGATGAGAGTGTACACGTCACCGAGGGACCTGTTAAGTGGGGTATAGTCACTGAATTTCTTTTGCAGCAAGCCCTTGACTCGCGCCTCTTCTCTCCGGGACCTTTTGCTTTCTCCAGGCCGTGCGAGGTCTGGCCTCTCGTCAGTCCGCTTGCGCGGAGTGTCTTCTAGACTCTTGCTAGCTTCATAGATTTCGTTGGCGCTGGCGAATTTCTCGCATCTCGCCAGGAGTTCTTGTAGATCGGCAGGTTCCTTCTTAGCGATGGAAAATCTGAGCTTTGTGTCGGTGACTGCTGCTCTCAACGTAGCGAAGTGAACCGCCTCGTCAATGTCTTTGACTTGGAGCACCTCCAAGTTAAACCTGGCTAAGAAGGCCCTTAGGGTTTCTCCGGATCTTTGCCGCATATTCATCAGATGGGCACTTGTCTTCCGCTGCACCCTGCTGCCCTGGAAGTGCATCCGGAATAGTTTACCCATGGTTTTGAATGAGTTGATTGACCGTGGTGGGAGGTTATTGAACCACATCCATGCCGCTCCCTTGAGCGTGAGCGGGAAAGCTCTACACATGATTGCATCGGGGTTTGCGTGTAGGACCATTGCCCCAACAAAGTTGTTCAAGTGTTCAATGGGGACGGTAAAACCATTGTAAGAGTTGACGGGGGGCATGGTAAACCACTTGGGTAGAGGGACCCTCATGATGATGTCGGTCAGGGGGTTTTCCGTGGAGTAATCTCTGTCTTCATGTTGGGACACTCCCGCCTTCTCCATTGTTTCGACCTTTCGGTGGAGGACTGCCAACTGGTCCGCTATTTGCGCAGCAACTGCAGGGTCCATCGGGGCATTGGGTTTGTCTGTCCCAACGGCTCCTTCCGGTAGTACTATGCGCCGAGGGACCAAGAGCTCTTCTAGGTCCTCTTCATTGACCCTGGGTACTGGCCTCAGCTGGGGACCAAGTCTGTCCCGAGCCGGAATTCTCCCATGGTGCGAGGTCGAGCCTGTGCCGCTTAGCTCGGGGGCGGGGCGAGTGTTGGCTCCTGGCTGTGCAAGTCGGCCTCCGCTCTGTCTTGGCCGATCTCGGGGGGGGTCCTGATGGAGGTCGTCTTCTTGGTGCGGTGCCGCTCGGGGGACGATGCCAATGGGAGGTCGAGATGAGGCCTCTGCCGCAGGAGTTTGCAATCCTTGCACGAATCTCGTCAATACCGCGAGCTGCTGCGCAGTAGTTTCGAATTTTTCGTAGGTGACGAATGCCTCTGGTGTGGGCGCTTGGGCTGCTGCCTGCTTTCCGCGATCTTGATTGGGTCGAGCTTCCGACCTGTCTCCTTCTTCCGGATTCATACGTTGATCGAGTAATGGGGGGTTGGGACTGACCCTGTGACTTCTGGTCCGTCGTGGACTCATGATTGGAGATTCCTCCCTGGTTTTATCTTAAGATATCGGAACTCACGGACCCCACGGTGGGCGCCAAACTGTTTCGGCCCAGATCCGTCCTGTGGGTCCTTCTCGCTGACTGGACCTGCAAGACAAGGAAAGGCAAAGAAGGGAGGAGGGCTGGATGCCCCGGGTCCACTCCGATGCCAAAGTTAGGCTCTGTGAACAGTCAATGGGCTCGGTGTCGAGCCCACTAAGATATTATAAAGTGTGGGGTGAGGTGAGATTTTTCGACCGATGTGTCAGAGCGTGAATCTCAAGGAGTAATAAATGAGCAGTAAATGTTGTGTGTTAAAAACCTCGGGATTCGTCCTATTTTAGTGAATAGTGTGAAATCCCGAAATACCGAGTTTACCCTTTCTTCCTGTGCTTGAGGGGTAATACCTATTTTACCCTTCGTCGAATGGCGAATCTCCACGTGACGCTGATATTGAGTCCTACGTGTCGAGGGAATGAACCCAACGTGGCATAATTCCCTAACACTCTAACAAGACAGATGCCACTATTGCACTTTCTACGGTTGAGGGTGCCAGTGAAGATGATAGCGGTGAAGAATAGATCTGTCGCACGGTGGACGCTTTTATCATTCCAGAACCAACCATGGAAGAATGTTTTGAGGATGTGATACAAGTTGAGATCATGACTCACAAAGATATTCTGCAACCAACAATTGATAAGAGTCTCTTCAATGCGTTTAATCTCATTCGTGTTGATGCATTAGCCAAGTACGTGATCCCATCGTCGTTCTTTAACAGGCTGATCTCTCGACTTGCAGACTACATCCCTACGATTCGCAGGTCACCGGGATTTCGTTACGGACTATCATTGGCGGTGTCTCCCACAAGATTATTTTGTCGTCTCTACAAAATTTGAGGACAAATTTTTTTAAGAGGGCGAGAATTGATGCAGGCAAAGATCCATTGGATAGGAATCTTCTTAGGATTTAATTTAGATTTCTTAGCAATTTTTAATTCTACTGATTTTGGTTTATTTTAAAGGTGGGCTATGGTTTTGTTTATTTGATTCTTTTATTTTTCATTTAGTTAGTAATTGTAATAAGAGTGTGAAACCTAATAAATAGGCACACTTCTAGTTAGAGTATAATTAGGCTTAGGAGTCTTATTTTATTTTTATCTATTTATTTAGAATTATCTTGTGGGCCCCCTTCCCTCTTTAGACGTGAACTCTACTAGTTTTAGTTTTAGGTATTTTTGAGTTCCTTTAGGACTTTATTTTTTAATTGCTTTTATTTAGAATCCTATTAGGATTAGGATTGTGATTGTAAGCCTATTTAATAGGCAGTTTTATTAATGAAAGAGATGGATGGATATTAAAAAAAAGAAAGAAAGAAAGAAAGAAAAGAAATCTTTCGGTGAGTGCCTCTCTTCCTCCCGCGGTTTCTCTCCCTTCCCTCTTTGGTTCTTTGAATTCTCTCCCCTCTTCCCTCTTTGGTTCTTTGAGTTCCCCTCCCCTTCCCCTTGCTGTAACAATAGCCCATTCCTTTCCCTTTCTTATACTTCCTTTATGCTAATTCTTCGTTTTGACTCCCTACAATTATCCCTAAAATCATCTTACTAAAATCATCTCACGTTACATTTCCCATCGCTTTTTCTCCCTTCCCTAAGAATGGTGTTTTCGATATTCTCCATTACATGCCCCACGTGAGGGGGAGATTGGAGCTTCTTATCTGTTCAAGTCATCAGTTGAAGGTTATTATTATTTGTTGATTGATGTCTACTAATGGAAGAGACATTTTTTTTCTATCTTTGATCATGCTGGAGCCTACTACTACCTTGCTCATGATGGAGCCTACTACTACCATGCTCGTATTGGGAGCCTACTTACTACATGCTTGTGTTTGGAGTCTACTATTGTTGCTTGTGATGCAACCTACTATATGCTCGTGTTGGGAGTATACTATTATTGCACGTGATGCAACCTACTGCTTACTTGTTGTGACTACTACATTGCTGCTCAAGCTACGCTGTTGCTCAAGATTTTTTTTTCTTATTGCTACCTCTACTACTTACACTTGATGTGATCTCTTCTACCTGATTCACAGTGATCTATACTGTGCTGTTGCTGCTTGGTTCACAGTGACCTATACTGTGCTGTTGCTGCTTGGTTCACAATAACCTATACTGTGCTGCTTTACTACTACTACTACTACTACTACTACTACTACTACTACTATTATTGTTTCTGTTGATACGTTGTTTTAAGCTGAAGCTCTTACATTCTCTCGTACTCCAGCTTGAGGGGGGTGTTAGTGATATAGCTCTACACAGCTGTGGGTCCCACCTTCTATATGGCTTATTGTTTCTTTATGTGGCTTTTCTCTATTAGTAGTAAGTAGTGGATTTGTTTCTACCATAGTTGTTTATTTGTTTCCTTATTAGTTAGGGTTTATTTCCTAAGTTGTCTAGATTTACTTTCCTAATTAGTTTATGATTATAATTAAGGACGTTTCTTAAACTATTGTTTCTCTTCTTTGATTATAAATAAAGGAATCATAGGCGGAGGAGAACACATTGATTCTCTCTCCCTCCTCTCCATTCTTCATTCTCTCCATCTTTCTTTCTTTTGTTTCTATTTTGTAACAGAATTCTTTTGTGGGGGGGTGGAATTACAGCAGGAATTATGACTTTATGTTAAATAAATAACATAATTTAAAGAAGGCTTAACAGAGATTTCTTAGGATGGGAAAGAGGGGAAGGGGGGGGGGGGGAGGGATATTCTGTTTATGTTTTAAAGAATTAAGAAAGTAAGATTCAAGAAATTGTGTTTCAGAAAAATGAGAAGGGGGAAAAGAGAGAGCAAGATATCAGAATTAGGAATTTTTTTTTTTTTTTGGGGGGGTGTGAAGAACAGAAGAAAAATTGGGAGAAGAAGGGAGACACAGCAACAGAGAGAAGTTGCAGGAATCCATTTTCCATCATTTATCATTTATTGCATTGTGATTTACATCAACAAAAATGCCATTAAAAGGCCTACACTGTGTAAACATGGATGGAGTTGGGGATTTTGGGACTGCCTAAGCAGTTACTGAAATAAAAAAAAGAAAAAAGAAAAAAGAAAAGAAACTGCAATGGGGGGGGAATTGAACCACGTGACTAGTGGAATAGGGGCAGGTGTTACATATAATTGTTTTAAAAACAACACTGTGAAATAAAAAAAAATGAAAAGAAATAACACAACTGAAATAACTGTCATAACAGAAAAAAAGAAAAGAAAAGAAGAAGATAAAATTAAAATAAAGCTGCTGATCTGCTGCTCCTACCTAATTGATAGCCCCGTAACTAATCATCGAATAGAAGAGTGGGGTAGGTTGAGATCTATACTGCCTCGGCTGATACACTCGAAAGGCTGGGTCAACTGCTGTGATGTCCTCATTAGTGCCTTACTATTATTATTCATAGTATTGTCTATATGTGCTTGTGCCTCATTTTGTTTTATATCTATTTTAGTACTGAGGAGAAACTTAACTGATTTTTATTGTGCAATTAGTGAAGATATTTCCAAGCTTTGATTTCACCAAAATAAAGGCCATCTATCACTTAAAGCTACAGCTTAACTACTTTGAATCCGATTTACTGAAACTAATTGTATTCATCTAGGAACAAAGGAATCTCATATGTCTAGTCTTTGCTTATTGGCTATTGCCTTGGTTAAATTCTTTACGCTCCGTTGGACTTCAAATGGTTTAGTTTTAACAATGTTAATGGTCTCACATTATTGATATTGGTTGATAGGGAAGTGAATTTACCAATGAATCAAACTAAAGCAATATTATGAAGACAATACATTCTTTCATTTCCACATCAAAGTGAAAACAGCCATTCTGAAGATTGACCTTCACAAAGCTTATGACAGTGCTAAATGGGATCATCTAATGGAAACCCTTGACAATATGCATTTTTCTAGGTGTTTCTCCCACTGGAATATGCGTTGTATATCTTTGGCTAGATTCTTAGTGCTAGTTAACGGAAGCCCAGTGGGATTCTTAAATGCTAGGAGGGTATCAGGCAGGGATATCTTATGTTGCCTTTGCTGTTCACTCGTATTTTGAAGGATTATCTAGATCTCTTTAAATGACTGTCCTCCAAGGGAAAATTAACTGCTTCCTACATTCCAAGGACATCAAGTTAAATCATTTGGCTTTCGCCGATGATATTATGATATTTTCAAAAGCCAATGTGAAATCTGTTTTTACTTTGTCAGACGTGCTCCTCTCCTTCTGCTCGATGTTAGGATTGATCATCAACAAGGAAAAATCTCTCATCTTTTTAGCCGGGGTTGATAATTTGATATGTGAAAATCTCAGAAGACTTGTTGGTTTCCCATCGGGCAGCCTGTCAGTTACCTATCTTGGCTTGCCTTTGATCACATCGAGATTGGTCGTCCATCATTGTACCCCGATCCTTGATAGATTAAGGAAAAAACTTCAGCTATGGAAAGCTAGATTTTTATCCTTTGCAGGAAGACTGGCACTTGTGAGGATGGTCATGCAAAACTCCTACTTATACTGGACAGGGGTCTTCGACCTTTCTAGCTTGATAGTTCAAAAGATTGAGAGTTTGACGAGTGCCTTCTTATGGAAAGGGACCGAAAACAACATATTTTTTCACACTATTAGGTGGCCTAAGGTTTGCTTGCCCAAATAGGAAAAGGGTCTAGATATTCGAAGAGTTAAGGAGGTCAACATGGCTTGCATTATCAATTTGATCTGGCTGGTGGTGTAGAAGAAGAAAGGCATATGGGTGGACTGGATAATTACGGTGATCTACCAACCAATCCCATAGTCTACATAAGCAGTATCTACAATAATCAATGTGAACAAACAGAGTAATAATAGCAGAAGCGAGATACTAAGTGACAGATTCTGACTGATTATATCATAACATAAATAAAGTGATTGTTATGAATTACATTCAATGGTTCCACAAAATACTTTAGAATATCCAATATACATTTACCCAAAAGTAAAAGAGTAAATCAGTTTCAGTAGTATAGACAGACTGTACAAGTCTATCTACAAAATAATCAGAGTAAGGGGATGGTTGCGTCAAGTGTAGACGCAATCGCTATTGGTGCAGCCCTCGCCGTGTTCCTTGGAATAGTCCTTGCTAGCAGACGCATCACCTGCCAGCGGGGACTCCATATAATCAACAACTGAGTAGTCCCCTGCATCACAATCTGAAAAACATATCGATATGAGGGGTGAGCTCCCATCCCATCTTAGTGAGGAAATCAAGTATCACATACCACACAATGAATATGATGCATTTTTAATATTTTGTCTTGGTCATGGGTCTATAGGTTTCTTTTTGATATGTGCACCACAATTTTCGGCCCTACCTACAGCTCGACGGCTTTCACATCTCAAGCACCAGGCGAGGGTAGAAGCAGGATGCTCAAGTCTCTTTTGCCAGATTGTTTCTACAAGTGGACCCCCCTTGGGTTTTCAGCTCGAGGCATGCCACCTCCCATTTACTAGATCCCGGGGGTAATGCAACGACTTAATGCCTATCATGTGCATAACATAAAAATAACGGGGCCGAATCCCAGCAATGAACCATGGTCCCCTATCCCCTGGGCTACCGTGTCCCCGCTAAGATGCTAGCAATACATCTTGGACTCGTGTACCCATGCATTACCTTCCACTAGTACCCATACGTCACACAAGCCCATACACAACCAACCACACATCCATCCAAACATACATAATTGTTATAATGCAATGCATGCTCAAATATCACAAGTATATGATGACATGTTATAGCACACAACATAGACATAAATTTGTCCTGACTCTATGGACCCAACCCCTCACCTGTAGGCACCACAAGTGCTGTAGAACCGGGAAGCCCGCAAAAGGCTTCGTCAACTCCCCATGTCGGTTTACTTATTAATCAGCATAAATTTCATTATGTTAGTTATATAGTTTCTAAACCTGCATGGACATGTTCTAATGTCCCATTGTGGGTCCCAAGATAGGCTGGGAACCCAACGGTTGGTCCCCAAAGGATCTAACTAGTCCAATTGGCTAACAATAACCAAGGTGGTAGATGGAGCCAGGGGAAGGTGCCTTCGGAATTATTAGCCAACTGAGCCTCTGGGATAACAGTGAACTCACAGAGAGGGAGGCGGCGGCATAAGCGGATGCTTATGCCGGCCGCTTATGCCGCCGGCTTTGGCTCTGCCTCGCCAAAAGGCTTAGCCGGCCGCATATGGGTATGGTGGTCCCAAGAGCACAGCCAGGGGATGCCACCCCGATGATCATGCCACCTGCTGGTCCGCCGACTCAGCTCAACCCCAATATCATCGAAGTATGGATTTGGTGGAGGATGGGGCCATGCCGGTCTCTTCGCTAGCCAGACCACACACAATGGTCCACGTGCCGGATCCAGGGTAGGGACATTGTCCCCATCTGCCAGCACGGGTCCACCGGCTGAGTTCGGAAACCAAACTCAGTGGGGACGATGGATTAAAAATGGGGAGCATTGATTCCCCAACAACTTCCATCATGCTAAGCATGGTGGGAAACACATTTCCCACCATTGGTATACTCTTGGAGTCATCAATACTCTATTAATGCCTTCATTGCAGGTGTGGGTGACAAATCCTAATTTCTAGTTTGGTGGCCAACCACCACTATTAATGTGAGGAGTCCATACATACTAGGAGGAGGAGGAAGGAAGTAAGCTTACTTGAAAGGTGAGGGTTCCTCTTGAGCTCCAAGCTTTGAGGTCCAAGCTACCGCCAACACTCCTCCAAAGCACTCCCTCACCAACCCTCCAAATGTCTAAAAGGAGGGCATGATGGTTGGTCCTTTATTTATAGGAAGTGAGGAAAAAGAGTGCAACTCCCGCGCATAAACCGGCGGTAGGGAGCCGGATGACTCGTTTGCTGGCACTGCCCCTAACAAGGCTAAAACATAGCCCCGACATCGGTTCATCGGGCCCTACGCGATGGAATGCATGTTGGGCCCACCTAGGACTTACATCATACTCAAGGCCTGGATGGGAAGACTCACCTACACATTAAATGTATCCATCGGGTCTGCATCGGTGACGTTAGCTGGCTGAGTGGGAAGACCTGACAGAGGAAATCTTGGTCAGTAGGGGATTTCAAGTACAAGTCTTATACATGGTTACATGGACACTGCTTGCGTAGCCAGCATCCTAGTGGGGACACGGTGGCCTAAAGGGGACCGTGGACTGGGGACCAGGGGTCTCTGCTGGGGTGCGGCCCCCTTTCCATTATATATTGTGCACATGATTAGACATATGATGGTTTACATATATAGATATTGACGCCATGGTTTCTGAACCCTTGCCAGTAAGGGATTAGATACTGGCACAGACCCATTTGTCAACTGAGGATGCTAAGAGGGGTGCCTATCTTGGGGATCGACGAGCTACTGATTAGTTTGAGGTGCGTCTCGGGATCAATAGTGCCACTGATTAGCCCGGGGTCCGTCTTGGGATCAAAGTTGCCATTGATTAGTCAAGGGTCCGTCTTGGGATCAATGGTGGTTCACCCATGGGGTGCGAAAGGTTGCGATTCGGGGCATAGCTTGGCGGGGGAGTGAGGGGGGGTGGTAACAAGCTATTGATTATTCTGAGGTCTTGACTCGGGATCAGTGGTGCCATTGATTAGTTCGAGGTCTGTCTTGGAATCAATGGCGGTTCACCCCTGAGGTGCAAGAGGTTGCGGCTCAGGATCATGGCTGTCGCATCTACTTAACCCGGTGCATGAGAGTTGGATGCCATTGATCGTAGGTAGGGCTGAAAGCTGCGGTTGAATCTCAATATGGCACCTTCAGAACCATGACACCATGACTTAATCAATGAACTGCATTTTCATTCAATTGTATTTGCATTCAACATTCGATCTCCAGCATGCATGTGCATTGATACTTGACTCCTCATTGAGCTGGGATGAAAGCTCACCCCTCAACTTCGATTATATTTTCAAACTCAATTGCAGGTACTTCTTTTGTGGTCGACTTCATGGAATCTCCTCTTGTGGGTGATGCTTCTTTTGGCGAGGAATTCTCCGATGACTATAGCGAGGGCTGCGTTTGCACTGATTGTGTTTACCACTGATGCAACGCCCCCTCTCCCTGACTCTAGTTTTTTGTAGATGGATACTGTTACTCTATCTATTTATGATTTTGGCACAAATTTACTCACTCTTTGATCATACTTGTATATTGTGTATGGTACTGTATTTGTGGAACCTTTTGATGTAATTGCATAACAACTTTAATTATGTTATTATATCATTTAGATGGCATCAGTTACTTATGAAATTTGCTTCTGCTATTATTATCCTAATTTGTTAATTATTTGTGATAGATATTGCATATGTAGACTGTGGTATAGTTAGTGAACCATCGTAGTTGGTGGATCCTGGGTGGATTCGGGTCACCATATGGGGTGACCCGGGTATCATGACCGCATTCAGAAATGGGTCGTGACAATAATGCCCCCCTCCCCCCCCATGACAGATTCTATTAATAGAGAGTTGGTTCCATGGGGAAGGACCAAACTGTGCTTGCGGGCTACATATTTTAACAATACTCAATTGTTATATATATATATATATATATATATATATATATATATATATATATATATATATATATATATATATATATATGATTCGCATAAATGATTCCTGTTTATAGATATGAAACTTTCAGTTAATCGAGTAATATAATATGATGACTACATAGAATATTTGGCGGAAGACATGAAATGAATTGCAAAAAGAAAAAAGAAGTCATAGATTGGTTGCTCAATTTAAGTTTTTTATATGCCTCGTAAATCACTTTCCTGCCTATACTCGGTTATCGGACAAGATATTCTTTCTCCTGTCGTCAAAATTAGTAAACTCTCCTAGTGTGTGGGATTTAAATTCTGAAATCAATAATGTGGATGCTGAACTTGCTGCAGGGAAATTCAATCAGTTGGTTTACCAGTACCCAATACGTATTCCTGAGAGGTTTTCTCTTGTTATTCGTTCTTTGTTAACTCAAGAAGGCATCTGTTTCACATTGAAGCCAGATTTTAAATTTCTTGAGGTGAGGATGGATATTTACCCTTTCTTTTTTTATTTTTTTCCTGGAGACCATTGAGCAGCTTGGGCCTTCAAACTTGAAATTCTGATGCTTGGTAGATGATATATTATGGTTTTTTTACTAGTTTGTGAAAAATAGTTATAATTTTCTGATACATTATAACATACTTTAGAAATTCAGTGGTGTTAAATTAAGTAGAAAATCTTACCACACCCACCCCCCCCCCCCCCCCCCAAAAAAAAAAAAAAAAAAAAAAAAAAAGGAAGCCAAACAAACCAAACATTCTCTTTTTGTTCAAAAGTAAGTTTATAGTTGTATCTTACCTTGTAGTTTGTATCAAAATTTCTATCCTTTGCTTTTCTGTTTATTACACACATGGTTGCTTGGTGGCCCCGGGTGGGGGAGGGGCAGCTGTGTAAGATATATCCAGCTTGGACAATGCAGATTGCTTGGGGTTTGAACTCAGGCACCAGACTTTCAATAGGAGGAACAATAGTGGTTAAATTTGATGCACATGATCCATTCCTGGTAGTAAAAGAGATTTGTATATTTTATACATCTTTTTTTGGGGGGCAATTATACTTTTACAACAAAGGAGTTAGGAACATCAAGAGATGCCAATTTTACCTAACTAGAAGAGCTGGTTATATTTTCTTCCTGAAATTGTAGCTATGATTTTAGGACTCTTAATTAAAATGAATACAAGGAATCAGATCCACCCTTCTAGTTAGCTGTGTACTATACTACTACCAGCTTGCTTGGAAAAGTTTTGATTACTAATTTTCTTTGGGTTCCTATTTCATTCTTCCAAGTGGTTGGTGCTTCATACCGGCATCAAAGTTTCTCTTCATGGCATCTCTGCCGTGTCTTCTTTTGTTAGCCAGATATGTTCTAGAAAATCAAATCTTTTTCCTCAATCATATCATACTAACCAAAGTACTCTTCAAGAGTTGCAATCCAGTCTAAGAACAGTTGAGGAACTATCTTCCCAGTATAATAAACAACTTTAAGGTGTATTTCCTTTTAGTGTCATTAAAATGATCTTCCCCTTCACCTTCAACATAGCATCTTTTCCTTCCATCATGAACCTCTTGTTGTGTGTAGCATTGTAAGGTGCCTATATGGGAGTCTAGTTTCTGGTCAGCTGTCTTTAGGGATTTTTTTGTTGGCCATTATGTAGCAGAATTCTTGTCAGCTCCTTCAACTGGCTCTTGGTTAGTTCTTGGTTGTTCCCTCCAATTGGATGTTGTCTACGTTCAGTGGAGACTGTTCTAATATGGGTACAAGGGTAGAATTGTCTCATAATGTTTTTTTAGTCTTTGTACCCATTCAAGATTGTTCTTATACATATTATAAATAAAGTGGCCTGTGTCCCATTAGACACAAGACATTACATCAATTCAAGATGGTATCAGAGCAAAGATTTTGAAACCTTAAAATCGAGATTCCCCTCTCCTTGATTTCAATGCCTCCATCCACCTACTTGCAAGTGTCTCTCTCTCTCTCTCTCTCTCTCTCTCTCTCTCTCTCTCTCTCTTGGTTTGAATCTACTACCGCCATGCTCTCTCGTCCCTCTCTAAATCCACCGAGAGATTTTTCGTATCAGTTTTTCCTCCTCTTACCCGGTTGCTCCTCTTTGTGTGCTTTATCATGTTTGATGTATTAGCTGTGTCTACTTGGATAGAAGGATCGATTCCTGACAATTTTCGTGGCATCAATTTTCCTTCTTTCCCTGTTTGCTCTATTAAGCTTGAGGGTACCAATTATTTGATGTGGTCACGCTCATGCTGCCTTTCTATTAAGTCCTGTGGTTGTTATGAGTATTTGACTTGAACTACAACAAAGCCTTTTATAGTAGGTATTGCTCTTGATAAATGGGATTGTGAAAACTCCCTTGTTATGGTTTTTCTTGTCAATTCCATGCAGCGCTAGATAGATCGAGGATATCTCCTTCTAGATTTTGTTGCGAAAATTTGGAGGGCTGCCCAAGACACTTATTCCCAAGTTGGGAATGATGCTCAAGTCTTCTAACTCTGTAAGAAGGTGCATGAGCTGAAGCAAAAAGAGCTCACTCTGTCACAATATACTCTGAGCTATGCTCTCTATGGTAGGCCCTAGATTTTTATGAAGAGTTCCAACCCACTTCAGCCATTGATGTTTCCAAATTCAAGAAACGGGAAGACAAGATCAGAGTTTATGATTTTTTAGCCGGACTGAATATTGAATATGATCGGCTCTTGGTTCATGTTCTTAGTTGTGACCCCTTCCTTACTCTGGAGCAGTCCTATGCCATGATTCAGCTTGAGGACAGCCACTCTGTGATTATGCTTCCACAGCCTGTTCCAGACCTTCCAGAGCGATCTATGCTTGTTTCTAGTGCTCCACCTCCTAGTGATACCCTACAGTTTGGTGGCTCTTCCATCAAGGTCCATGTGAAGTGCGACTATTGTGGTAAAGAACGTCATACCCGGGAATATTGCTGGAAACTCGTGGACATCCTTCTAATGGTTCTGATGGCGGTCGTGGTCATGGTCGTGGCTGTGGTTGTGGTCGTCGTCATGGCAATTCTGGCCAGGCCAACTTTATTGAGGTTTTGATTCTGCACCAATAGACTCTTTTTCAGTCTTCTAATGAGCTCGTTGCCTTTCTGCATCTTCTGACCAGGCTGGAGCCTCCTCAACCTACAACGGCTACGGCTTTGCTGTTTCTTCTATTGATTATAATCTTGCCAGTTCAGGTATCCCTTTTTGTGGTCATAATGCATATGTTCCTTCTTCATAGTGGATTATCGACTCTGGGCTTTAGATCGCATGACCGGTTCAGCTGACCTTTTCTTTTAGTAAGCTCTTTGCTTTGGTGAAGGCAGGGTTCGTTCAGCCAACGAGACTCATTCCACTATTTCTGAGATGGGTTTTGTTACTTGTTCTTGTACTTTGTCGCTTTCCTTAATTTTGCATGTTCCTAGTTTTCCACTAATTTATTGGCCATTAGTAGTATTACTTCCAGTCTTAATTGCAAAGTCACCTTTTTTTCCTCTCATTGTGTTTTCAGGATCTGGTGGTAAGGGGCCAGGGGCAACATTGGCTTTGGTAGAGTGCATGGTGGATTGTATCTTCTTGATGATAGATCTTCTTTGGTCTCTAATCAGGCTCCTTAGACTTCTTTTTTGTCCACGTCCCTTTTAGAGATACTATAGTGGTGCTGTTGTCTGGGTCATCATCCTTTGGGCACTTTAGCTAGGCTTTTTCCTTCTTTCTAGCATTGTAATTCAAGACACTTTTTTTTGTCTTTTAGAGAAACAAAATTATTTAGTTATTCTATTTTTGATAATAAAAGTGTCACTTCATTTGCTTTAATTCACTCTGATATTTGGAGGCCATCCCATTATTTGCCTGTCTTTGGTTTTCTCTAGTTTGTTACCTTCGTCGACTGCTTTTTTCGGACTACTTGGGTTTATTTGATGCGCACCAAAGGGAGGTTTTTCTTGTTTTCAGCACTTCCATGGTATAATACAGACACAATTTGCCATTGTTAAGGTTCTTTGTAGTGGCAATGGCTGGGAATACGTCGAGACCTCCTTTCAGTCCTATTTGGCTTCTCTTGGGATAATCCATCAGACTTGTTGTGTTGATACTCTAGCTCAGAATGGTGTTGCTGAAAGGAATAATCGACATCTTTTGGATGTTGCTTGATCTCTCATGTTTGAGATGCACGTCCCCTCCCTCCCCCACCGTTACTGGAGTGATGCGGTTCTTACTACAGCTTTTTTGATCAACCGCATGCCTTCTCGGGTTGCTTCCGCTCTCCTCTGGATCTTCTCCAAGGCTCGGCTGCATGTTCGATTCCTCCCAAGGTTTTTGGCTTTGTTTGTTATGCTTGTGACCATCATCCCCATGTGAAATTTGATCCTTGGGGTCTTCGGTGCATTTTTTTTGGGGTACTCTGCCACTCAGAAGGGATATAAGTGTGATCATCCTCCATCCTAGCGTTGGTTTGTCACTATGGACATTATATTTTATGAGTCTGCGGCCTACTACGATGCGACACCTCTTCAGGGGGAAACTTCTACAGAGAATTTTACTCCTATTTCCATCATGGACGATGTGCCGCCTCTTGATCTTGACACTTTTGTTCTGGCTAACATTCCCAACATCTTTGTTCAGGTGAGACTTCTATGGAGATTGCTACATCTTCTATTTCCGTTTGCTATCAGAGATGCGTGTTTATGATCGCAAATAGCAGACCTAGACCACGGCTGCTACATCTACTCTACAATGCCAATCGTCGCCTCTCGAGCCTGGTTCGGTTCCCTTGGACCTTGGTAATTCTCTTCCCTCTTCTGATGTACTTTTTTTTTTGGTTGAAGGCCAGCAAAGAATTCATTAATAATAAAAAATAAAAGACATGTGTAGTAATAACCAAAAACTATCAATGATCAAAGCTCCACCTTCAGAATTGCCATCAGCAGAGCTCTATCATTGAGAACAAGAACAACTCTTTTGGAAATGAAATCTCTGATGCTCAGAGGCATCCTAAACTACTTCCCTTGCAACAAAAATTGGACACGCAGTCCATGTTTCTGACGTCACCTTTGTAGCCGCCTTTTTGGCTAAGCAATCTGCCACAACTTTAATCTCCCGTACACACTGAGTAATCCAAATGTTTCATTTAGATATGTCTCCAAGCAAGCTAAGCCATTCTTGAGTTACATACCGTGGCATCTTTGATTTCAGTAAACATTCCACCACTGAGCTTGAATCACATTCCATCCATAGGTTATTAATACGGAGACGCAATGATTCACGAAATCCTCTCAAAGCTGCTCCTAGTTTTGCGTGGTAATTAGTTTTGGAATTTCTGAACTTAGAGAAGGCAAAAAAATACCTTTCCATGCTCATCACGGAATACACCACCTGCTCCTGCATCTCTCGGATTTCCTAACGAGCATCCATCAATGTTAATTTGCACCAACCCCTTGGTGGCTTCCTCCCTGTATATGGCCGGATATTGTATTGCTTTGCTGATTTTACTTGCAATTGGAATTGTCTCTTTACCAACAGATCCGCAATCCCTTTCACCTCACATGGCTTTAAATGAGATGCTGCTTTGAAGTCCTTCTTGATCTCAAACATCGTCCTTCTTATCGATGGTCACACCATCAAAACAGGCCAAGTTACGAGCTTTCCAGATGTTATGTATAGATATGAAAAATAGTGGCATCCACAAGTTCTTGAATGGAGCCATTCAGTTCTTTCTTTCCACCATGAAAAAAGAAGTTCAGTTGACCGAAACCCTTCCCAATGCAGATTATCCACAGATAGTATTGATTTCCATACCTCAGTGGAGAAAACACGCTCCATAAACAAATGCACTTGATTTTCTTCTTGCTTATGACAAAGTTAGCATCTCGAGCTAAGTGGGATCTGCTTCCTTCGGACAGCATCATCTGTAGGAATCTTACCCTGACACCCTGACACCACTGCCATCCAAATACAGAAGTTTGAGGTTGTAATGCATTGGTCCAAACGTATGATGCCCAAACTGGTTTCTCATGAGTGCTCCATATCTTGTGCCATGCAAATGATACTGAGTATTTTTCACTAGCCTTTAAAGTCCAGACTTCTTTGTCAGCTATTCCATTAGCAAGTGGTATTTCCTTAGCAGCTTCAAATAAAGAATTTAACTCATTTGATTCCACCTCCGGCAGATTCCATACTGTTACGAGATCTACACTACACGATATCTATTTTAGTTGCTTTTTTATTTTTAGTTTTTCTTTCCTTGTTTATTTGTTTCTATTGTAATGTGGTATAATGTCTTTATGTCCAGGTTTAGTGTTACCAAACATTGTCCAGGTTCAGTGTTACCTAACATTTTCTAGGTTCGATGTTTCCTATCATCTTACCTTCTCTACCATATTTGTATAAATCTCATATTATAAATAGATGAGACATCTGTCTATTACAAACAAGTCAAACCATTATTCAACATGGTATCAGAGCTAAGGTAATCAGCTCGCCTGCTGTCGCCACCGCCTGCTTTCGCCTCCAACCCTCTCTCTCTGAGGCTGCCCTTCAGCCTTCGGCAACCCTTCGGGATCTTGTACTTCTAAATTCTCTACCCACCTAACCGCCACCCCTATTTGAGAGTTATTCAATATCAATGGGGGAGCCTCAAAATAAGGAAGTTGCTTCTTGGAAAAGCGCCTTTTTTTTCAAACTTTTTTTTTGGTTGCTTTATATAATTTATTGTCAATAGTTCATTTTTCTCCATCATGTCAGATTTGACTATTGCATCAACGGTCACTAAAAGCTCTAATGATTGGAGCCCCGGCTTTCTTACATCCCCTCCTTGTTTCATTAAATTGGATGGGAATAATTACTTGATGTGGTCTCGTTCCTGCTTCCTCTCTATTGCTTCCTGTGGCTTTTCAGGATTTATTACTGCTGATGCTAAGAAACTTACCACAAATGACAATATCCTAAGCAAATGGAACACCGACAACTACCTTGTGATGTCATATCCCATCGGTGCCTTGAATCTAAACATTGCTTGCGGATATTTGTTATTAGATTCGGCGGTAAGCATATGGAAGGCAACAAAGGAGACGTACTTACAAGTAGGGAATGATGCTCAGGTATATGAGATTCAGAAAAAAATTCATGATACAAAACAAAAAGAACTTTCTTTATCTCAATACTATTCTGAACTACATGGCATGTGGCAAGAGATGGATTATTATAAAGGATTCTCTGCTACATGTTCAACTGATGCCATGAAATTTGCAAAAAGAGAAGACAAGTTTCGGGTTTATGTTTTTTTAGCTGGCCTAAATATAGAATTTGATCAGATCCGTGCTCATGTTCTGAGTCGTGATCCTTTCCCCTCCTTAGAGCAAGCCTATGCCATGGTCCAGATTGAAGATAGCAGAGGGACAACCATGCTTCAACCTCCTCTACCAGATCGCTCTGCTTTATTCACCGGTACGAGTTCCTCTACCACAGGTAATTTTGTCCGTCATGGTTCAGACAGGGAACCAATTAAATGTGAGTTATGTGCTAAAGAACGTCATACAAAAGAATATTGTTGGAAGCTTCATGGACGTCCTACAAATGGCAAAGGTCGGGGGCGCAGTTGAGGTAACAACTCCGCCTAGGCTCATCAAACCGAGTCTGATGATGTTGGTCACACTCTTGGTAATTACGAATTGATGAACCAATTATGCCGCCTTCTGCTTCAGACTGGCTCTTCAGAGTCAACTGTTGCCCTCTCTTTCAACTTTGCCAAATCAGGTATTTCCCTCGGTAGTCCCTGTGTATCCTTGACCTCTACACTGTGGATCATTGACTCCGGGGCCACTGATCATTGTACTGGGTCTTCCCATTCTTTTGTTGATTATTTTCCTAGTTTTGGTAAAGGTAAAGTGCGAGCTGCTAATGGATCTCTTTCCACTATTGTCGGGAAGGGTTCCATTAAATGCTCTCCGACCTTATCCCTTTCATCAGTTCTCTATGTGCCTAATTTTTCTACTAATCTTTTATCCATTAGTAGTTTGACTCATAATTTGAATTGTCAAGTTTCCTTTTTTCCTTCTTACACCTGCATCTGAGTCCTCTGCTCTCCGCTCACAGGTACCGTCTTCCAAAACACAGTTGGCCCCTCACCGCATATGGCACCACTGGTTGGGACATCCACTTATCAGAAATATGCTTAAATTTTTTCCCCAGTTTTCCAAATTTTGTAATACAGATGAGTTCTTTTGTGATGCTTGTATTTTTGCCAAGCAAACTCGATCTGTTATCCAATTTCCAATAAACGTAGTACAATTGCTTTTCATTTAATCTACTCTAATGTATGGGATCCATCTTGATGTTCCTTAATTACTGGATACAAATGGTTTGTAGCGGTTATTGATTGTAATACCCGGGTCATCTGGATCTACTTGTTCCGCCAAAAGAGTGAAGTCTTTAGTTGTTTCCAACTGTTTCACCAGATGATCTAGACACATTACACTGGGAAGATAGCAATTCTTTGAATTGATAATGGGACAGAGTATATAGATGGGGTCTTTCAACATTATCTGGCAGAACATGGAATTCTTCATCCAACAAGTTGTGTTGATACTCCGGTACAAAATGGTGTTGCTGAACGGAAAAACCGCCACTTATTAGAGGTTGCTCAATCATTAATGTTTCAGATGCATGTACCCCCTTTATGCTAGAGTGAGGCCAACCTTACAAATGCCTACCTCATCAATCGAATGCCTTATCTAATACTTGACTTCTGCTGTCCAATAGAGATGCTATTAGGAACATCAACATTTATAGTTCCTCCTAAGGTTTTTGGTTGTATATGCTTTGCCCGTAATTACCACCATCTTGGCAAATTGGATCCCTAAGGTCTTCGATGCATTTTTGTGGGTTACTCTACTACCCAGAAAGAGTACAATGTTATTATCCTTTATCTCGCTAGATGTTTGTCTCTATGGATGTGGTCTTCCGAGTCTGAGGCCTTTTTTGGGGTCCCTTCACCTCTTCAGGGGGAGTCTCTAATTGTGATTGAACCAGTTGAAGTTAAAGATGTGCTTGGACCAATTGAAGACCTCCCAGTGCCCGCTGATACAGTTCCAAGTGACATCTCCAAAAGTTCGGATCCTCCGGCTGCTCTAGCACCGCCTCCTGTGAAAGTATACACTCGATCCCGGCCTCAACAATAGAAAAAAACAGATACCACTACCGCCACTACACCACTCCAATCTAACACTTGATCTCGATCCTGCGTCGTCTGATAAGTCTGATTCCAGTAAGTTTGCTTCTGATCCTACTCTAGAATTGCCTATTGCTCTTAGAAAAGGTGTGAGTTCATGAACTCAACATCTGATTTTTAACTTCTTGTCTTATGAGTCTCTATCTCCTCCCTTTCGTGCTTTTGCTACTTCCCTTGCTTGTGTTTCCACTCCATCCACCTGGCAGGCAACTCTGACTGATCCCAAATGGAAGGCAGCAATGTTGGAAGAAATGCATGCTCTCGACAAGAACAAAACTTGGAATCTTGTCCCTCTTCCTCCGGAGAAGAGATCTGTAGGATGCAAATGGATTTTCACAGTGAATCACAAAATGGATGGAACGGTTGATAGGTACAAAGCTCGATTAGTTGCAAAAGGGTATACATAAACTTTTGGGATTGACCATTTGGAGACGTTTGCACCTGTAGCCAAGTTGAACACTGTTCAGGTCCTACTCTCATGTGCGGTAAATCTTGGTTGGAATTTACATCAATTAGATGTAAAAGATGCCTTTTTACATGGGGAGATAGAAGAAGAAGTATATATGGATGTTCCACCCGGTTTTGTCAGCCCTCAGACTATTGGTAAATTATGCAAATTATAACGTGCTTTATATGGTCTCAAACAGTCTCCTCAGGCCTGGTTTAGACGGTTCCATAAAGCCATTATATCAGTGGGATACCAGCAAAGTAATACTAATCACACTCTATTTACTAAAAAAAGGGGGCCTTAATTACTGTCTTAATTGTGTATGTTGATGATATAGTGGTCATAGGAAATGACACCATTGAGATATCTCACTTAAAAATAATTTTGGGCACTGAATTTGAGATTAAAAACTTGGGCTGGTTACGGTACTTTCTGGGAATTGAAATTGCTAGATCAACTCAAGGGATCTTCCTCTCTCAGCGAAAATACACACTTGATTTTCTATTTGACATTGGTCTGCTTGGATGTGCTCCTGTGGATACTCCCCTTGAGCCCAATGCTCAGTTGGAAAAGAAGGTTGGGGAACTAGTTGACAAAGGTTGATTTCAATGATTGGTTGACCGCCTAATTTATTTATCTCACACATGACCAGATATTGCTTTTGCTGTCAACATGGTGAGTCAATATATACATGATCCTTACTCTAGTCATTTGGATGTTGTGTATCAGATCCTGCACTACCTAAACTCAGCATCTGGTCGTGGTGTTCTTTTGACCCCTCATCAACATATGGATCTTAAATGTGCAACGTATACTGATGCGGATTGGGCCGGCTCTCTGGATGATAGATGTTCCACTTCTGGCTCTGTACCTTAGTAGGAGGCATTCTTGTTACATGGAGAAGCAAGAGACAGTTTGTGGTGGCTCGATCAAGTGCTGAAGCCGAGTTCCGAGCAATGGCTTATGGGATTTGTGAGCTCCTCTGGCTCAAAGGTCTTCCTCAAGATTTACGTGTTCCCATCAAGCTTTTTATGAAACTCTTTTGTGATAACAAATCTGCCATCAGCATTGCTCATAACCCTGTTCAACATGATAGCATGAAATACGTAAAGATCGATCGTCACTTCATCAAAGAGAAGCTTGAAAATGGTCTAGTTTGCTTTCCCTTTTCAAATTTGAAGATTAACTTATTGATGTCTCCACTAAAAGCCTTCCGGCTAAGACATTTCATCCTATTATGTCCAAGTTGGGAATGACTGATATCTATTCCCTAACTTGAGGCGAGTATTGTAATGTGCTGTAATGTCTTTATGTCCAAGTTCAGTATTACCTAACATTGTCCAGGTTCAGTTTATGTCCAGATTCGGAGTTATCTAACATTGTCTAGGTTCAGTGTTACTTAACATTTCCAATTTCGATGTTTCCTATCATCTTACCTTCCCTATCATAATTGTACAGATCTCATATTATAAATAGATGAGACCTCTGTCTATTACAGACAATTCAAACCATTATTCAATAGTTTCGTTGTTTATTTGTTTCCCTGTAATATGTGCTTAGTTCTCTATAAATAAAGGCTTGTGGAGAGGATAAGGGTTACATTCATTCCTTCTCTTTCTCTCCTTCTCTTCTTCTTCTTCTTCTCTCTCTCTCTCTCTCTCTCTCTCTCTCGACTCTTTCTGTTTTGTATTCTTGGTTACTTCTTTGTTAGATTGTTACATGGTATTGGAGCATTAGATATTTGGTCTTCATCCATCAAAACATTGGTTTGATAGGCCCTTGATTTTTCTACTCTCTATAGGTAAGTGAATCTTTTTTACTACTACTACAAGGTGGCCGAGGTTTTTATTTTTTATTTTTTAATATAATACTGTTGTGATTCCTTTATTTTGAGACTAATATCTTCTCGATCACCTTATTGTTGTTGCTCTACTACTACCGTCACCATCTCCCCCCTCGAGCCTTCCTTTGGCCACTCGATTGGCTGAACCATGATATATATATATATATATATATATATATATATATATATATATATATATATATATATATATATAAGAGTATCAGAACCTTATCAGTCAGCTGAAATTAAGAGACGTATCGTATCGTATCGTGGATACAGTGGATATACACGGAGATGCATGGATACGGGGCAAGATGCGCAAAAAAATGATTAAGGAACATACAAAACACAATTTTAAAGCATTAAAACACTATCATTAGCAACATTGTGAAAGAAAATGTTTCTTACATCATAGACACACATGATTATGGGGCAAGATACGTACAGAAATAATTAAGAATCATACATAACACATTTTTAAAGCATAGAAACACAATAAATCTATAATTAACAACATTAAGAAGGAAAATGTTTCTTACATATATATTACTCAGCTAATTCCATGTCGAGTGACGGCTCGGATCGAACTCTGACTCATATTGGGGAGGAAGAGGTGCAACCAATATTATTTGGAATGTATCTCTTATCCATGTACAGTAAGTAAACCAATCCAGATGTTGATTATAGAAGGTAGTAAACTGGTAATAGAAACATGCATACTTTTCTGAAGTTGACATTCTCGTTTCTGGGAAACATGATGTCTCAGTTTAACTTCCATGTGATGTACTACCAGCGTCGATGTTCACCATTCTTGCTCCATTGTCTGCAATAGAACTCATGCTCTTTGACTCCATTTCATATGTAATCATATTAGTATCATCATCATGGAGTTGCTGCCTACCCTTCCCTTCCCTTTTCGGCTGTAACTCCTTTGTTGTAAGCGACCACCATGATCATCGTCTTGAGTTGTATGAGTATATCCTACCTCCTCTGTAAAGTGCACCGGATCATATGATTGCATACCACCACTACCACCAGTACCACCAGCGTCACTCCCACTACTGACCTCACCACCACCACCACCACTCTCCTCAGAAATAGTGTCTCCATATTTAGCACCTGACCTCGTCCTTCTGGCATCACCATCAGAGGGGGATGAAGTACTCTCACTTTGGACTTGATCTTGTGTTTGTGATGGTGATTGTGTTTCGTTCTCTTCATTTAGTTGACGAATGATGTCTTGCACTAAGGATCAGGTCCAGTAGATTGTCTATCCTCAGCAATTTCATCCATCACAAATGCTCTATCGGTGTCCTCTATCCATGCTCTAACTAGGTCATCCTCATCAAGCGCATGGGTCATGTCAAGTGGGTTAATGTAGGCTTCTGTCTCATTTGGCCGCTCCAACTTCATAATTTTTTTCATCAATCTCATGTTGTAGTAAACGTAGACCAGCTTCTGAAGTTTTTGATGGCTGAGGTGGTTGCTTGGTTTAGTATGTATAAGCCCAAAAGTGCTCCAATTCCTTTCACAACCACTTGAGGAGGCCGTTTGGGACAAAATCCTGATTGCAATCCTCTTCAAGTGTGGAACACTTGTGCCATAGTTAAGCCACCAATCAGCTGTACAAAGAACAATATTTCTAATTAGCCACTAATTAGTTAAGTAAGACACCAATCAGTTAAGACAAAAATAATATGTTCATTGTCTAACTTACCAGGAGTCATCTTGAATGCAGCAGCTTTAACAACCCGATCACCAAATTCTCCCCAACACTTACGGAAAATTTTAATCTATAGTAGTTAAAAACTTTAGCCAATCATTAAGGGTTTGTGCAACTAACATTTATGGAAAAAAATGGTTTTTGTTACCTGTTATGTAGCCAATAAGGCATTACTTGTATCTAGCTCCATTCTATTGATAACTTTTCTAACAACTTCTATATATTTTAAGTCATACACCTCCAGAGTTTGAATATTGTTGATCTGGGTTTAAGTAATATGCTACACATCCAGATGTAAGATACATTAGAAATTTATAATTTAAATCTTAACCGATAAATATAAAAAACAATAGTTTCAGACTAATGGAAACCAAAATACCTGCCATATTAATGTCTTGTAACAACATTCCTTCCCATCGGTTCTCTATAATCTTCAAATATTTTTTCATGGATGATGGGTTCCATTCATTTAACTTATACCTTATCATCCCTATTACATCGACCAACAGCCCCATTGTTCGTTCCTTATCACCATCAACCAACTTAAGTAGAACAAATAGGGGCTTCATAATCTGAGTTATTTCATCAACCTTCTTCCAAAATTTTTTTGACATAAGGATTTCTGTCACCTCACTCCCTATCTTGGTTGCATGATATGTACTCCAACCATTCTCCACTAGTTACCATTTGAAGTAAACCTGCCTTTCGCTGCCCAAGGCTGTCCAAGGCAACGTAGTTGGTTGCAAACTTTGTTGCTCCAGGCCTTATCAAGTCCCCTTGTGTGTGCTTCCTCATTAAAGCCAACACCCAACTGTGATTGTAAATAAAATTTGTCACTGTTCTTGCTTGACCAACCACCTTAGCCATTTTGGGTAACTCTTCAATATCTTTAAACAATAAATCAACACAATGT
Source organism: Protea cynaroides (assembly GCA_028583415.1). NCBI lineage: Eukaryota > Viridiplantae > Streptophyta > Magnoliopsida > Proteales > Proteaceae > Protea > Protea cynaroides. Next base: position 41,868,417 of record CM053274.1, on the reverse strand, counting down.
GCAGCACAAAGTGTCCAAAATAAGTGTTGCCTCTTCAGCATAAGGGTTAGTCTAGCTTTTTTATAATTAGCAGCATTATCTATAACAATCTGAACTACATTTTCCTCCCCAACTTCTTCAATAACTTCATCCATCAATTTGAAGATATAATGTGCATCTTCCACTGACTTAAGAAAGATGGAACGCCCATCACAGTAAGCATGAAAGTTGATGATGGACAGCCTTATGGGCCCACTCCAACCATCACACATGATTACTCCATACTAGGACCATTTCTGTTTGAAGGTTTCTATATAATCATTCATTTCACCCACTATGGCATCCAAGTAAGGGCCACCAATCTGATAAGCTGTGGGGGCCATCACGCCAGGTCCACAGCGCTGTATCTCCTTTACCATTGCCTTGAAATAGAGATCTTTGGCCTTACGTGATGGGATAGATGCACTGTGGAACCATCTAGCGGTGGACTTTCCCATTCTCTCACCCATGGACTTAGAATGCATTGACTCCTCTATCCTCTGTTGCCCTGCATCTCTTGGTTTGAAGGGCATTGAAGGAGCCATGTCATGAATTTCTGGGCTTTTTTTCCTCTTGCCTCTCACTCTATCAAACATACCTCTACACTGCTGGATTTACTCAATGAAACTGGTTGCTTTCCCCTGCTTCTCTGTGTCCCACTACCACCAGCACCACTATCACCAACACCCTGACACATATACCTTATTAGCTGGTCCTCATTCCAACGTTTCTCTCCTGCCTCATGCCTTGATCTTTTAAGTACCTGCTGAATTTCATCTTCAGCATCCATATCGGACCCCTCATAATCCTCTAAATTTAAGTGACCCTCATCCTCCATAAGGTTTTTTGTTATTCTCTCTGCATCATCCTTCCTCTGTTTTCCTTTTGCCTTTTCTTCAGCTAAGTGCTTTGCCATTGCCTTGCTCATACCTCCACTGGACATTTTGAGCACTTCTTGACATTGGCAAAACCCCTTGCCATGTGTTGCTTTTGCCATGTCACCCCACCACCATGATGTTCAGTGCCACAGAAATTGCACTTTGTTGTTAATCTATTGTCTTTGATTTTAATGCAATACAACCAACCCACGTCTTTGTTCGCTATATTCCTACACACCACACTTGTGATACGATGTACGAGGTTAATATAAAATGTCAAACCCAGCAAACTATTTTCATTTAAAAATAATTGGATTGTTTTCAATGATATGATGGATGATTTAAATTTTACAAGCAATGATGTGACATCTAAGATGGGAATTGAATTGAAGTGAGAATTCTAATGAAACAACAACTAACGCTAGAATCCAAGGGCAGCAAACACATGCAGCAAAATGAAAATCTTCTTACAGGTTTAAACTATACTACTGTAGCAAAGCAATAAAAAAGAAAATCCTTTATTGATATAATCTATAGCCTTCTTCCAAAAAAAAAAAGAAAAAAAAAAGAAAAAACTATGAGTTCAAGAACATGGATGAACAAGCAAGCAATACCATCACATGAATTTATTGACCATTATTAATTAATCATTTTACTAACCATCTTTGTCGTTTCAAATCATCACAACTTTTTATTTCTTGCAAAATCACCATAGATTAGTTACTATAGAACTCGGTGATTACCTAGATTTATTATTTCATCAAGTCAGGCTCAAAGAGGCAAGGTTTTGCCCAGAAAAACATTCTGACCTGGTTGGGCATTGAATTAATTCTCAACTTGTCCCATTTGGATAGGTATCACATAAGCATTTCCTTTAAAACTTACAGGTCTTTTGGAATCTGGAAGCCATTGAATTCAACACTCTACGGTTCAAACTTGAAACCAGCTTCTCCTTGATCATCAGCTTTGTATAAAAAAAAATGTCAAAATCAAGCTTTATACATTAAAATACCGGTTTACAAGGGAACTATCTCAATTTTTAATATAGACAGGCCCATAACTAGTTATTTCTCACATTACACCTTAATTTAGAACTTAATCTGATGGGTGAATCATCTGGCATAAGACAATAGAAAATAATCCTAAACAACTGCAAGTTAAGTAACAGGCAACTTTGATTCATATACTTACATTATCCAACATTTTCCAGATTGTACAAACATGTTATAATTATTTCCATAGATTCTAGCAATTTCTGGAGAAAAAACATAAATCCATTTCATTTACATTACACAAGTAAATTGCTTCAACAAATACGAAACTCTAGCTCCACGGTTGAGATAAGAACCTAAGTGGGAGCTGGTAGATCAGTGGTCTACAAATTAAAAAAAAACCAAAAAATTAAAAAAATTAATTTACGGTTGAGAATTTCATTTATTTTTTTGAACAAAAAATTAAAAAATAAAAAAAAAAATTTGAAAATTACCACTGAACAAAAAAGATGGTAGATCAGTGGTCTACACATCTTATATAAGTAAGTAGTAGAAGACCAAAGGAATAATTTTTGGAAAAAAAAATCAAAATTTTAACTGTTCTTCAAAAGATTCTCAAATCGAACCTCAAATCAGTGTTTAAATGCATGATTGTTGTATGCATTCATCAAATAGTACCATACTTCACTGATTCATGGGAAAAAAAAACACAAAAATCAAATTAATATGAAAAAAATTGAAGTTCAAAGTCATACCTTTAGGGTTTTCCACCTGTAGAGCTTGAAGAAATGATTTTAGCTTCTAATCTTCACAAACAAAGTGTTTAATGCCTCCTTTCCAGTTGTTTTAGGGCTAAGAATGAAAGTCCTAAGCTATTTTGGACAAATCTCAGAGAAAAATGGAGTTTTACAAAGAAGAAGGAGTTCAGCTCTGTTACAAATGACGAACAGAAGTGTTTTTTGCCTTTTTTTGATACTTCTCGATACATATGGGCTGTATCGACCAGTATCGAGCCGTAACCGATACGGCTCGATACTGGTTGTTTTTTTTTTTTTTTTTTTAAAAACTAATTTTAAAACTGTGTCGATATAGACGATACATACTCGATGCGTATCGAACTGATACGCATCGATACGGTTGATAGTCTACGATACTCCACTTTTTTTAAAAATTAGGATACGAATCACCTTGTATCGTATCGACTAGTGTCGATACTGATACTTATCGGCCGATACGCAGCGTATTGTATCGATACTTGATTCCTTATATATATATATATATATATATATATATATATATATATATATATAGTGGTGGTTGCTAATTGTAATTTGATCCTTTGTTCATGTTGATTGACCCTAAACCTACAGAGGTTCATATCATCTTTATTAAATTGAAAGGAGTTTCAAATTACTTCTCTGGGCTCAAGCTATTAAAGCTTATGTCCTTTCATAGGATAAATTGACATTATTGTATGATGATCCTCTTGACTGTGTTGCTAAGGAACTTGATGCTGTGAAAGTTTGTAATACCTGGCTGCGTGATAATTTTACTGTTCCAACCTAGTTGTGGAACAATATTGATGCCTCTATTTTACCAACTGTTATGTTTCACAACACCGCTAAGGCTATTTGGTCTGATTTGCAAGAGACATTTGGGCAAGATAAAAATGTCTCTTGTATCTATGATTTTTATGAGAAGATGTTCACCTACTCCATTGGTGATAAATCATTAACTGAATATTATGGACGGTTCAAAGGCATCATTGAGGATATACAGGCTTTGCTGCCTCTTACGTCTGATATAACCAAAATAAAAGCTCAATAGTCTAAGTTCTATATTGCTAAGTTCTTGGCTGGTCTCTCACTTGATTACCAGGTAGTCATGAATCAACTTCTTGCAAGTGCTTCCATCCCTACTCTAAGTAAGACCTTTGTTTGTCTTCAACAGCTAGTACCTTAGGGAGACTCTCTTCACAAGGATTTTTTTGCCCTATTTGCTGGCCTTGGCCAAGGCGGCCTCTTCTAGAGGCCATGGCCTCCTAGTCGAGGCTCTGGTAGGACAACCTATGATAAATCTAATAGATACTGCATTCATTGTCACAAGATTAATCATAATGTCGATGCTTGTTGGGAGAAGTTTAGTCGTCTTGAATGGGCTGATACATTGGTCAATTCTGTTACTACTGAGGAAACCTTGTCTCCTGCACAAGCTCCTCCACCACAGTCATCTACATCATCTTCTGCTCGATATGAGGCTCTACTGCGATGAGTTCAACAACTTGAGGCCGTTGGCTCATCTTCTGCTACCACCCTGGCTCATAGAAGTACATCTGTCTTATTGTCTATAGCCTATCTTACACCTTGGATTCTTGATTCTGGAGCTTCCTGTTACATGACTGGTAAGTCTTCTGCCTTTTCCTTTATTTCTGATACCCCCAACCTTGTAACTATTCATCTCGTTGATGGCTCCTCTATCATTACCTCCCAACATGGGCAAGTGTCTCTTACTCCATCCCTGTCTTTGTCTTCCGTACTACATGTTCCTAATTTACATCTTAATCTTATGTCTATTAGCCAAATTACCAAATCACTTAACTGTATTGCTACTTTCTTTCCTTCTTATTGTGTTTTTCAAGATCTTAGGACCACGGCAATGATTGGTGGCGGACGTGAGCATGCTGGCCTGTACTACTTGGAACAGACTGAACCCTTCCTTGCTGCTACTACATCCACCACCACTCCGCTTCAATGCACCATCGGCTCGGTCACCTGTCTCTCTCCAAAATGAAGGCTCTTGTCCCTAGTTGCAAGTCTCTTTCTACCTTACAGTTTGAGGCTTGTAAATTAAGGAAATATTACCGTTCTTCTTTTCCTACTAGTTCTACGCCTCGGCGTACTTCTCCGTTTTTCCTAGTACATTCTGATATTTGGGTTCCTTATCGAATCCCCAATAGACTTGGTTTTTCTTATTTTGTAACCTTTGTGGATGATTATTCTTGGATGATCTGGCTTTATATAATTAAAGATCATTGTGAGTTTCTTAATATTTTTAAGAATTTTTATAAGGAAATTTCTACTCAATTTGTTGTTTCTATCGAAGTTCCGCATACTGATAATGCTCTTGAGTATATTCAGTCTGCTGTTTCCAATTTTTGTTTTACTCATCGGATGCTCTATCATACTAGTTGTGCTTACACTCCCCAACAAAATGGGGTTGCTGAACATAAAAATAGACATCTCATGGATATTGCTAGGTCTCTCATGTTTCATATGAATGTACCTAAATATTATTGGTGTGATGCTGTTTTGACTGCATGTTATCTTATTAATAGGATGCCTTCATCTGTTCTCAAAAATAAAGTTCCCTTTACCTTTCTTTACCCTAATAACCCTTTATTTCATGTTTCTCCACGAGTTTTTGGTAGTATTTGCTTTGTTTACATTATGCATCCTAAATTGGATAACTTTCTCGCCCTTATATCAAATGTATTTTTCTTGGTTATTCTCGTACTCAAAAAGGGTACAGATGTTTTGATTTTATTACTAAGCGTCACTTTGTGGGTCCTGATGTTATCTTCTTTGAAGACAAACCATACTATCCAGTTACAGTGCTTGATGTTTCATCTCCCACTGACCCACCAATACCTCTTATTCCCCCTGATGACTCTGAAATGACACCATCACCATCTCCTACACCGCCACCTCTACAAGTCTACCAACGTTGCAGGCCAATGGCTCCAACAACTGCTGCGTCTCATGCTCCGCCTATTACTACATCTACCCCTGGCTTTGAGGTTATCCCTGACCTCTCTATTGCTCTTTGTAAAGGTACTTGTACCCGCACTCAGCCTGAAAGGTTCTCCTAACTTACTTTTCCTATTGAGTATTTTGTTATTACTGACCATCTTCCCACTTGTCATTAGACTCTTGTTTACTCTTTATCTGCTACCTTTGTCCCTACCACTCTTTCGCAAGCCATGTCTTATCCAGGGTAGAAAGTGGCTATGGATGCTGAAATAGATGCTATGACATCTCGTCAGACTTGCACTCTTGTTAATCTCCCGCCTGGCCACCCTATTGTGCATTGCCGATGGGTTTATACTGTGAAGCATAATTCAGTGGCTCTGTTGAACGTTTGAAAGCTCGACTTGTTGCCAAAGGGTTTACTCAAACTTATGGGGTTGATTACTTTGAGACGTTCTCATCTATGGCTCGTCTCAACTCTGTTCGTGTTATTATCTCTTTGGCTGTGAATTTTGATTGGCCACTATCAGATGGATGTTAAGAATGCATTTTTATACAGGGATCTTCAAGTGGAAGTCTATATGGACCAACCTCCAGGGTATTGCTCAGAGAGGGAGTTCTACCCAAGTTTGTAAATTACTTGAGGCTATCTATGGACTTTAGTAGTCCCCTTGTGCTTGGTTTGATAAATTTAGCACCGTTATTACTAGTTTTGGCTTCACTACTTGCTATTCGGATCATTCTATTTTTATACGCTGTCATCAATCTACTGTTACCATAATAGCTATCTATGTTGATTATATCATTATTACAGGGAATGACAAGTCAGGAATTACTGAAATTAAGTCTTATCTAAATAATCATTTTCAGATGAAATACTTAGGACTTCTACATTACTTTCTTGGTATTGAAGTTGTTTGAAGCCGTACAAGCATCAGTCTATCCCAACGGAAATACAAACTTGATCTTTTTGCTGAAACAGGTCTACTTGGTGCTAAGCTACCTGAAACTCCCATGGATCCTCATCGGAAATTTGAAGCTTGTGATAGTCCTGAATATTTTGATGTTCATCAATATAGACGTCTGGTTGGAAAGCTAATCTACCTTACTGTTACTCGGCCTGATCTCTCCTTTGCATTCGGGGTGGTCAGCCATTTTATGCAAGCTCCTAAGGTTGTCCATGGGAAACTGCCTGTCCTATATTGCAATATTTGAAGAAATCTCCTGGCACTGTTCTAATTTACTCCCGCCATCGTCATCTTCATGTTGTGGGATTTTTTTATGCTGATTGGGTGGGGGCAGATGGTGGTAGACATTCTACTACTGTTTACAGTACTTTTGTCAGTGGCAATCTAGTCACTTGGTGAAGTAAAAAAGCAAACTACTGTATCTAAATCCAGTATTGAATCTGAGTACTGTGCAATGGCATAAACTTCTGCCGACTACTATGGTTGAAAATCTTCTGTAGGAATTGGGATTTCCTATCTCTCGATCTATGACCTTAATGTGTCATAATCAAGCTGCTATTTGCATTGCTAGCAATCCAGTGTTCCATGAACGTACCAAGCACATAAAAGTGGATTGTCATTTTATCCGTGATGCTGTTATGAAGAAACTCATTGTCACTCTGTTTGTTTCATCTTCAAATCAGCTCGCTGATATACTCACTATGCCCTTGTTTGGACCAGCATATTGTTTGAACTGTTACAAGTTTGGATTGGGTGATCTATACACTCCAGCTTGAGGGAGGGTGTTAAGATATCTACGAGATATCTATTTTAGTTGCTTTTTCTATTTTTAGTTTTTCTTTCCTTGTTTATTTGTTTCCTTGTAATAGGTGCTTAGTTGTCTATAAATGAAGGCTTGTGGAGAGGAGAAGGGTTACATTCATTTCTTCTTCTTCTTCTTCTTCTCTCTCTCGACTTTTTCTGTTTTGTGTTCTTGGTTACTTCTTTGTGAGATTGTTACACATACACAATCATTGATAAAGTTGCATAACCTTGCTTGCAAGAATTCTATCGTCCAATGGTTAAGACCAACTCCATCTGCAATTGTATAAGGCCCCAATCACCTATCATTCCAAAAATTTATAGCACTTCCGTTACCAATCAGCCGTCTCACATGTCTTGCTGTCCAGTCCCAGATGGTTCTAGTACTCCTCCAAACTGCCGAGGAATCAGATGTGTGACGAAAAGTACCATTTTTTAATAAATACCGCTGATTTATGATTCACCTGTCATTATATTCCATGCCATCTTTGTTAGAAGTGCTTCATTGACATCCTTCAGATTAAGAATTCCCAGACACCCCCCCCCCCCCTCTTTCTTTGGTTTACAAACAGTTTCCCATTTCACCACTATTGCTTTCCTCTCATTTGAATCCCCACTCCAAATGAAATTTCTCATCCATGTTTCAGCTTGTTTCAACACCCCTTTCAGCCATAAATATTCTGAAGAGGAATGAAGAAAAGTATTGCATAAAACTGATTTCACTAGTTCAATCCGACTTGCCATAGAAAGTAGTCTCCCCTTCCATAAGGAGAACTTACTTCTTAGCTTGTCCAACAAAGGCATGAAATAAGATTTTTTGATCTTACCAATGAAGATACCTACACCAAGGTATTTAGTTTGGAGTTTGCCTTTAGTGAATCCCAAACATGATTGCAGCCTATTTTTCTCTGTCACCGAAACACCAGAGTAAAAGCTTTTGCTCTTATTTCCCTGTACCTGTTGGCCTGAGTAATCAGAATATTGACCTAACAGTTGTTTCAGTTGCCTTGAATCTTGTTTTCGAGCTTGCAGAAATAATAAGATATCATCTGCAAAAAGGTGAGATGGAGTCACCATATGTCTACATGATAATGGCTTGATATCTCCCTGCTGAGTCATTTTCTTGAGTCCTCTACATAAAACCTCCTCATCTAAAACAAATAATATTGCGTAGACAGTCTCCCTATTGTAACACCCTTGATGCTCTAAAATATCCGATTGGCCCACCATTGAACATCGGAGACATCCTGGCAGAATTTAGAAAAGTAGATAGCCTGCTAATACAAAATGCTCGAGAAGCCAAACTTCTTCAATACATCAAAAAGGAAAGTCCATTCAAACATATCAAAAGCTTTATGGACATCTAGTTTTAAAGCCATGGCTCCGTGCTTGGTTCTTCTTTTCATGAAAGTTGCTAACTCTGATGCAAGGCCTATGTTATTGCATGTGCAAGGCCTATGTTATTGCATGTAAGTTTGCTCTTTACAAATGCACCTTGTTCCTCTGAAATTAGGGAATCCATGAATCTTGCTAATCGGGTAGAAAGGGTTTTAGGCATTACCTTATATATAAAGTTGCCTACACAGATGGGTCTATAGTTCGACAATTGTGAAGCTCCATCAAATTTAGGGACAAGAGTAATAAAGTTATTGTTTATGCCATGAGGCAAATAACCTGTGTTGAAAAAAGAGTAAACAGGTGAGCAAAGGCCATCACTTATTATCTCCCAGCAATTTTGGAAAGATTTCCCAGAGAAACCATTCGGTCTAGGGGCACTGTTTGGATCCAAGGCAAAAACATCATTTTTGATTTCTTCTTCTTAGGTATGGCATCCTATTCCTTCGAGAAATCTGTGGAAACTGAGCATGGAATATAGTCTAGAAGCTGAGGGTGAACCGTTGTTCCTGACTGAAATGCATACCTTCATAAAAAGATATTATGTGTGCTTTAATCTCACTTTGGTCTTCAAGCAGAGTTCCCTCATTTGTCTTAATAGCCTTTATTGTGTTTTTCCTTCTTCTAGCTCTCACTTAATTATGAAAAATTTTTGTGTTGCGATCCCCACTGTTAGGCCATTGGATCCTTAATTTCTCCTTCCATAGAGATTCCTCCAGATCAAGAGGTGAATCATGCCTTTGATTGGCCTTAAATTCCATCTCCTTTAGAGTCTCATTAAAACCTACATTTTGGATTGTTTCCTGCACGTTTTCCAGATCAACTTGAGCCTGCATAATTTCTTCACTAACTTTTGGATATGTATCCTTGGACCATTTCTTTAATATCCCCTTTAAGTGCTTGAGTTTATGCATCAAGATATTAATGTAGACGTGATTTGGGCATAAATGGAGAATATCGAAAACACCATCATCAGGTAAGGGAGAAAAAGGAATGGGAACCAAAATAGTAATGTGGGATGATTTTAGGGATAGTTGTAAGGAGTCAAAATAAATAATTAAAACAAAAGAGATATAGGGATATACCTTATGGTATAGGGAGGGAAAACCAAGAAAGAGAAAGATATAGAGAGGAGAAAGAAGCTATTGAAACAGCAAGGGAGAAAAAGATCACCGCCTAGAGAGACGGAGGGAGGGGAGCTAAGAAAGAGAGACTTACGTGAGGGGAGAGAGGGAGCAGCCGTGAGAGCACTCTAACTTCTTTTCTTTTTTCTTCAAATAATCATCAACTACTAATTTCATTAATAATAATGTCTTTAAATAAACTTACAATCCTAATTGGACTGAAACTCTAAAAAACACAATTAGAATTCAAATATGACTTAAATATAAGAGTCCTAATTGAACTCAACTACTAACTAGAAAATCAACTCAAATACTAATACTCACCTATGTCTAAGGGATGAGGGACCTACAACTAGTACAAACTAATAAAATAAATAAAATAAAAACCTAATCACATCTAAAGAGAGGGGGGCCCACAAGATAATTCCAATAATAAATAAAAAAAAGAAACTGACTAAAACCGTGGCTACCTCCCTAATAGGAAATAAAACTCTAAAATAAGACTAAATCAAAAGAAATAAAAATTACAAAGATTTCTAAATTAAATCCTAAGAAGATTCCTATCCAACGGATCTTGCCTGCATCAGATATAGTTAGGATTCCCAACAACAGGAAAGCTCCAAGTGATCTCACAACATCCTGGAAACTGTCATGTTCCAACCAGAACCGTTGGACTCTGAATGGTATATTAGATGACTTTGGCACTGATGCACATCCAATTACCAATGCAGAGTGGTCAAAAACGGCTTTAGTCAGAACTTTTTGGTAACTTTCTTCATATCTCTTCAACCAAGCTTCATTCCAGCAGCTTCTATCAAGGAAGGCTTTTACATATCCTATCAGCAGTTTGTTGGTCCAAGTATATTTCAGACCTGATGGAGGAATCATGCTTAAAGGAACTGAATCCAAACAAGATTTAAACTCATTAGCAACTGAAAGATTGAACGAACCTGGGCCTGTTCTTTCATGGGAGAAGAAACAACAAGTGAAATCACCCGTGACTACCCATGGGGCTAGAGGGTTACCTAGAGATGAAATATCAGTCCACAATTCTCTTCTTCTAACTTTAAAACAGTTGGCATGTAGAAATGTGAACAAATGCACCACCCCTTCAATCTCAGCTGAGATTGTTATCTGCTGCTCAGAAGACATGATAACAGTTGGCTTTTTAATCTCTCTTCTCCACATAATCGACAAGTTTGGTGGCTTATTCTGACCATTCATCATAGTCTTAGGGTATTTTTCTGGCTTCACCATCGGTTCTGCTAAACACAATATAGAAAGAGAATACTCCTTAATCAGGTTTCTTACTGCCTGTCTCGATTTTGGGTTCAAGACCCCCTTTATATTCCAATAGGCTACAATCATTTTGAAACAGATTTATCTTTACCTCCTTTTTCTGCCAGTTGCTTTTTCATCTTAGCTCTTGTCGGCCTCACAATATTAAAAGGTTCCTTGGAACCTTCTAGCATCTTATCAACCTGCTCTACCTCATTAAAAGAAATAACAGCGGCTTTAAGATCTGAACTTGATATTCTGCCATTACCCGAACCATGTATGGTAGAATTGATGTCATTAGATGTAGCTGCTGTAGACCTATTCCCTGAGCCATCAATAGAGGATGTAAGCAAGGATTAAATTATCGTGTATCAGTAGTGTATCAGTAGTGTATCAGTCAGGCGATTTTAAGAGACGTATCGTATAGAGGATACGCCAGGATACGGGGCAAGATACACACGGGAATGATTAGGGAACATGCAAAACATAAATTTTAAGCATAAAAACACTAAAATAAATAATCTTGAAGTATTTCCAAGGATTAAAGACATAGTTGATGACATTTGATGAGCTACAACCTTCGGTTCACATGAACTATAGGTTTTCAGCAACGAAGAAAACCAGAAAAGTGAAAAAATCAGTTGTATTAAGTTTTATATGTGTGTATTGATTGTATCGAACCGTATCAGTTGGTATCGAAGTGTCGCGGTTCGTATCGAGGTGTATCGAACTGTATCGGTAAGTGTATCTTATTTTTTGATAGAATGGAAATTTAAATGTATCGATACGTACCTAGTGTATCGACCGCATTGAAGTGTATCGAGCCGTATCGGTTCGATACGGTTTATACATGTGGATACACTTTTAGTTTAAATAAAAGAGATACGTATCGGAGAGTATCGTATCGACCACTGCCGATACGGATACGTAACGGTGGATACGGGGTGTATTGTATCGATACTTAAAACCATGGATGTAAGTGCAAGCTGATTATTGGTTGTTGTATTGCTGTTCCTTTGAAGTGATGTACTCACACTTAACTGCATCCACAAGTGAAATCCCATCCAGAACCTAATCGGTCATCTCAGCAGCTTTAGCTTTGGTATTCTCTTCCTCGTCAACAATGCTGCCCACAATTCTTTTCTGGGTGTAAGAGTTACACATGGAACATTAACAATCACATTACCTGCGGCTTGCATAGGCTGTGCTGAAGTAATAGCCTGGTTTATAACTGAAGCCGCCACCTGTTTAATTTGATCCCCACTTGTTGTTGCTACATTATGGGCAGCCACCTGTTCCACTTGTACCACATTAGAACTCTCAGCATTAGGAGCAGCCACCTGTTCCCCTTGAATTACATCAGAAATTTCAGCATTAGGAGCAACCACCTGTCCAGCTTGTGTAGCTATATTTTTTTTTCTCCATGAATAACGCCTTCGTCATTATTCTTTTTGAATCTGAACTTCTCCTGTGAATGGCCAAATTTAGAACAAATAGAACATTTTACAGGAGCGTCCTCGTAGACAACTTCCTGTTTAAAATAAAACTCCTTTCTTGGAGACTGCTGAAGTTTCCCTAGTAGGATCTCCGTCTTTCTAGGGGCGTTTTTTTTCCACCTCAACACAGACCCTAGCATATCGTCCTAGGAATGCGTGCTGTGTTCTCCTATCCATATCAACTGGCATGCCTACAGTTTGAGCTATGGAATATAATATCGGTTGCTCCCAATATTCATACACCAGCTTTGGGAACCGAACCCATTGAAGGTTTCTTGTAATTGCCTGTTTGTCAACATTAAAATCCAGCTCCCATCTCTGGAACTGCAAAGGCCGGCCATCAACTTTTGTTAGACCCCTCTTTCCAGACAAATACATATCCCTTTCCATATTAAAATGGAAGATGAAAAAACCCCGTCCCAACGAAACCTTCTCGAACGTGATGTTTCCCCATTGTTGATTCACAGACTGTTCAATCTTAGATAACATCAAACCCCTCGAGTCCATACGGCCGATAAGAGCTGTTTCAAATTTCTTCAGCTGTTTTTCATATGCAGCTTGTGGGATCATGACACGAGGAATCCCAGCCATCGTCGTTGGAGCAGTAACCCTTGAAAAGTCTGTTCCCTGAAATCCTCGGATAACATCGGCAAAGGATCTAGATACCTGCTGTGAGGCCTGATTTCCGATGATATCCACATTCTCTGTAGCTGCTTCAGGTTCAGTGTTAATCTCAGATCCTTCCACCAAGATCTCCTTACCGTTTTCTTGTCTGGTCCATCACCATTGGTGCCTTGACACCAGCCGCCAATATTATCGTCTTCTTAAAACTTTGCCTCCAGGACGATCAACAGTGGCTGCCTGACTTCTAACATTATCTGGGTTGATCGCAATTGTTGTAGATTGCTGCATGACCCCTTCTAAAAGATTAGGGCTTTGAACTACCCTCTCAGCATTCAACTGATGACCTGAAATAAGGGAAGTAGGGTTTCTCCCACCAAAGCCTAGTTGCACAACTGCTTGCTTATTATCCATGGCTCCATTCAAACCTGCTTCGAACATCATCGGATCGTTAAAAACCATTCCTCCAGAGAGATTTTGTCTGCCCAGCGTCGAACAGGGACTCCTTGTTTGCCTTTTAGACCTTCCATTAGTTTCCGCCAGTACTCCATGATTATTTGTCATTGCAACAAAATAACCACCACCGACAGCAGCCTCATTACCTCTGCTGATTTGGTTTCTGCTATCTGCTTCTGTCATCGTAGACAAACTCTGAACCCCTGACTGTTCTTTAACATTTCCAGACGATTCCCCCTGTAACAGTGGAACACAGAGAGAAGTCTGCTCCCTCATTGTATCAGATAAATTTTCCCTTCTGCCTGACGATATATCTCCTCTCGCCGGCAACACAACACCTTCCAAAGCCATATTCCTTCTTCCCAACAGCAAAATACTTCCTCCTGGCAGGCGGTTACCCCCCCTGCTGTCATCATGTAGCAACAAAAAACCCTAAGTTATGATGGAAGGAGCTGGAAACCCTAGTCGCCAGAGCCATTCTCTCTCCTCCCAAGAGCCCGCCCCTCTCCACTTGCCCTCTTCTGAAGTAGTTATTGGCCCTACTCTTGATTTGCCTATTGCTATTCGCAAAGGCAATAGGTCTTGTACTTTACATTCTATTGCTAAGTGTTGTGAATGTTGATAATGTGTTAAGGGGGTTAGTTTAGTAATTTTCTAGTTATCTCTTTTATTTTATTCTTCTCTATTTATTGTCAGTGAGGATATTATCGTAATTCTGCCTTCAGTTTTTCATTATAGATAAGATGGTAGGACGAGGAGAACATATCTCTCTCATTCTTTTTCTGATCCAACATGGTATCAGAGCTAACCTAGCTCTATACTTCTCTTCTCTTCTCTCCTCTTTTCTTTTTTCTTTTTCCCAAAGAACTGCCACCAGCCTCATCCTGCCCATTACCACCAACACGTCCCTGCCCTTACCGCCAGTCCATACCTGCCCAAACTATCCCTGCCGCCACAGCCTGCACCCATCGAAAATCCATTGAACCAGCCTCCACTATCCCTGAAACCTCCATGCACCATTAACCCCTGCCGACACTTGCCGCCAGCCATTAAAATCCCTGAATCTCCATTAAAACCTTCCCTGTACCATTACTGACCCCTGCTGACAGTCCCAACAACTTCCTTGCACCATTAAAAATCCCTGAAACACTTAGCGCGACCGCCCCCGTTCACCCTTAACCCCTGCCGACAGCCCCAACCACTACCACCAGACCTTAAACTCTACATCAATTCCTAGAACCTTACTACAAGGGATCGAACATTTTTTTTTTTACCTCCTACACCTATTGCCGACATCTAGAACTCTATTTTCCAGGCTATTTGAGGCCTTACCTATGATCTAAACACCTTCCTCAGGTATTATCATTATTTGGTTGCCTTGTATCCCTTTGTGATGGGATTTTTTTTTTACCAGAGTTCATACAAAACACCTACATCGAGTCTTTTCTACCTATCTGAAGATTGAACCTTGCTGCAGTGCTGTTCTCTAGTCCCTAGACGATTGATACACGGCGTCACTCGAAACAAGAGTGGTTGATCTCGTAGGATTGCTATGGCTTTTGAAATTACCCTTGCGGGATCTAGATTTTATAAGATGGAGAATCTCACCATCCCCACAAATACCACAAAACATGATGGAGGTTATTACCTAATGTGGTCTCGAGCCACACAACTTGCTATCACAGCTGGGGGGTTGTCTGGTTATCTCACCGGCGCCAAGACTAAACCCACCACTGAAGATGCTTCCTTGGACAAATGGAATGCTGAGAATTCCTTAGTGATGCAATATTTCATTGACTCCATGCAACCCGCCATAGCAGAAGGATACCTGTTATTGGACACTGCTGCCCAGATCTGGAAATCTGTCAAGGATACATATTCCCAGGTTGGGAATGATGCATTAATCTATGCCTTTCAAAAGAAGGTTCATGAAACTACTCAGAAGGAATTGATAGTGTCTCAATACTATACTCGGTTATGGAGTCATTGGCAGGCCATTGATTTTTATGATTTTATACATGCCAAATGTGATGAAGATGCTACACTGTTCAAGAAACGAGAAGAAAAATATCGAGTCTATACGTTTCTAGCAGGATTGAATGTCGAGCTTGATTCTATCTGCTCACATACAAGGTTTAAAATCTCGGGTTTTGGAGGAGTCTCGGCCTCTTCCAAAACCAAGATCTCGGCGAGATCTCACCGAAATCTCGTCGAGATAGTGTATTTTGTCTTCGGTGGCCAAAATGCATTTTTTAGGTCTCCAACTTCAGGGGAACCTCATTTTTACATACATAAACACGTTTAAAGTATAAAACTATAAAAATAATGACTCTTTGTGGTTGTTTGGGTTTACACCCATGTTTTGATAGTCAACGCTGAAGTCTGTTGTAAATTTAGGTTAATATTAGTTATTATATTCAATGAAATATGACAAAAAATGAGACAATAACATAATGCATTAGGGGAAAGAAAAACAAAATAACATTTCATTATAAATCATTACATCATAGTTCAAATATTCAATATTGAATGATCCCATAGTCCCCCTGTGCCCATAGCCCACAATTCCACAATCCTCATACAGATACAATGTCTAGTAATACGTATAGTGTCGTGGATGATCCATCCTACTATCATCATACATCTGGAAAAGTTGTCGACGCAAATTGTCTTCCAATTGAGCAACATAATCTTCCCATGTCATTCTTGATGCAAAGTAGTTCTGGTAGTCTTGCACATGATTCATAAATATAACATCAGTAGCTGTCCGAAGGATACCTTTCTTTGGGAAGAATGGAAAAACTTCTAAAGTAGTACTCTGGTGCGTAGACTCTTGCGGAAGTACTGATGGAACGGAATAGAAGTTGGTTGATCCACTCTGACTCCGTGAATGTGCTCCTGCATCTGAACCATCGTTAATGGAAGAACCATATGCAGTTGCAGTGGGATAGGGGACGAAGTTGATATCAACATAATCATTTGAGGTGTATGCTGAACCAGTGCTGTATCCAGGAAAATTCCACTGCTCCTGTCCACTGCAGTAACTGCTATTCTCCTCCACACTTAATCCTCGTAAGCCAGAAGAGAGGATATCAACGTCGACGTCCATCGTGCTACTGTAATCAGCATCTTCATCATGTTGAGAATGGGAATGATGCCGAGGCCTACGAGAATACGAAGTTGGTCTACATGATGAGGATGGCGCACGTGCACCATGGTCATCATCTTGTGTTGTATGAGTGTACTGACTCTCCCCAGTATATCTAACAGGTGATGCTCGTGGCTGTGGATCAGCCCTAATATTGACAATAGTGGCTCGACCTCCACCTGGGTCTCCACGCCCACCCCCATGATCACTACCACTAGCTCCACTACCACTCCAACTCCACTCAGGATCATCTGTATCAGTGCCAGCAGGAGGGTCAAATGGCACGGGTGACCGTGTATGGACTCGACCCTTTTCCGAGGCTAAAAACTCGTCGACATCAGTATTCAAATGGCTGGCCAAATGGGAGTTAGGCATCCCCCCGGGCTCGTCCATCACAGGTACTCCCCTGTCCCGCACCCCACTCTACTAATGGATCTTCCTCTTCAGAGTCAAGCTGGAAGATGTTGGCGAGCTCGAGCGGGGTATCATCCTCCTTATCATGGAACATGTTTTGCACCCTCAGCCTCATGTTGTAATGCACAAAGACCAAGTCATTAGCCGTTGGGAGTCAAGTCGATTCCGCCTCTTTGAATGAATGAGATTGAAAGTACTCCAGTTTCGCTCATAACCAGACGCAGAGCATGTCTGAGCTAATACTCTACTTGCTATCTTCTTCAGAGCATGTGCATCTTTACCATACAACACCCACCATTCAGCTGCATAAGAACATTAACATATTTTAATTTCGTATGTCATTTAAATGTAATACATAAAACATAAGATAATTTAATTTCATATGTCATTTAAACGTAATACATACACGGATCACTTTTGTCACGTCCAGTCACTGTAGCGGGGAACCCAAAACTCCTACGGGCTTCCCTGAAGGTTTTAATATACACACATTCGAAAACTTATAAATATTTGCAATTACAATATATAGTTTTGCCGCACTAGCAATAGCAGTAACCAGTAGAATTAGTGTCACGGCGATCATATTTCCAGTAATTGAAGCACACAACTCACCTCTAGGTTTGCCAATGCCTGTGCTTGGGGATTTGGCTCCAACTTTGCAACCACTAGCTTCACTGCCTCAATGAGTTTTGCGTTCGTCCCAAGTACATGCGTATACTGGTACTTGGGGTTCAAATAGTATGCTGAAATATTTGACAGTGGACACATGGTTAAAACAAATAAAAATTATATTGGTACATGAGTAACACTAAAGTAAATACATCATCAAATTTACTCACCAGCCTAATGCAATGGATGCATGAGTTGGCTCTCCCATAGGTCATTGATGATCTTTATATAATTCTTGTACCCACGTGGTATCAATGCTTTAACACGTACTTTCAATGCGTCCACAGCAGCATAAAGAAGTGGCATGGTAGGTTTTCGCTCAGTATCTATCAATCTCAACACCTGTACTATAGGATGCAACACCCTGACTACCACCTTCACATTTTGCCAAAATTCGTCTGAAGCGATGGTACTCTGTGCTTCCACTCCCTGGGGGGTAGTTGATTGTCTCCACGAAAACCAATCCTCGGATGCAAACATCGATCTGAGTCCGGCCATCTTCGCCTCAAAGCTCTTCAATGCTATGAAGTTCGTAGCGAATCTGGTGATGCCTGGTCTGACCAAGTCCCCTCCACATCTCTCACTGAGCATGTTCAAGGAATAACCATGGTTATAGATGAAAGTGGTTACTTGTCTTGCTTGCTCAACCACTCTCTTGACTTTACTTATCTTGCCCATGTCTTCAACATCAAATCAATACAATGGGCAGCACATGGAGTCCAGAAGAGATTATAGTCGGCATTATTCATTAACATCTCCCCTGCCTTCTTAAAATTGCTGTCGTTGTCCGTCACAATCTAGACAACGTTCTGAACTCCCACCTCAACCACCACTTCTTGCAACAGCCCATAAATATAATCTGCATCTTTTACTTCAGCTGATGCATCAACTGACCTAAGGAACACTGTCCTCCCATCACAGTAAACCATGAAGTTGATGATGGACTTTTCGGTAGGACCAGTCCAACCATCACACATAATAGTTACTCCTAAATCTTCCCAATTCTTCTTCTGGCCTAGAATCCTGTCTTGTAATTCCTTCTTATGTTGAGGCAAATAATGAGTCATTAACTCATATTGATTTGGCCCTCTAATCCCTGTACCGCTTCAACAACCGCATTTAGCATGCTCCGAAAGAAAGGGCCTGTGGTGGTGTTCTTTGGGATGCTATGATAAAACGACCACTTAGAGTAAGAATACCCTACTGATTCCCTATTCTTTCCCCTAAACATTGCCTTTATTTTTTTTTGCCTACTACCTTGCTTCGTAAAGACTCCGGGATCTTGCTGTAGAACTCTAATATAATCATCCCGTCCCCGTAGCTGAGGCACAGGTTCTTCCCTTCTACTTCGTGATCTAGAAAACCAAGAACCAATCCCTTTGCTCCGTCTCTGTGGCTCAGGCTCAGCAAAGCCACAACCACTGCCACTTGCTCCAGATGTACCTGCTCCTGTCAATCTCCTTTCTGCATCTGATCTAAGGGTTTCTCTACTAGCCATTGCCGCATGACGCATCTGTCTTGCCTCTGCCTCTGTCATATCTTCTACATCCCATCCCTCAACCTCATGTTCCTCACTGGATTCTGGTATGGTGCCTTGAATTGCCTCCTCAAAATGTTGTTTTTCTCTTCCCATTGCTGCCCTCCTCTGCCTCCCTCCTTTTAACTGTTTACTTATGGCTCTGGATATCTCCATAGGACACTGCGGGCATTTGGAAACATCTTTGCCCAATCCACTCAAGTGTTGCTTCAGTCTTGTGATGCAGCCAGACTGAAGCTTCTTCCCACAAAAATTACACTGGGTTTTCTTCCTATCACCTTGAAGGGCAGTCGCATACTACCATGCAGGGTCAGTTCGGGAGCCGGTACCGTTGCCCCCATCGCCTGCCCCAGAACTTGGTCTTGACATAATTTCCTAGCACTGTTTCATAGAAAACACAAACTTTAATTACCTTACAAACTTGAACACAGCAGAAATTACATTTTAAATTTTTTTTCATATTTTAAATGCGATCAGAACATTTTTCCTTATTTTTCCCGATTTTATAGCATTTTTAATCAATTTTAAATTAATTTTTAATTGCTGAAAATTATTTTTTAATATAAATAATTCAAAAAAAAAAAACATACAACAACCGAAATCGAAATCTGAAATCGTAGGATAGTAGATCGGCCAACGGTGATTAACATATAAATAGGTCATTATCATCAAATGAGTAATAATAATTATTATTTTAAAATTTAATTGCTAGAAATTCATTTTTAAATGCTAATAATTGAAAAAAATACCTACAACAATCAAAATCGAAATGTGAAACCGTGAGCTTATAGATCGGGCTCACGTATCTAACATATAAAAATTTCATCACTTTTTAGAAATTTTTTTTTTCTCCCTCATAGTCTCATTAAAAATCTCGTTTTTCGGCAAGAAACTTACCTTCAAAAGTTGATATGAACCTCTTACAACAATCCCCGCAGTCCGAAGCACCACCCGTTGCAAGTTAAAAGTCCAAACTAAGAAAGAATGGGGGAAGAAATGAAAAAACTAAGAAAAAAGAGGAAGGAGCAGTCTCAGTCGAGTTCTCGACCGAGAACAGCCCTTTTCTCTTTTATAAAAGAGAAAAAAAAGCAAAAAACATGTTCTCGCCGAGATCTCGCGAGATCTCGTGAGAATTACCGAGATTAACCGAAATCTCGGCGAGATCTTGCCGAAATCTCGGCGAGATCTCGTCGAGATCTCGGTGAGAACATGTAAATGCCGAGACGAAAAGGGTTATCGACCCTATTTTCGTCTCGGTTAGTTGCGAAATTGGCGTAATTGGCGCCGAGATTTTATTCCATGCTCACATATACTTAGCAAGGATCCTTTTCCTACCCTGGAGCAGCCTATACTATGGTTCAGCTTGAAGACCAATAAAGGTCTACTATGTTATCCCCTGCTGTCCCTGATAGGTCGGCCCTCTAAGCAAATTTTCAGCCATGCAAGGGCACCCCTACATCTAAAGATCCAGTCAAATGTGAGCATTGCGGTGAACCATGGGATACTAAAGACACTTGTTGGAAACTTCACGGTAAACCAGCTAACTTTGAAGCAAAGAGATGTGAAAAAAATCTGCAAAGATCCAAGAACCACAAGGGCCCACAGGCAAATCAGACTGACTCTTCTCCATTTGCAAATGCCATAGCTCCACATGTAGATAATCAGCTCCTTCAGGCTGTCAGTCGTTTGTTCCAGCCATCATTTGTTCACCTCCAGATCGCCATCTGTACCTGCTCCTGCTACTCCCAATCCAGGTTCTCATTTTGCTTGGTCAAGTATGTGTTTCAGTGGCCACTGTGCATCAATGGTTTCTAATTCTTGGATTATTGACTCTGGTGCCACGGACCACATGACTGGTAACCAAAGCTTATTTCATCAGTACTTCCTAATCCTGAAATTAATATTATCCATGTGCCTGATAGAACTCTCTCCTCTGTATCAGGGAAAGGGTCCATTAAGTGCACTCCTTCATTAGACTTGCAATTTGTTCTTCATATTCCAAAATTTTCTATCGACCTCATGTCTATTAGTCATATTACTTCTGCTTTAAACTGCAGTGTTACATTTTTTCCGTCTCATTTTTTGTTTCAGGTCCTGGAAACAGAGAGGACGATTGGATGTGGTAGGATGCAAGGTGGTCTGTACTTGCTTGAGGAGGGCATACCAAAGTCAGTTTCATTTTCACCTTCCACAAGACTAGTACATCAGCTTTATTCGGCATCCTTTGATCTTCAACAGTGGCACCAATGGCTTGGGCATCCATCTTTTAAAGTTTTAGTTAGTATGTTTCCTTCTTTATCAAATAAATGTGAACAAGACGAGTTTTTTTGCGAAGCTTGTATTCTGGCTACGTAAACTCGATCTTTGTATTGTCTTTCCTTTAAAAGGTGTAGTACTCTTTTTCATTTAGTTCATTCTGATGTATGGGGACCAGCTAGAACTAATTCAATTTCTAGTCACTGTTGGTTTGTGACATTTATAGATTGTTATTCTAGAACTACTTGGGTGTATCTCATGCATCACAAAAATAAAGCGTTTCACTGCTTTCGCCAGTTTCATCAGATGATTAAGACTCAATTTCAAGCTACACTACAGATTCTCCGGAGTGACAATGGAAGAGAGTACCTTGAGGGCAAGTTCCAACATTATTTAGCAAAGAACGGAATTGTGCACCAGACAAGTTGCATTAATATTCCTGCACAGAATGGGGTGGCTGAAAGAAAGAATTGCCATCTCCTTGAGGTGGCCCGTGCGTTGATGTTTATCCATAATGTGCATCTACAATATTGGAGGGATGTCATTCTCACCTCTACCTACCTAATCAATCGTGTCCCAACCCCAGTTTTGGATTATCATTCCCCTTTAAACCTTCTTCTTTATAATGCCTTTTATACTGTTCCTCTGAAGATCTTTGGTTGTGTATGCTATGTGTGCAACCATAGATCTCGAGGAAAACTTGAACCTCAGGGTTTCCGTTGTCTTTTCTCGGGCTATTCTCCAACCCAGAAAGGATATTAGTGTTATTATCCACCCACCCGCCGCACTTTTGTCTCCATGGATGTTCTCTTCTATGAGCATCTATCCTACTACCCAGCATCCCATCTTCAGGGGGAGCCTAATGTACAGGAAGATGGACCACTTATCATACCTATGGGCTCTCCTTTTCCACTTCAGGGGGACAACACATCACTGTCTCCTGAACCCTCTACTCCTGAACCCTCTGTTAAACCCTTGTGCTACCTCAAGCAATGCTGATCACACATTGGTCATTAAGCAGAGGGACAAGAAAATAACTATTCTCATAGTATATGTAGATGACATTGTGATTACAGGCAGTGATGATGAAGAAATTAGACATCTCAAGATCTTCTTGGGAAAGAAGTTTGAAGTCAAAGACCTAGGAAAATTGAGATATTTTCTTAGGATTGACGTAGCACGATCCACCAGAAGTATTTATTTGCCTCAGAGAAAGTAATACATGACCTTATCTTAGAAACTGGTCTTTTAGGGTGTCAGCCCTGTGAGACGCCAATTGATCTTAATACCATGCTGTAAGAAAAGACTGGTACTCCAGTTGACAAGGAACAGTGCCAGCGGTTAGTTATAAGTTTGGTGAGCCAATTTATGCATGACCCATATACTTCCCATATGGATGATGTTTTCCGTATATTGCACTATCTAAAATCTACTCCTGGAAGAGGAATTTTACTATCTTCTCAGGGTCATCTTAGAGTTGATGCCTACACTGATGCAGACTGGGAAGGAAATCTAGATAGAAAGATATTATACATTTGTTGGAGGGAACCTTGTTACTTGGCGCAACAAGAAGCAAAATGTGGTAGCTCGTTCCAGTGTAGAGGCCAAGTTTAGAGCGACGGCTCAGGGAATATGTGAGCTGTTATGGTTGCAGGGATTGCTCAAGGATTTGGGTATCCATACTACTTAGCCTATGAGGTTATTTTGTGACAATAAGGCTGCAATCAGTATTGCTCACAATCCAATACAACATGATAGGACTAAGCATGTGGAAATTGATCGTCACTTTATAAATAAAAAATTAGATAGTGGATAGATCTGTGTTCCATATGTTTAGTTCAATGGTCAAGTGGCAGACGTCTTTACAAAAGGACTCCCAAGGAAACAGGTTCATCCATTATTATCCAAGTTGTGCATGGTTGATATATATGCACCAACTTGAGGGGGAGTGTTGTGAATGTCGATAGTGTGTTATGGGGGGGGGTTGGTAGTTTAGTAATTGTCTAGTTATCTCTTTTGTTTTATTTTTCTCTATTTATTGTCAATGAGGATATTTGTAATTCTGCCTTTAGTTTTTCATTATAAATAAGATGGTAAGATGAGGAGAATGTATCTCTCTCATTCTTTTTCTGATTCAACACTAAGAATTTCTTTTATGACTCTTTCTTCCTCCTACCAAGGTTCGAGGTGCCTGTTTCGAGGTGCCGGTTTTGAGGTTGGTTTCGATCAGCCTTGAAATCGAGTTGTCTTGGGTTTTAAAACCTACAATTTTTCCTAAGACATCTCGAAACCTTGGTTTTGAGACCCAAAAGTTTTTTTCTTGATCTCATTTTTTTTTGTATAGCCTATTTTAACTATTTTACCAATTTTTTTTTAAAAAAAAAAACTTTCAAAATGATGAGGGAAAATTTCACACACCTCCTTTGTACTTTGCCTAAAGGCACCCAACCCCTAAGTTCACTGTTAATTACAACCGCAGGTCTGCACCCCACACTGTTAACTTGACTAACTGAAAATGTTAAATGACCCATTTGCTCTTCCATTTTAACTTGACTAATAAAAAATATAAAATGACCCATTTGCCCACACTTTTCGTTTACCTTTTAAACTCATCTTCTAACTTTTCTTTTTGTTGGTAACAACTTCGAGATTGATGATTGTAAGGAGTCCTTGCTTGAAAACTTTCGGCAGTACTTTAACAATGAAATTTGCAGAATAAGGGCAAAGGTTCTCGTAGTACAGAGCCAGAGAGACCTTTAGGGCAAGAGAAGACTCCAAGATCTCGTGTATTTGTTCTTTACCCTAGGGCAATTCAAGCCCTTGATTCTCATTCCCAAAATCCCTTTCTACTAGGAGTTATAGACCTGCAACTGAAACCACCTAGTGCTAGAATCTGTTTCAGTTATGAAGAAAAATTTTCTGCCAGATATTTTGGGCTTTACTGGTCAGCTGAAATCAAGTGGCATGCTGTTGCAATTAATGTACTGCTGTTCATTGAAGGAATACAACTTTCTACAAGGTGACAACAACATTGTCTGCCAGGTCTCTCCTTCATCTTCCTACTCTTGAAGCCTTTAATTCTGTTATGGCTAATTTAGTTGTAAAGGTCTCATAGAGCGACAATCATGGTTTCCGGGTTACAAGAATGTTGAAGTTGTTTCTGTTCAAGTGGAGGGTATCTCTGTGATTCCATTGGAAGCAACTCCGGATTTGTGTGTTCAATTATTTCTGAATTATTGTTAATTAGACTAACCAGGTTCAACATGGCCCAACCCAATCCATATCGGAGCGCCCCCCCCAGGCATCCATAGCTTCCTGTATTTTTCTTCCCGGAATTTCTGCTTTTGAATTTTTCTTTTCATCTTTATGCGAATCAGTGTTCAATAGATCAAACGGTTCGAACCTTTCCAATCAGAACAGCCCCGGTAGTTCAATGGTCAGTCTGATTGCAGAGGGTGCAGACCATGGTAGGATCACAGTGAGAAGATCAATTTGACAAAACGTGGGGATGTGATGAGGAAGGAGAGAGAGAGAGAGTTGTACTGTTTTGTTATCTTCCTTTATATTTGTTATTTCTGAATTTGTTGTATATGAATGGGGTTGAGCTGGAAAGCAAAAGGAGGGGATTAGGGGAATGGAGGTTGTCAAATTGCTGCTCTTGAGTGGAAAAGGCAATGTTGAGGGTAACAAAACAATTTTATATTTCTTTGTGGTGGTTTAATCGAGCAGGCAGTAGGAAAAGTGGGTTCGATCAAGCTGTAGCAGAAAGAAAGGATTTTTTTTTTCTTGTTCCCACTTTTTACATTACATTTGTTTTTTTTGCCATCGATTGAATTGTAAAGGAAAGCCCTCTTCTCTAGCGAAGGTCCTCGGCTTCTTCTTCAAACGGCAATATTTTCTTGGCAAAGTTTCTTCGTTTGAGTTTGAGTTTCTTCGTTTGAATTTCTTTGATCTAGTGGGGTCTTGTACATGGTAAGTTAATTAGTTTGGGTGAGGGTAAAATGGTAATTTAACACCGGTAAAAGGGTAGTTTTGTCATTAAGAAATTGTAGACGATGCCTCCTTATCAGTTAACAGACCTGTCATAATGGACAGAGTTTGCATGATAGATAGTTAACAAATTAGGGGAGGTTTGTGTAATTAACTGCGAACTCGAGGGTTGCGTGCCTTTAAGGCAAAGTGCAGGGGAGGTGCGTGAAATTTTTTCAAATGATAATATGTGGTGTGGACCCAAGTTTGCTAGTGTATGTTGAGACAACACTTATTTATGACTAATATTAGTTAAGTAACTTATTTTATTTACTTAAAATATTATTCATAAATTAGTAAACACCCCCCATTTGAATCCATTAAAAATGGTTTAAAATTCAAATTCCGAAAGGATAAGAAGTCAACTTTCCAGTTTAAGAAAAAAAAATTTAAGAAAAAAAAATGGATTTTTTTTTGTGTAGGGGCGATTTTCTACTTCCAAATGCTATGCTTTTACCCAAATCTAAGAATTTCATAAATCTTATTATCAAGGTTCTAAATTTTGGTTTCGGGACTGATTTCGGCAAGCCCCAAGCTGAAATTTCACTAAAACTTGGGATTTTTTTCTGTCAGAATACGAAACTTAGTTTCGGTGGCAAAAAAGTTGTTTTTTAAGCGTAATATTTTTTTTATGATGTATTTTTAGCCTTCTTCGTATATCCATTGAATGATTTTCACCAAAAAAAACATCCTAAATGAATTTTCTATGTCTAGATCATACTCATAGTATGCTAACGTATATTGGATCCTGGGGATTGTATTCAAGGTTAAATAGGAAACACTTATTTATGACTGATACCATTTAAGTAAATGTTTATTATGTTTTATATTTCATTTACTTAAGATATTATTCATAAATAAGAAAACACCCCCTGTTTGAATCCGATAAAAATAGTCTAAAATTCAAATTCCAAAAAGATAAAAAGTCAAATTTTCAGTTCAAAACAAAAAATAGATTTTTTATCACGAGGCAACATTCAATTTTTAAATGCTACTTTTTTTCTCCAATTTTAAAATTCCATAAATCTTATTAAAGTAAAACATCACTAAAAACCAAGAATCCACCAATATAATCTTTTGTTTTGATTTTCAAAAAATTATTCCCATTTGGTTGACTTTAAACAACATTCACATACTCCAGACAAGGTTTGATTGGAATGTAACTCCAATATAACTCGTATTCAAGCAATGTCATATTTGTTGGAAAGCTAGTATAATCAGCTTTGCAACATCTGATAACAGAAATTTCTTGGCCATTTGAGTATTGTTTACCAGTGGTGATGATGATTATGTTGTACGGATAAATTGCCAATTTCTCATTCAATCATTGATGCTATCTTTCTAAATTGTCAATTTCTCATTGAATCATTGATGCTATCTTTCTAGGTTGCCTACCCATATGTTGCCAAGCGCCTTTTGACAGATCCTAACCCCGCCCTCCGCGAACGCCTCATACAGGTCAGTTACTATGTTTTTGATTTTCAGAAAGTACTTCTGATTTGCCATGCTTATTTCTCATTTTTTTTCTTATGCATATGAAAGCTATCTACATAGAGTTCAGTATGAGGTTCAGTTAGGGTACCTATTGAGTTCATTATCTCAACTGATATTTCTCAACCAGTGCTAACCCCAAAAATTTGCATAACAAAAATATTCACAGATTCGGAAATACCCATTCTGATTATGTATGTTCCAGGTCGGTATGGCCCTTGGCTATTAAGAAAATAACTTAATTGTTCCTTCCTTTTGTCCTTTATTTTTATTACTATGTCATACTAGTAAAACCTTTTACATATAGATAATTTTTGGTACTGGGTAGTGATCGCATCTCAGATAAGGAAGCCACACTGGCTTGTATTACATATCATTGTTTGAGTAAACAAATTTAAGGTCTATGATCGTAACCAGACAATTTTGTGGAGTTTTTTTCCTAATTTTTTAGTCTCATGTTTCAATGTTATTATTATTATTATTATTTTTTTTTTTTTGAGTCAAGTGTTTAGTAAAGAAAGGTCCGTTATCCTTTACAAGGTCCCAAACGTTTAGGCTACACTAGTGGACTGGAAACTACAGAAAGAGATGATCTCTGCTCTCTTCTAATGTTTTCTTTTTTGGTTAGCTATTCTCTTATAATGTTAGTAGGCATATTTGGAAATTTTGTACATATGCATGCCCAAAATATCTTTCCCTTCCCCTCCCCCCACCCCCCCCCCCAAAAAAAAAACAAAAAAAAATAAAAAAAAGAGCAATGCTCCATAAAGGAAGAAGGAAATACCCAGTTCATTCCCATATCCTCAAAAAGGACACTTAACACCTCAGAAGTTTAGGGATACTGAATCAGTAATTGGTGCAATATTCAATCTACACCTATCCAATGCACAGACATTTGGGAGGTAGAAGCCTATAGGAATTAAGTGATTAGCGGGAATAACAGAATCCTTAGCAGCAGTACACAACAGTAATTGTATTTTGGTAGTCACACCCTTAACATTGTCGTACTATAGCAGAAAATTACGGTTACTGATATAATACCTGAAATGTTTAGATGTAGATCGAGGCAACACTCATGAGAAGAGGGGGGGGTTGGGTGTATTGGGTTGTGTTGACTAATATTTCTATTTCAAAACAAATTTTCAATAAAAGCACAGAAGCTTTGAACACCCATAACATTACATTACTGAAAAACACAAGATAGACAAGATAAGGGAGTGGAAGAAAATTGACACCAAGATTTTAGTGGTTTGCACTGGAGTTACTATCTTATATCCATTGAGATGCTACCTTTTAGCTATTCCACTATCAAATTGACTTAAGGTGTCAATAAACCTTTACAACAGAGCACTCTCTGTGCTAAATTGGGCACACACGTGCTAAACAGATTGCTTTTACACAGGGTTAACAACTAACCCAAACAGAGCACACAAAGTGCTAGCATACCATGTGATGCAGTGCCGGGCCCAGAAGATGAGGTGGATATGGCTGGGAAACTCTACAGGATACTTTAATTGGGATGTCTTCGTAATGTTTTATTTTAAGGATTTAGTTAGGATTTACTTTTATTTTTTATTTTTTATATTTATCAGTTATTAGTTAGCTATTAGAGTTCTTTTATATTTGATTTAATTTCCAGTTGCAAATTAGGAGTTGATTTGGTTTCCTAGTTTTAGAGTTCTATTTTAGGTAGACTTTCAAATTGCTTTTCTTTATATACCATTGTAATAGTTGGTTTATATTGGAATACTATTAGAATAGTCTAGGTTCAATGTATTGTCTAGGTTCAATGTAACATACTTTCTTCACCTGCCTCACCTTCTTTCTTTCTATTCTTGTAAATCATTCACTCTATAAATACAATTTGAACCCATATTTACAGCATGGTATCAGAGCTACTACCGCCTCCATTGCTGGCGACCTAACCCCGTTGCTGACACCACCGCCACCGAAGACCTAGGGCCACTACTGCCTCCACTGCCGCTAGCGACCACAACCTCCACCTCCCTCTCTTC
The DNA here is from genome assembly GCA_028583415.1 of Protea cynaroides. NCBI lineage: Eukaryota > Viridiplantae > Streptophyta > Magnoliopsida > Proteales > Proteaceae > Protea > Protea cynaroides. Next base: position 41,839,085 of record CM053274.1, on the reverse strand, counting down.
CGCCTCTCTCCTCCACGGCGGCCTACTCCTCTCACCTCCTCCAGCAGCCCCTCAGTGGCTATGATTTCCACCGAGGGTTATTAAACTTTCACATTTTTTTTATTGTCGATTTGTTTCTATTGAAATCATGTATACCTTGTTTGATTCTCTCAAGTAAAGTTATGATCTGTTTGATTTCTCTAAGCCTCAGCCATGTCAGACATAACGATTGCATCTCTTGTTCCCGAGGGCTCTAGCGATCGGAGCGTCTAGGTTTTTCCTACATTCCCTAGTTCCATTAAATTGGATGAGAATAATTATTTAATGTGGTCTCGTTCCTGCTTTCTTTCTATCACATCCCATGGTTTTTCAAGATACCTTACTGATGATGCTAAGAAACATGCCACTGAGGGCACCAACCAAAGCAAATGTAGCTTTGACAACTACCTAGTGATGTTTTATCTTATTAGTTGTATGGATTCTAACATTGTTCGTGGCTATTTATTACTAGATTCAGCTGCAAGTATATGGAAGGCTGTAAGGCCCGCACCCAAAATCCCCCACTAACTGGGTTTTCAGTTGTGCCAGGTTTTCCCGCACCGACACCTGACATGCCCGACACGAGACCCTATAGGTGCACCCGTGTCATGACTTAGGATCGCCCATTGAGTGTAGGGGAAGTGAGTGGACCCTAGGTGGCCCCAACGAGTGTCCCCAATGGATCGGACCCATTAACCTGAGTATGGGGCAGTATATATGCCCTATTGGCGGCACATCCAGCGGATGGACCAACCAGCTCCTTGCTGCCAGCTTGATTAGTGATGCAATTATTTTCTCTCCTCAGGTTTATAAGTATAGACCCAACATCTCCATTAACTCCTTGCTGAAATTGTGGAAAGTGAGAGGGAGTGTCTTGGAGCCTTATGGAGGAAGCTTGAGAACTCAAGAAGGACCTCCAACATCCCAGGTAAGCTTTTCACCACCTCATTCCTTGTTGGGTGGTTTAGTGTCTATCATTGATGATCGGAACTTGACCACCATTAATGGCCACTATTAATGGGGGCCAAGGTTAACCCTATAAACTAGGATTTGTCACCACACCTCCAAGGGTTCATTGACCTAAAATGGTAATGACGGATGGGAATGAGGTTTCCCACCACTCTAAAGGTGTTGGAAGATGTTGGGGAGTCAATGCTCCCCAAATGGACTCCGTCGTCCCCGTTGAGTCTGATTTTCCGGAGTCAACGGGCGGATGGGGACAATGTCCCTGCTCCCAGATCCGACATTGTGACCAAGTGTGGTCTGGTTGACGGAGGGGCCGGGGTGGCCCTATCCTCTGCGAAACCCCTTACATAAGATTATATGGGTTGAGCTCAGCCCGCGGACTAGCCGGTGGGATGATCCTCCGGGTAGCATCCCCTGGCTGTGCTCTTGGGTCCGCCATGCCTTATGGGGCCGGCTAAGCCTTTTGGGAGGCAAAGTCGGCGGCTTAACCATCCGCCTGTGCCGCTGCCTCCATCATTGTGAGTTCCCTATGATTACAGAGGCTCAGCCGGAAGATGATTTGGAAGGCACCTTCCCCCTGCACCATCCGCCGCCTTAGCTACTATTAGCCAATCTATCTAGTTAGATCCTTTGGGGACCAACCATGGGGTTCTAGGCTTACCTTGGGACCCGCATAGGGACATTTAAAGCATGTCTATGCAGGTTTAAAACTCACTCAATTAATATAATGAAACCTATGTAATCTAATAGGTAAATTGACACGGGTATTTGACGAAGCCTATCGCCGGTTTCTAGATTTTGCAGTACTAGTGGTGCCTACAGGTAAGGGGTTGGGTCCGTAGAATTAGGACATATTTGTATGTATGTGTTGTTGTGATATAACATGTCATCCTATACTTGTGATACTTGAGCATGCTTTTGCATTATAATAACTATGTATGTTTGGTTGGATGTGTGGTGGGATGTGTATTAACTTGTGTGACATGCGAGTACCAGGGGTTAGTACCATCGAGATAGATAGATAGGTAATAGAAATCAACATGATGACAGACTATGCACTCTGAGCGCCAACCTTGTGGTGCTAGTGCTAACTAAGAGGATGTTGCCGTCAAGGGGCCTTGTCCAATGTGGGCAGAAGGGGTTGTTAGGACATGACTTAACCCAGGGGCCCCCTTGCATTCATCTGGAGCATGTGATCCCCAATACCGGGGTGTCCCATGCGAATCACACCCTAATGGCTAAGGACCCCCCAAAACAACCAATGGCAATGCCAATAGGAGACACCAATGGCACCAGATAGGGTGGTAAGACATGATCCCAATCCCATGATCAAGTGGGCTCATAACCCACTGGTCCCAATATCGGACTAAGTGGCCGCAGTGGGGAACCACCTCAAGTGACCGGGTCCCACTATCGCAGGGAACATTGGGGCCACCATCCCCTGCCCCTATAAAGGGTAGAATTGAGTGGGAAACCCTCAACCATCACCAAGATGCATGCCCCATGTCAGTGTAGCAGTATAATGTGGCATCCCAACAGTGGGATGGGTTGCAGGAAAGGGAATGGGTGGCTGACCCATGAGGGGGAGTCACGAAACCCCATTCGGCCAGGGGTACCTGCCCCAATGGGGTGAACAGGAGTGGGCAGGATAGAGGAGTAGACGAGGGCTGGGAGCCATGAGGCTTTGCCGGTGCTACTATGGAGCCGGTGGACCTCCAAAGAGAAGGTCAAAGCCCCCATAAACCCTAAGCACTCGAATGGGGTATCGATAGCTCTAGGTCTCCCCCTCTCTTCCTACCAAAGGATTAGCTTGAAACCCTAAATGCAACCAAAACAAAAGAATGTAAAAGGGGGAAGAGAGAAAGGACTTACCAAATAAAGAATGAGGAAGAAGACGAATAGAAGCAGCCTCAAGAGGCAGTGGGGAAGGCTAGGGAAGGCACCACCGGTACCGTAGAGCTCTTCTCTACTCTTCCTCCAGACATGGGTGCTTATGGTATTTCAAATGAAACCCACGAGTCGCCTTTTATAAAAACAAATTTTCGTGGAACCAGCAGACCGGTCACTTATGTACCTAGGGCTGGCTCAATTCCGCTGGATAGGCCAAGATTCGTGCCCTTTTGAATTTTGGTGCCTTAATAGCTGGGGGAATATCAACACCTGACGGACTAATCCTCCGCCTCTTGTCGTCGCCAAATCTCTAGGACTAGGAATTTTTTTAAGTGTTGGGGTGGTGGTGGCATATCCTGAGGCACCCTCAGTCGCCTATGCCATTGCCTTCTTCTCGGGATGTAAATGAGACTGAACAGCTAATGAGCCGGTGGCCCCCGAGGCAGAGGCATGACCAGCCGTTTGATCCTCCGCCTTCCTTACAGAAGGGTCCGAAGGTGAGCCGGAGGCATGTACTGGGTGACCTTGCCCCCGGTACCTCCCACCGGATCTAGTATAAGTTGTTTTTTTTTTTTTTTATGGGGGGGGCTCGAGGCAACCAATACCAATCGGAGGCACTTGCCCCCAACTGTTCCCACCGCTTCACCCCAAGGCCTAAATGTGCGGAAAGGGCACACCCAACTAGGAGACCCTCATAAAACATGTTACCCTACCTAGAGCGGGAGGAATTATTTGAATTGTGATCAGTTGGTGTAATGCATTGTACTAACCTCGGGGGTGAGAAATTTTCAGGTTCGCCAGATCAAATCGGACTGTCGCCCCGCAAGTACATTGAGGCAGGAGCCACACCTGAGGTACCCACGAGTGGTACACACACCCATATTAGGGGTTAGTTGCGAACAGCATCAACGGTTCCTAGCAAGTGTACTGACAGCTCCCAGGCCCGCACCAGTGACCAGGCCGTCAATAGGGAGTTGTTCAGCCTCATCCACCATGGGCCTAGCATCGGCTGATGAGGTGACGTCACCCCCGCGGGAGCTGGTTCAGATGATGGACATGAAGGCCATGCACAAATTCCAAGAGGTGAAGCTGCACACTTCATACGGCAGAACGCTGACCCATCAGAGGCTATGATTTAGGTCTAAGTCAGGGAGAATATACTGAGTAATCTACGCTACGCTGTTCGGACACCTAGAAGGTTATGTGCATGGCCTTCCAACTAGAAGGCGAACCATACATGTGGTGGCAATCAACTCAGTCCACCCTACTGCAGTGCCACGGGGAGATCACCTACAAAGAGGCCTTCTTGGCTAATTACTTCCCCCAACAGTGGGAGCCTAGTGTAGAGATCTTGGAAGCTATTAGAAGGGTTAGGGCTGTCCTAACCACGTGGAAAGTTATGCGGAGATACGAGGCGAGTATCAATTGCCTCAACATGACTCGTGCAATCTACCAAAGCATTCCAATCCAGGTAACAATTTCTCATCAATTGTAGATACTGGTGGTGTTTAGACTTAAACAACACTACCCCACATTATCGTTCTTATAAGGAATTTGAATGTTGTCACCGCCAAGAATTCCAATTCCTTATCTTGAACCCATTACATGAGGCATTGAATGAGGGACAACGGCGACAGTAATGTTGTGCCAGAGACGGGTACGAGAGTATGACTTGTTTGTTCCTTGGTTACCACCATTTCCCAAGGTTGCCATCACCACAAGGCCACTAAAGAGCTGGGCCATCGCAACCATCTAGGATGAAAATCAAGTGATTTCGACTTAGAATTGACCCTCGAAGTGAGGGAGAGTTTCGGGAAGCCCTGAGCCCATGAGTATAAAGGGGATACCATGAGCTGACCCTAGTGGCACCCTGGCGATAAAAAGCACTATCAGTAACTATAACTCGAGTGGTACATTGAAGACTAGCCATGAACTGATCACCAAGAGTGTTTCAATATAATAAAAACCAAAATTTATGCATGATGGATGATAGCCCTGACACTATTTACGGAATTGAAGAGAGGTGAGGAATGGTAGGAAACATGGACTTGGAAAATGCAACATATTTACTAGTTGCAACTGATTATGATTATGGAGAAATTTCGATGTGACTCTGGTTTTATGCATAAATGGGAATCTCATGACTGATTATAATCACTTGGAAATTATGACGATTTTGGGAACAATAGGATTTTTATGAAATTATGTTTGTGGACTCATGTCTAAATGTTGGGAGAATTGTTGACGCGAGTATGATCTTGGGAGTTCAACCAAACTAATAATGTGGTGAATTTGGCAAATGGCAGCTCATGGCCACATGGACATAAAATTCTACCATTGTTGAGGCTCCCAACATGGAGGCTACCACTACAGATGTAATAGGTGCTATACCTCTATCATGTCTGTGTCCAGACATCAGGGATATAGTGAACTTACTAAATGGAGTCCAGAGGGCTATATACCGTCAGCATTCCGAATTGTAGCAAGGGATGTTGACCTTGCTAATTGAAACAATACGGCATGACCCCACGCCAGTCTCAGTCATGGTTGGTGTGTCAGAATTGTTGGGAGAATTTATACAGTGCCTGATGAACCCTTTGCCCAATAACTCCTGGACTTGTATCTTTAATTCCTTTAACTCTGTGGGAGCCATCTGGTAAGGGGCCTTGGAGGCCGGAGCTGATCCTGGGAGTAGATCGATTACAAACTCCGTCTCCATATCCGGCGGTAATCCTAGCAACTCCTCAAGGAACACATCCGGATATTCGTTAACCACCGGCAAGTCTTCCAATCGGGGTGTCTCAGCCTCGGTATCCAAAACTGACACCAGGTAGCTTTTACAACCTTGTTGTAATAACTTGGAAGCTTAAAGGGCTGACAAGAACAATTTCTGCTATTTCTTGGTCGTCACCCGTAAACACGTATACTCCTCCATTGGTGGGCTGGATTCCCTTTTGCCAGTTGTATGGCACCCCCTCTAACTGGAAGGTGGCACACATAAGCTTCTATGTCTCTGAGCACATTAGTCTCCAGAGTCTTTTCCATTGCCTTTATCCACACGGCAGGCTGCATCGGGTTCGTTCCCACTCCGGTGAATTTAAATGGTCTCATCCTTTGGAAATTATTCATCACCTTGGATCCATCGAAGGGGGCTTGCGCTGGTAGGAATCTCATCCTTTGGAAATTATTCATCACCTTGGATCCATCCAAGGGGGCTTGTGCTGGTATTCCTACCCTTGCAAGGTGAGTCTGCACTGGAGGCACAAGCACGGACACCTCCATAAGTGGGGGTGGCAGTGGCAGAGGTGCTGGTGGTATTATTGGTACACCACCCGCCAGCGCTTGTCTAGTTGCGATGTACTGGGGGTGTCTCTGCGGTGGCTAATGGTACCAGGCTACCAGCCTCCCTCTTAGTGCTACCACTAACTCTGTCAAAAGCTTTGTTGGTGTGCCACTGAGGCCTTCTGTTGATCCTCTAAATTCTTCATCAACCCATCCATCACTGCTGTCATGTCCGCCACTGTTAGCACTTGAGGTGCCGGTAGGGGAATTGGATGTGGTGGCGGTGGTGGAGGTGGGGAGTTAGTAGACCCATCATCCACACTGGCTTCATCTCTCCCGAGAGTTTGTAAGGGTAGACCTTCACGACCACGGTTGTTGTTTCGTCTTGGAGGCATCACTTGTAGCTGTTATGGGCCAAAATTTGGAAATTGATGCCCAAACGTTAGTACAGGCAACAAATAACAATCGACGAATGTCACATTTGAACATATATCGGGTGGGGATATAATACTAGAAAGACAAGGGAAACAAACCTCCGGCCCTATACACAGCTCCGAGATCCCTACTCTAAGGTGGCGGAGGGAACCAGGGGCAAGAGCCACCGGCTAGGTTTAGCCAGTTAGGCTCCCCCCCAACTTATGGGAAACTGGTTGAGGAGACTCGGCAGCAAGATCCGCCGGCTCGAGCCTTTGGTTGGGTTTAGAAACCTTTTGTGACTGAAACAACGGAGGGTGGCAGCTGGTCATGCCGCCGCCCCTGTGGTTCCGCCGGTTCATTACAGACCATCTTATCTGGCCTCTCAAGAACAAGGCAGTGGCATGGGGGGTTGGGGGTTCCACCGGCTAACCACCGGATCAACACTCTGAAATTTTCTAAGTTTTCTTAAGTTGGGCGGTGGAAAGGACACAGTGGTAGGTACCACCACCCGACCAGCCGGCTAACGCTCTAGAGGTCTCTGTGGACAAGGCGGCGGCACCAAGCGGTTGAGTGTGCTGCTGGCACTGTGATCCACCGGCTCATTTACCGAGACTCATTTTGCCTATCCGACGGAATCGAGCCAGCCCCAGATGCTTAAGTGACCGGTCCACCAGTTCCATGGAAAATTGAAGCCTATAAATTGGACTTGTTTCCCTCCAATTTTAGCATCGAAGTACTCTAACCGGAGGAGACTTGACCCATTTCACCGGCTGAGGCTAAGGATCCTTCCCTTGGTGTTTGAAAGGCCCCTTGGTCCTCTCTTTCACTCACATTCAACACTCCAAGTTCGATTTCTCTTCCCCTTAGGTATATTGGGGTTTATTTCCTAAGAGGTTGGATCGTAGGGAGGAAAAGCTAGGGTTTAGGCTTTTTCCCTTAGACCATGGGCCTTAAAATCTTACCTAGGTTGGGGCTCTTTTTTTTCATTTGTTGAGCTTTCATTAACCAACACTTTTTTATATGTCCTTTGTAGATCACATGGTCCCACGTAGGAGGACCATGCCCTCAACAGCTCAAACATACGACGCATTCTGGGTTCGTTCCTACCAAGAGAAACAACACTAGGCCAGATATGGCCCGAAGAGAGTGGAGGCTAGTCGGTACGTCATCTTCGAGGATCTTGCTTGTTTTGATATACAGGAGAAATTCGACAGTCTCGGTTGGGCCCCTGCACTTCGCATTTGGGAGGACATTTACCCCAACTTAGTGTGATATTTTTATTGTAACCTGAGGCACGAGTTGGACGAGGACGAGGGTGTGTTGTGCCTCACCAGCCTGGTGAAAGGCGTGGACATAACCTTGGATATTACCTGCCTAGCCAAACTTTTAGGTATATCTACTGATGGTGAGCGGATGGATGTATAGTGGGCCGCGTGAGGCCATTGACTGCACTATGGATGAATGGGATGATGAACGGAGGACTCTAATTTGTCCAGAGAGGTTGAATGATCCGGAGGGCAATGTAGAGCCGGATTTCAAGCCCGTTCCCAGAGTTTTTAGTCGTTTGGTACAACACAATATACTTCTCAGGCAGGGCATCGGGATGAGTTGAATTCCTTTGCCATGTATGTGACTTATCACATCTTCAAGGAACAGCCACTATGCCTTCCATACATCATCTTACGGGACATCCTTTTCACTGCCAAGCCCTTGGGTACTGGCGAGCTGCCTTACAGGCGTCTGATGACCCGTATCTTCATAGATGCTGGGGTGTTTCTCGACGGAGAGGCCATTGATAATGGCCCAAAGTCAAAACTTCGGCTAGGGCTCTATAGTGAGGATGAAGCTTCATGAGACAGTGATGACTGATCCAGAGTTGGAGGTATGGCCACGACTGGCGAGAGGTATACTCCGTCGTAGGCAGCCAGCTGCGGATAGTATTGGTATTGAGGCTGGCCATGGTGTGATGATCATTGGGGTGGCGCTGCCCCAGCAGGGTTGCTGGCAGAGGGAGTGGCAACGACAATGGTCGTAGGGAGGGTGATCCTAAGGGATAGGAGGCCTCAGCCACTACCAGAACTGCTAGGTCCTGCGGTTGCATGGCCCGGGTGCATGAGATGTTTACTCACTACAGATTCATTTAGATGGGCTGTAGGAGGGGCAGCAATCTATAGTGGCTGAGATGGGGCACATGAGGTTGGATCAATAAACCATCATGACTAGACAGGTTCCATGATGTCCGAGATCGAGTGTCTGTGAGCTCGCGTGGAGGGGGAGACTTCCGATGCTGGATGTCATCTAGCGTTCTGATTTGCTAGGCGACGATCCCTGCCACCCCATGGCCATTAGCTTCTTTACTTTTCATGCCCTTATATGTATCTACCTATTATATCTCATGTATATCTGTGATAACTATCCGGGTTGTAGACCATATCCCATTTTTGGTTGTTTATGATGTATATTGAATGATCTATGGTAACTATCCGAGTTGCGGACCGTACCCAAATTTTGTACATACAATCGGATCCTAATGAAATAGTTCTTCTTTCATACATGTATTATGGTCTTTGCTAAATTTTTGTAGTGTGGTGTACCTCTAACGACTGCCTTTACTAATTAATAATTGTTGGTTCATACATGTCTTTTAATTTTCACCTAGGCATCTATCACTGGACTTATGGAAACGCACATTCAGGGGAATTGTTTGGTAAAAATTAGAGTGGTTCTCTGATACCAGTATTGTCACAGCCCATTTCCAAATACAGGCGTGATACCCGGATCGACCCATCAAGCAACCTGAATCCACCTAGGATCCACATAACTACTGTGATTTACCAAACCGACCCACAGTCTACATATGCAATATCCACAGAAAATCAAATAACCCAATTAAAGTAATAATAATAATAGCAGAATTGTAAATCAATAATTAGACAGATGCCAACTAAAGTTATCATAACATAAATTAAATTTGTTATTAATACACACCATTGTTCTGAATATCATACCATATCCCAATATATAATTACGATCCCAAGAATGAGTAAATCTGTATAACAAAATCCTACATAGATTGATTGTACACATCATTTATCTTCAAATAATAGGATCCACGAGAGAGAGGGAGAGAGGAGCAACATCAGGCGTAGACGCAGTAGCTGAAGATAGCCCTCAGCATGCTCGCTAGAGAAGTCTTCGCTAGTAGAAGCATTGCCCCGTAATTGGGGACTCCATGAAGTCAACAATAGAGAAATCCTCTGCATCAGAATTTGAAAATATGAATCGATAAGAGGGGTGAGCTCCCATCCCAGCTCTATAAGGAAAACGGGTATCACATGCCATGCACAAATGAGTATGATGCAATCTAATGTTAAGTCATTGGTATTGGTTCTATAAGGTACCATATTGAGATGTTCACCGCAGCTTTCGGCCCCACCTACAGATCAACGGCTTTTACCTCATGTACCAGGTTAGGGTGGAAGCAAGATGCCCAAATCTCTTTTGCCAAACTACTTTTACAAATGAATACCCTTCAACCCTTGCCCCATGGGTAGCCACCTCCCATAATAAGCTATGTCCAATGCCAATACGTAACCCCTATTGGCAACGGTTTAGAACCATGGGTTATGGAACCACCTAATGCCTAGCATATGCATACATGTTCATAAAGAGGGTTGCATCCCAGCAGAGACCCCAGTCCCTACTCCCTTTGGGTCACCGTGTCCCTGCTAAGATGCTAGCAATATAATCAGGGTCTGTGTGACCATGCGTCACTGATCCCTTTGGTACCCGCATGCCACACAGACCAACACACATCCATCCACTACTTAAAACATACATAGTTGTTATTATGCAAATGCATACTCATATACATATTCAAGAGATGGCATGGTATCAAATCAGATCATCATAGACATACAAATTATGTCCTAAGACTACGGACCTGACTCCTCACCTGTAGGCACCACTAGTGCTGTAGAACCATGGATCAAGGTGCCGGTTTCGAGATCTGTTTCGGTCAGGCTCGAAACCGGCACAACTCGGCGAAACCACCGAAACCAGGCCGAAACCTGGTATTTTCTACCAGCTTTATTGACTCCATGGTTTCGAGGCTTAAAAATGTTTTTTTTTTTGTCTGATTTTTTTTGTGTACCCTATTTAAACCATTTTACACCTATTTCTAATGTTAGTTTGCAAAAAAGACATAGAAAATAGCTACATGTGGTGTGGATCAATGTTTGATAGTGTACGCTGAAATACACAAATGTCACAATGTAGTAATGTACTAAGCTACTAACTATTAAGCCATTAATTAACAATATTCATTAAAAATTAATACATTGAAGATTGAACTTAGAAATTAGAAATCTCACCAGTTAATTCCATGTGAAGCTTCGTAGTACATTTAAACCACGTGCAACATACCACTGATGGTGGCGATAACGCTCCTCAGATTGCAGCACGTATGTATCCCAAGACATGGTATCATTCCAATTGTTCTGATAGTCTCTTACAACCCATGAGTAGATAGAGTCATCAACATAATATAAGTACCCTTGTCGAGGGTAAGAATGATCGAGTGTGTGTGTGGGTGGAGCAGGAGTAGGCATGAACGTCGGAGGAGGAACATACTGAAATATGGAGTCGACGAACGATGATCCAACAGTGCCACTGCCAACACCTGAGGCTGAGTCATCTCTAAATTGATTGCTGGGGTAGGAACTATAATAACCCCCATACCCACCACCTCCAACCCTCCTAGCCCCAGTAGTAGACCATCCAAATCCACCATGTGCTGTCGAACCGATACTCTTGCCGCCACTCTCTTCAGGAATTGCTGGGCTCGAGGTCCGTGTGATCATGAATTTTGGTGCACACCAATGCCCAGTCCCTCCAGTTTGAGAACTCTCCCCTAAATGCATCCCTGTTATGCTGCCAGACATGGTCGATATATCCATGGGATCTGTTTCATCCCTATCCTCCTGTGGCATGAACCGCTGGCGTGATCCTCTAGTGTACCCTCTAGTACTACTACTAGGCCGGGTTCCGTGGTCAGTATCCTGTGTAGCATGATCATAGTGAGTCTCCCCTGTGAATCTCAAGGGAGAAGGCAATGGATCTAGCTGCTGTGGTTGGTCATACTAATCGGGCTCATTGCGTAAGGCAGCATATCTGTCATCACCACCACCATCATCATCATTATCCCTAGTACCACTAGGTCCACTAGTACCAGTACCACCCTGGGTGGCAAAAGGTGATTGTGTTTCTCCAGAAGAAACCGGCGAATCACTCTCAGTCTCACTATCACCAGTCTGAAATGGACGTCTTGCCTGTGCGTGGACTCTACCCTCAGTAGCCATAAACTCTCCCACATCAGCCTCCAAGGCTCCAGCAATAAGACGACTTGGTCGACCACCAGCCTCATCTAATTGAGGCTCACCACGATCTGTAACCCACTCATTCAAAGGATCAACTTCCTCTCCCTCCAACTCAAAGATCTCACTCAGCTCAATGGGTGTTTTAGCATCTTTGTCCCTGCTTAACCGTATGTGCTCTTCTTTCAGTCTCAAATTATAGTGACATACACCAAGTCCTCAAGCCTTTTTGCACCCAACCGGTTTCGTCGCTTAGTATGTATAAGCGAAAATGTGCTCTAGTTTCGTTCACATCCCGTGGCGGAGCATGTTTGTGATAACACCTTCACTGCTATTGCACGAAGGTTGGGTGACTCCGATCCGTATAGGACCCACCATTTAGCTGCAAAATAGCATAGGAAACAAATATTAAATGATGAAAAAATCTACAATGGCATATTGGCATCCATAAAGTAAGTATACGTACCAGGGGGTGTTGATTGTCGACCAGATTCAGCAGCCGCCCTACCAAAACTCCCAGTGGCATCTCTAAAGCTTTTGAGCTGAACCAATTTTGATGGGTAATAGTCTTAGTAAAAATAAAATTCTTATAAATTATGTTGACAACAAAGTAAGTAAAAGTCTTACTTCTTGCAAAATAATAGAGTGTGCTTGCGTTTGGCTCAAGCTTGGCAACCACTTCTTGTACCGCATCTATCAATTCTTGACGCATTCCCAAGTTGTCTTTGTATTGATACTTAGGATTCAGATAATATGCTAAAATTGACAAATATTATAATTACGTCAATGCAAGCTGATGTAATTTTAATTAGTTGAGAAACTGAAGTACATCAAGTAAAGACTCACCAGCCTTGTGTAGTGGGTGCTTGAGCCGTCGCTCCCAACGATCTTTGATGATGGAAATATATTTTGAGTTCCCGCGTCTGTAAGCTTCCTCTACTTGCATCTTCATTATATCTATGGCAGCCCACAAGTATGGTAAGGTGGCCTTCCTTTCTCCATCAACCATTCTCAGCACTTTCACAATGGGATTTAATATCGCCACAACTTTTTTGACATCATCCCAGAATTTATCGCTAGATATGGTTGCTTGTGCTGTTCTACCAGCTCGAAAACTAGACTAAGGCCACTCAAACCACTCCTCTGAAGCAAACATTGATCTCAAACTAGATTTCTTCATGTCAAAACTCTTGAGGGCAATGTTGTTTGTTGCGAAACGTGTTAACCCTAGCCACACCAAGTCTCCACCACACTTGGTTCTCATCATCTCTAAGGCATATCCATGGTTATAAATGAAAGTGGTTACTTGCCTTGCATTTTCTACAGTCTCTTTCACCAGTTTTATTTCCCCCATATCCTTCAAAGATCAAATCAATACAATGGGCTGCACATGGTGTCCAAAAAAGTCAGTATTTTTTATTATTCATCAACCTTTCCCCGCTTTTTGAAGTTACTACCATTATCAGTGACCACTTGTACCACATGATTTATCCCCACTTCTTTCACCACTTTCTTCAAGAGACCATAAATGTACTTGGAATCCTTGATATGATTGATGCATCAACAGACTTCAGAAACGCTGTTCTACCATCACAATTCACCAAAAAATTGAGAGATTTTTTGGTGGGTCCGGTCCACCCATCACACATCACAGTCACCCCATATCTTTCCCATTGTGTCTTCAAAGAATCCACATATTGTTTCATTTCTTTTTTATGTCTGGGTAGGTAGGTGTTGTACAACTCCCAAGCTGTAGGCCCTTTAACTCCTGTACCTGCCCTACCTATTTCATCCAACATAGTCTGATAGTGAGGTCATGTGGTAGCATTTGCTGCAATGCCATGGTACATCATCCACTTGGAGATTTTGTCTCCTACTCTCGTCTTGACATCAGTCCAAAAAATGGGGCAATTTTTTTTGTTTACTATCCCTGTCGACAAATAGATCAGGGATCCGCCCTTAGGACCTCAAGATCTGGGTCACGAACAGGTGGTGGTGTCTTTGCAGTAGCTGGAGTCCTAACACTCTGAGTCCTCCTAAAAGGTATCTCAGGGGCACCCCTACTTCTCAGCCTCGGCCTCCTCCCCTCATCCTCTGTTGCTGCCTCTCTAGATGACCCAACTCCTCTAGTCCTCTCAAACTGTCTTTGTCGATCTAGCTCTCTTTGCCTTATACTTGCTATCTTCGCTCTCTTCGCCCTGTCTCACCTCCGCCTCTGTCATTTCTTGGTCTACCTCATCACTTGTCAAGGCTAATGTCATCTTCATTAACCCCTAGATTGCCCTCCAGACAAGCCTCCTCAAACTCCTGTTTATCTGCCTTCTTCTTATTTCTTCTATCAATATCACTCTTCATTAAGCTTGCCATAGCCTTCTTCACTTTACTTGGTACGTTGGGGCAACCCATAACATCCTTGTTACCACTAGCAAGATGCCACTTCAATCTAGTGGCACCACCTCCTTTTATCTGCTTGCCACAATAATTACATTGTGACTGTTTCTTATTGGCAGTCAGTGGTATCCCATGCCTCCATGCAATGTCACCACTTGCAGTTGGTGCATCAGCCATTTCAAACACTTATACTGTTGAAACAAAAAGACAACAATTACTACAATTAAAACAAACTATATTTTCATTTTTAACGACACTTTATTATATAAATAATATCTTATAACTAAATAATACATCTTAAAGTAAAAAAACAGCATAGGTTTATCATTTTTACATTGCATTATTACATAAAACAACAACATATTATAATTTCTAACGCATTTATATTTTTTTCATAAATTAAAAATATTTTATTAATTTTTCAGTAATTAAAATGCCCTTAAATCAACATAAAGAATTAGTACATATTACTTTTATTACATAAAACAGCAACCCACCATAAAATAGTAATATTTTTAAAAATAATTTTATTTATAAAGATTTTCAAAGTGAAAACAAAAATATTTTATCATTTATTTATAATTATTTTCAATTTAATTAATTATTTTATCATTATCCGAAAATTAAAATAATTAAATAAAAACAGAAAAATAATTTTACTCCATACAAAATGTAGATCACCTTATTTTGTTTAACATTTATTTAATTCAATGCCATACAACATGTGTAAGATGTAATTTTTTCAAAAAATAGTTGTAGGAAAATCTTTTTTTTCAAACATAAAATCTAATAAATAAATTATTTGTCAAAAAAAAAAAAAAACTACTTCCATGGATTCATAGATCGGGTGTTAGAATCAAACATATAAAAAATTGGAAGCCATCCATGATGTTTGCATACCATTTCATTCAAAAATACACCAAATAGAGAGAATGACTTACCTTGAAGAGAGAGAGATGAGTTGAGAGCAAGAATCCTTGAATAATCTTGACAAAAGTTGATATCCTTTGAAGAATTGAAGATTTAGGAAGAAAAAATTGAGAGAAATGAGGTTGGAGAGGAGAAGGGGGAAAAATAGGAAGGAAGTATCGAAACCTACTGAAACCAAACTATTATGGGTCGAAACCTGGGTTTCGACCGAAACCTTGGCGAACCCAGTGGTTTCGGTTCGAAACCATGCGTAAATCAATTTCGAGCTTGGGTTTCGTCTCGCCCAGGCTCTAAACCGAGTTGTTTTGAAGTTTCGATCGAAACCTCAAACAGTGTGTAGAACATAGAAGCCGATAGTAGGTTTCGTCAGCTACCCACGTTGGTTTATCTATTCATTTGCACGAGTGTTATTATGTGAGTTATATAGCTTCTAAAATTTATTGGACATGTCCTAAATGTCCCAATGCGGGTCCCGAGGCAAGCCGGAACCCTACGGTTGGTCCCTGAAGGCTTAGATTAGTCAAATAGGCTTTCAAGAGCCAACGTGGTGGATGAGGTACCGGCGGTAAGTGCCGCTGGTTTTATCAGCCGACTAGGCCTTAAAACCTTTTGTCAGTGGCCGGTGGATCAAGTTGGCGAATCAATCTGCCGGCTCTGTGGTACTGCTGGCTCCTTACCAAATGGCCTAAGCAGGCCCCTTGTGGTCAGTTGACCCCAAGTGCTGAGTCAGTGGATGCTATCCGGCGGAGGGTGCCGCCGGCTACCCCCTGGCTGAGCTCAGCCATGATATTCTTAAGTATGGGGTTCTAGCAGAAGATGAGGGCCTTGCCCATCCACTGGCTCGGGTCCATCGGCTGAGTCCGAAAACTAGAACTCAGCAGGGAAGATGGAGATTCTTTGGGGAGATTTGCCTCTCCAACATTTTTCAACTTATTTTAGATGGTGGGTAACATATTTCTCACCCCTCATAGCATTAATAAACTATTAATACCTCCATTGGAGGTGGTGATGACCTAGACCAAGGTTTAGGGTTTGGTGGCCATCTATACACACTACAAGGGAGGAGGATAGGATGGGTGGACTTTCTTGGTGTGAAGCTTTACTCCAAAGTCTTAGGCTTCTCCCGAGTCTCCAAGCCTTCTTTTCCAAGATCTCCCACCAACCCTCAAATGTTTAAAAAGGGTCTATTAAGGGTTGGTTTCATATTTATAGGAAATGAATAGAGAGAATGTGACACCCGCGGGTAAGCCGGCGGTAGGGAGTTGGGTGACTTGTCCGCTGGCAGGGCTAAAACATAGCCCCGACATCAGTTCTTCGGCCCCCACGCACTGGGATGCAGGTCGGGCCCTCCCTAAGGACTACTATTATACCTAAGGTCCAAATAGGAAGACACATCTATGAGGGGGACGTTTCCAATCGGTCCACATCGGTTATGTCAGCTGACGGCGGGGGAAGACCTAGCACAGGGGAAATCCTTGTCAGTAGGGGATTTCGGGTGCAGGTCTTACAGGAAGGAATTTTATTTATAAGATAGCAACCAGTTAAAATAGCATCACACCAAAAATACTTAGGGACATTCATGTAAAACATAAGGGACCGGGCAATACCCAGAAGATGCCTATTCTTGCGTTCAGCAACCCCATTTTGTTAGGGAGTATAATAAGAACAACTAGTATGATGAATAAGACCATGAGCAAAACAAAAGTCAGAAATGGTAGTTTGAGTATTCAAGGGCATTATTAATACGTAAAATTTTGATAGAAATACCAAACTGAGTAAAAGTTTCCTGATAAAAACCCTTAAAAACATGTAGGAATTTAGATCGGTCTTGAAGTAAATAAAGCCAGCTCATCCTAGAATAAATGTGTCAATAAAAATAATTAAGTTTGTTCGGGGTACGAAAAGGTCCGATATCAAAATGAAATAAAGAAAATAGGGAGGAACCATTTCCAAGCTCGCTTTTGTTGCAACTGTCTACCATATTTGGTTCGAGAGGAATCTTAGACACTGGAGGGCCAAGTCTAGGACCTTTGACCAGATTTGGGAAGCTATTGTCTTTGATGTCCAAGGTGCCTCTTTGCCATTCGGTACTCTTCAGCCGGATACTCCCAAAAACATATTCATTTTGTCTTCTTGGAATTTAATGAATCCCTAATCTGGTGCCTGTTTTGTTTGCCTTGTAACTTGTTTTCCCTTCTCTGTTTTTTGGGCTAAGTTCCCTTTATTGTAAGGAGCCTGGCTCTATCCTTTGGATACCAGGTTTGTTTTCCCTCTTTCAGGGTGTTGTTAATAGATTCTTTTATTCACCCAAAAAAAAAATATGGAAGAACTACGGGATGTTGAACTAGAAGGGAAAAAGGAACGGTGATGTTTCCCTAGCTCACAAGCCTCACATTGTAAAGGAGAGAGAGACTTGCAGCTAGGAATAAGAGCCTTCATCTTGGAGAGAGATTGGTGTCCAAGTCGGTGGTGCCATTAAAGGGGGGATGTGGATGTGGTAGCAAAGGTAGTGGTCAGTCCAGTATGCTATAAGTAATAAAGGCCAGCATGCTCAAGTCTGCCACCAAACTCCGCCAGTGTTATGCTGCCGGTCCCAAGCCCGGATAAAGGATGAGGGTTGGTATGTCAAGTTGGCAGCCGGTACCACCAAAAACACAGCCAAACCCTTATCATGGATTCACAAACAAAAGATAATCAGCGTAATGCTAGGGCGTTCTCTGTAAACGACGCGTTACACCTAGTCCATGGTGTAGCGAAAAATGGGCAAGGGCCGCCGCATTGCCCGAATGCGGTGAAAAGTTTGCTAGGGCCACCGCATCGGTGCCCGGGTGCGGTGATAAATTGGCAAGGGTTCTCGCACTATGGACGAGTGCGGGCAAAGAAGCTAGTCCATAAACGTAGGATTAGAATAGTATCTTGGAACATAGGATCTTTAACGGGTAAGAGTCTAGAATTGATAGATGTTATGAGGAGAAGAAGGATTAACGTAGCTTGCATACAAGAGACTAGATGGAAGGGTAAAAAAGCTAAGGAGTTGGATGGCTTTAAACTTTGTTATACGGGGGATAAAAATAATAGCAACGGAGTGGGTATAATAGTATATAATGATTTAAAGAATGATGTGGTGGATGTGAAAAGGTTTGGTGATAGGATTATAGCTATCAAGCTAGTGTTGGGGAAAGAGATAGTCAATATAATTAGCGCTTACGCACCCGAAGTAGGATTGGATGCAAATAGTAAGCTACAATTTTGGGAACACATGGATGGATTAGTACAAGGTTTACGACAAGGTGAAAAGATTATAATAGGGGATGATTTGAATGGATATGTAGGGGGAGATCGTAGAGGTTATGAAGATGTGCATGGGGCATATGGTTTTAGAGTAAGGAATGAAGAGGGGACCTCAATTCTAGATTTTGCTACAGCTTATGATTTATCCATCGTAAACACATACTTTGAAAAGAGAGAGGAGCATCTAGTCACCTTCAAAAGTGGGCACCATAAAAGCCAAATAGATTTCTTTCTAACTCGAAGGTCCGATAGATTATTATGTAAGGATTGTAAAGTTATACCTGGGGAGAGTCTAACCACTCAGCATAGATTATTGGTCTTGGATATATGTCTCACTACGCCGAGTAGTAGGAAAGGTCAGGTTTTGTGCCCTAGGATAAGGTGGTGGTGCTTAAATGGAAATACCTTGAAAACTTTTACTGATAATGTGATTAAACATGGAATGTGAAACTTTGAAGGAGACTGATACAATGTGGAACGAGATGACTGCTTGTATTAAAAAAATTGCTAAAGAGGTTCTAGGTGTATCAAAAGGAAAATGTCATTCTCCTAGAGATTCTTGGTGGTGGAATGATGAGGTTCAAGCAGCCATTAAAGCTAAGAAAGATAGTTTTAAGGCATGGCAAAAGACTAAGGATATAGAGGATCTAAAAAGATATAGATTTGCTAGAAATGAAGCCAAGAAGATTGTGGGACAAGTAAAGGCGAAGAAATATGAAGATCTTTATATCAATCTAAGCACTAAGGAAGATGAAAAAACTATCTATAAAATAGCGAAGATGAGGGAAAGGCAGAGTAGAGATTTAGACCATGTTACTAGTAAGGGATGAGGACATTAAAGAGAGATGGAACGATTATTTTTACAGCCTACTAAATGAAGACGTCTCATGAAATAGTGCTCTATATTGCTTAATTACTCACCATGACACCACAGGTCATAGGTATATACGTAAAATTAGGGTGACAGAAGTGAAAGAGGCTTTAAGGAGGATGAATGTAGGCAAAGTACCTGGCCCAGATGAGGTCCCAATAGAAGTTTGGAAGAGCCTAGGAATGTATGGAGTATCTTGGCTAACTATGTTGTTCAATAAAATTATGAGCTCAGGAAAAATGCCAAATGAATGGAGAAGTAGTATTGTGGTTCCGATCTACAAAAACAAAGGCGATATTTAGAGTTGCAATAATTACAGAGGTATAAAACTAATGAGTCATACTATGAAACTATGGGAAAGAGTTATTGAAACCCGCTTGAGAAAAGAAACTAACATTACGGAGAATCAGTTTGGTTTTATGCCAGGTAGATCCACAACAGAGGTTATTTACTTGCTTAGAAGACTTATGGAAAGATGTAGAGAAGGCAAGAAGGACCTCCATATGGTTTTCATCGATCTAGAAAAGGCTTATGATAGAGTCCCTAGGGAGTTAATTTGGCAAGTACTAGAGAAGAGATGCGTTTCAAGCAAATATGTAGACATAGTTAAAGATATGTATTATAATGTGGTGATTAGTGTGAAAACCGTGGGGGGTCAAGGTCGTGAATTTCCAATTACAATTGGGTTACATCAAGGATCAGCTTTAAGCCCTTATTTGTCTGCTCTCATCATGGATGATCTTACCAGAGATATCCAAGATGAAGTTCCTTGGTGTATGCTTTTCGCTGATGATATTGTTTTGGTGGATGAGACAAAAGTAGGGATTAATGCAAAGTTGGAGCTATGGAGATCATCTTTGGAATCAAAAGGTTTTAAGATAAGTAGAACGAAGACGGAGCATATGGTGTGCAACTTTAGTCACACAAGGACGGATAATGAGGTGGTGAACATTCTTGAGAGGGAAATATAGCAAAGTGATCATTTTAGGTATTTAGGTTCAATCATAAACAAAGAAGGTGATATAGACGATGATGTTTACAGAGGATTAAAATAGGATGGATGAAGTGGAGAAGTGCGTCTGGAGTGCTGTGCAATCGGCGTATTCCTTTAAAACTTAAAGGAAAATTCTATAGGACAGTTATTCGACCGGCTATGATGTATGGTGCTGAATGCTGGGCAGTCAAGAAGCATCATATTGATAAACTTAGTGTAGCTGAAATGAGGATGTTAAGATGGATGTGTGGCAAAACTAGGAAGGATAAAGTAAGGAATGACCGTATTAGAGCTGATTTGGGAGTAGTGCCAATACATGATAAGTTATGAGAAAGTCGTTTGAGATGGTATGGCCATGTTCAATGGAGGCCGTTAGATGCTCCCGTTCGGAAGAGTGATCTGATTCAGATTGACGGGGTTAAGAGAGCTACCCTAGGGGAGGTGGTGAAGAGAGACGTGTATAGCTTAAGCCTTGCTTCAAGTTTGACATCGAACAGAGTTGATTGGCGGACAAGAATCCATGTAGCTGACCCCATTTAGTTGGGATAAGGCTTTATTGTTGTTGTTGTTGCTCAAGTCTTCCACCAATCTTCACCTTAGTCTTGAGATCTTGAAAGGTGCAATAGAAAGGAATGAAAGTAACTAAGTAGTTAAGTGATTTAGTAATTTGACTAATAGACATAAAAAAGGGGTAATTTTGGTACGTTGAGGATAGAGGACAAAGACATGGAAGGAGTAAGATAAACATGTCCATGCCCTGAGGTAGTAGTAGAAGAACCATCAGCTAGGTAAATAAATATAGGTTTAAGAGTGTCAGTAAAAGAGGAGAAGATAGAAGTCTTACCAGTCATGTGGCAGGTAGCTCAAGAATCAATGATCTAAAGAGTAGGGAATGTGGTAGAAAATAATGCAGAGTTACCTGTGTGAGCTAAGGTAGCAGTGGTGGATGGAGTAGCTTGCTGAAGCTGTTGAACCCAACGTAGTAAGGCCTCGATTTGAGTTGTCAATTGAGTTATCCGTCTCTCTCAACATAAATATATACTCGATCTTCTCACTGAAATTGGTCTACTTGGAACTAAGCCAACTGAGACTCCCATAAATCCTAATCAGAAATTTGAAACTTATAGTAGCCCTGACTATTCTGATGTTCATCAGTATCGATGACTTGTTGGTAAACTAATTTATTTTACTGTTACTCGACCTGGTCTTTCCTTTGCAGTTCGCATGGTCAGTTAATTTATGCAAGCTTCTAAGCTCATCTACTGGGAGGCTACCTGTCGTATCTAATGCTATCTCAAGAAATCTCCTGGCATAGGTTTTATTTATCTTCGCCACTGCCATATTGATGTTTTTGGTTATTCAGATGTTGATTAGACTGGTGCTGATGGTGGGGCATGTATAGGTGGAGCACGTACAGTTGTAGTAAGATCCTCAATAGTAGCAGAGTTGGCGAGTGCATCAGTCCAATCAGGACGACCAAATTTTTCCCAACAGGTGTCAACATAATGATTGGACTTGTGGCACTGAGTACAATACCTGTTGGATTTATCATAGGTAGAACGACTAGGGCCCTGACTGGGAGTGCCACATCCACGCCCTAAAATGGGGCCGCAACCCCTAAAGGAGAAGCCTCGACCACAGCCAGCAATTAAAGCAGAGTTATCCTTGGTAGTAGAGTCAACCTGAGGTACCAATTGTTGGAGACGAAAGAATGTCTCATTGAGAGTAGGAATAGAGGCACCTGCAAGTAGCTATATAAAATTCTGATTGTTGAGCCTTCAGCTTGGTAAGATCAGTAGTGAGAGGTTGAACAGCTTGTATTTCTTCAATAATACCTTCGAAACCACTATAGTACTCAGTTAAGGTTTATCACCTATAGAGTTTATGAACATCTTTTCATATAGATGCGATAGTTTTTTTATTTTGAGCATAACTCTCTTATAAATCATACCAAATATCCTTAGCAGTTTTATGGAACATTACATTTGCCACAATAGAAGGATCAATACTATTCCATAACTAGGTTTGTAGAGTGGAATTTTCATGCATCCAAGCCTCATAAGTTTTAATATCCATATGTTCTTTAGAATCACTCGAGGGAGGATCATTCATTAGGTATTCTAATTTTCCTTAGGAATAAATATAGGCCTTAACAGCCTGGGCCCATAGTAGATAGTTTGAAACACCTTTTTAGTTTAATAGTGGTGATCTGAACCTCAAAAACCTTAGAATCACCCATCAATAAAATATGTAGTAAGGAAGATATTACCAGAAGTAAGCAACCAGTAGTAGCAAGTAATAGGGAGAAAATGGTTCATGGCATAGATTAAAATCTCAGGTCTGGAGGGTGTCTCGGCCCTTGAGCTCAACGAGATCTTGCTGAAACTCCCAAAGGCTAAAAATGGGAGTTTTGGTATGTTTTTTATGCTTTTAAGGCCATTTTAAGGTATTTTAAGGCTATATGCTGTAGGAAAAATACTAATTTACATATATAAATACATTTGAAGCATAAAAACTAATCACATTGTGGTAAACTCATACATTCATATATCATAAATCTATAGAATGACAACTCACAAGTGCTCATAATCTCAAAGTCTGAAATACTCAATCAAATAGTACCTTCCCATCATTCCATCCCAATGTCTAATCATATGTAAAGTAGCGTGCAAGATCTATCTGATCAAATTGCCTTTGATGAAGATAATATACCTCGGATTGAAAAGCAAAGTTCTGCCACGACATCCTCTAGCTAAAGTAGCACTGGTAGTTGTCCACATATCTGTTATACACGGAATCTAGGAGGTCTCTAAAGATACCTATCATTGGATACAATTCAGTATAATGTGGAATTAACTCAGTGTACACTAGCTGGTTGGGCATGATTCTTTGGGCAGTCAAGAAAGAGAAGAGACCGTCTACAAAGTTGGAGCTAGTCTATGAAGTAGCATTAGTGGAAGAATCATGTGGACTAGGAAGCATGCACTAATCGTCACCAGAATAAGAACCGTATGCCGACATGGTGCCAAATCCGGGAGCACTCCACTGCCACTACTCTTGTCCAATGCTACCCTTAATGCTCATTCCTCTAAAGCTTGTGGACATGCTATCAACATTAGGTTGAATATCAGGATCAGGAACGATGTCAATGTAATCATCGTCGTCTTCTTAGGTTGGTTGCAAAGGGCGATGACGAGACCTACGTGTATACCTTGTCGTAGGCCGTGATGAAGATGTGCACCCACCGTGGTCTGTATCCTATGTAGCGTGAGTATACTGACTCTCGTCGTCCATCTAACGATGGGTACAGTCGGTCTAGGATCATATGAAAGCCCTCCACCACCACCAACACCACCACCACCACCGCCACCACCATCATCACTATTGCCGTCATTACTATCAGAAGCTGACCAACTAGTCTCATCAATTGTATCATCACCGCCAGTGCCTGTGCCACTACCAGCTGGGGGGGTCAAACGGTCGAGGCAACTATAAGTGTACACGACCCTCTTCCGAAAACAGAAACTGCTCGACATCAACACCCGTCGGAGTAGCCAAAGTGGGTCGGGGCCTCCCATTAGACTCATCCAGCACTGGTACTTCTGTCTCGCACCCACTCTACATAGGGATCCTCTTCATCTGAAGATAGCTGGAAGACGTCGACGAGCTCAATCGAGGACTGATCATTTTGTTGTGATCGGCTTATGCTCTGTACCCTCAATCTCATGTTGTAATGGACGTACACTAAGTCATTGAGCCTTTCAAAGCCCAATATATTCCACCTCTTTAGATGTATCAAGGAAAAGGTACTCCAGTTTCGCTCACAGCTAGATGCGGAACATGTCTGAGATAGGATTTTGATTGTTATTAGCCTCAACTCAGATGCATCCTTGCCATACAACACCCACCACTCAGCTGCACAAGAAGAATAATACATTTTAATATACATATTAAAAAAGATATGTAACTTGGAAACTGCAATTTCTATAATTCAATACTAGGATCGGTACTATTTCGGCCAGCCACTGCGGCGGAAGTTCCAAAACTCCTAAGGCCATCTTTAAACGTTTGAATCTACACCTATTTGGAAACTTATAAAAATTAGCCATTATAAAATATGGATATTTAAATAATTCAACACTTAAACTATACAACTCACCTCCAAGTTGACAAGTGCTTGTACACTTGAATTTGGCACCAATTTTGCCACTTGGGGTTTAAATAGTATACTGCAAAATATAAGTTACATGATTAAAATTTAGTATTAAGTTAAACTAAATTAAAGACATTACGAAATATACTCACCAGCCTTATGCAATGGGTGCATCAACTGACTCTCCCATCGATCTTTGATAATATTGATAAAATTTTTGTTACCACGTGAAAGCACAGCACGAACACGCTCCTTCAACATATCGATGGCAGCATATAAATGGAGCTTAGTGGGCTTGAATGATGTATCCACCAATCACAGCACCTTCACCACTAGCTCTAGATTTTTTACTACGTCTTTCAGCGTTCTCCAAAATTCATCTAAAGCTATGGCAGACTGTGCTTAAACCCCACCAGGGGAGCTAGACTCCCTCTAGCGAAACTAGTCCTCAGATGCAAACATCAATCTGAGGCCTTCCATCTTTACCTCAAAGCTCTCCAGTGCTATATAGTTGGTAGCAAATCTGGTAACGCCAGATCTGACCAAGTCCCTTCCACATTTCTCGCTCAGCAAGTTCAAAGAATAGGCATGATTGTATACAAATGTTGTCACCTGTCTAGCTTGTTCAACCACTTACTTTACTTTCTGAAGCTTGCCCATGTCCTTTAACATCAAGTCAATGCAATGGGTAGCACATAGAGTCCAGAAGAGATTGTAGTCCATATCAGCCATCATCATCTCTCCTGCCTTCTTGTAGTTGTTGCCATTGTCTGTCATAATCTGAACCACATTTTCAGCCCCAACTTTATCTATCATTATCTGCAGTAATCCATAAATGTAATTAGTATCTTTTGTCACAGAAGATGCATCCATAGACTTGAAGAACGCTGTCTTCTCATCACAGTAGACCATGAAATTGATGATGAACTTTCTAGTGAGATTAATCCAACCATGACACATAATAGTCACCCCATATGTATCCCAGGACCTCTTTAACTCTTCTATCCAATTTTGTAGTTCTTTTTTCTGTCTAAGGAGATACACGTTCATGATTTCATATCCAATGGGGGCTTTAACCCCAGGACCTGCCTCAGCAATTGCATCAAACATGGTCTGATAGTATGTGCCTATAGTGGCATGTGCTGGGATACCATGAAAGAAGGACCACCTAGCATAGGAATCCTCAATATATTCTTTTGTATTCTTACACATTGACTTCAACTTCTTCTGTTTGTTCCCAGGCTTCCTAAAAGCTGCTGGGTTCTGGCGTAGGATCTCAACATAATCCTCATCCCTAGTAGGTGGTGGTTGGGATTGTGATCTTCTAAACATAGAAGCCAACCCCTTACTCTGTATTTATGGTTGAGGCTGCTGAAATGATCCACTACCACTGCCACTTACACCTAAGGCTGTGGCCTTCACCTTATCCTGGTCTGTATCAAGGGAAACTCTACTAGCTATTACTACCCACCTCACATCTCTAGCCTCAGCCGCAGTCATACCGGTAGTATCCATGCCATCATCATCAGAAGAGTCATCATTTATACCACCTCCCACTGCGCCTCGAATTGTCTCTTCGAATTGGATCCTAGCTTTTTCTTTCTCTGTGTTTTTCTCCTGTCCTTCCTATATCTGTTTGGCTACGGCCCTAGAAATCTCCACAAGAACTATAATACACTTTGCCATATCTGTACTGGTCCCACTCAAATTTTGTTTAAGTCTAGTAATCCTATTAGACATAAGCTTTTTTCTCACAGAATTTACATTAGGTCTTCCGTCTATCACCGTCAATGGCAATCCCATACTGCCATGCCATATCAATACGACCACCATCTCCTCCCTCACCAAACCCCGAAGCAACCATTATCTCTCGCTAGCACTGTTACATAAGATGATAAAATAAATAAACTTAAATCAATATGTTTAATACAAAAAAAGCTTAAAATAGAAGAATATAAAAGCGCCAAATATGCGAATATAACTCAAAACACATTAAAATTACTTTTCAAAATCTTATTCATATTTTATAATAAAACAGAATATTTTTCTTAATTTTTCCTATTTTACAGAATTATTTAGATATTATTATTAATTTCAGATATTACATAAAAATAATTTTTTTTCCAAAAATAAAATCCGACACCATGGAACCGTAGATTGGCTAATGTTGTTCAACATATATTATTTTGAACACCAATAGATAAGTATCAATAATATTTTTCTTAATTTTTAATTGCTGTAAAATAGGATTTTTTAATCAGAAATTAAAAAAAAAATAAAAATATGTACCAAAAAAAATTGAAACCATGACCGCGTAAATCGACCAACGTTATTTTCAAAGTCAAACGATTAATATTTACGAAACGTATATATATATATATATATATATATATATATATATATATATATATATATATATATATATATATATATATATATATATACAAAAATAAAAAATGAAACCGTGACCATGTAAATAGGCCAATGGTGTTCATCATATATTATTTTTAACACTATCTAACAAATATTTATCATATTTTTTTCATTTTTTCATTGTTGAAAAATAGGCTTTTTTTAACAGAAAATAAAAATAATAAATATATATGCATGAAAAAAATTCGAAAGGGTGAGCTTGTAGATCGAGCTTATGTGTCTTACATATAAAAATTTCATCAACATCCAACATGTATTGATCATGTTTATGTAAAAAAGTAAGTTTTGGAAAAAAAAACCTTACCTTAAATAGTAGATTTGGCAAGAACAGGTGGAATCTAAGCTTAAAAGCAAGTTGGAGAAGAAGAGTAGAGGAAAGGAGGTAAGAACGGAAGCTTTTGAGTGAGAAAATTAAGTCTCAGTCAAAATTTCGACCGAAAGTTGGCTTTTATTTAGAAAACTAGTCGAAACCAAGTCGAGAACTGGTCGAGTTGGTTGAGACCCAGTTTCGACCTGGTTTCTCATCTCAACCCTGTTGAGAACCTCGGGAAAAACGAGATCTCGGCGAGATCTCACCGAGATTTTGATCTATGGTTCATGTCAGCAAAGAAAGAAACCCAGATCAAGGACAGATCTCAGCAGCAACAGCAGAAGTTTGGAGAGGAACCAATCTTCAAGGATCTGGGCAGCTTTATAATGTTGGCAGCAGTAGTATCAGACTTCACAGCAGCATGTAAGACAGCAACAGTAGTAGGGCAATCGAGATACCAGTGGCAACAAGAGGAGGTTCGATGTGATCTTATGGTTGTAGCATGATAGTGATCAATCAAAATAAATAACAAAAATCTCGATTGCCAGGGAGCAATAGTAGAATGATAGTAGTTACATTAAAAGGAGATGAGGTACAAGACTATGAAAACAGCACTAGATTTTAGGGAACCAAAGATCTAGTACTGTTCTGATACCATGTCACTAATATCAAAACAAGAAATTCAAAAGAAGGAGAACCAGAAACCGCGAGACGATCACTACTAGAAGAGGCAATGTTGATGATGATCTTCTCCCTCCCTATCGTCTTGTATTTATAGAAGAGGAAATAATTTACATCTATGATTCTCAGTCATGTATAGAAATTAAAACAGCCATGACTCTTAGTCATATATGGAAAGTAAAACATAAAGACTATAAATATAATGACTGATTTAGGGAACAATAAGATTTGATTGACAAGTCTAAATCTTATCCTAAATAGATCTTATCACGCTGCTGCCAGACTAGATTAGACCAGGACCAGAAGAATGATCTGGTTCAGTTACAAAACCAGAACCTAAGCCTAGTTCTGGTATCATGATAGAGGTGGTCTCTTAACATCTTCCATGTAGACCGAATAATTAATATGCTTCACAGTAGCTTCACCACATATCAATAGAAAATCCTCCTTCATAAAATCGATTTCACTGGCCAATAGCATCAAAGGAATACTTACTCCATAAAATCGATATTACTACCACATTTTGGTAGAACCAAAAATTAGGAGGTGAACTCACCCCCTTTTTTCTTAAAGATGCAACCAATCAATATCAAAAGAGTATTGTAGGTTGGAAAAAACATGATCTTAAGTTATGTAATAATTCCTAAAAACCTTGCTCTGATACCATGCAAATAAATAATGAGAAAAGGGAGAGAGGAGAGAAAGAATTCTGTAACTATGGGAGTCACAATTGTGATTGTGGACTGCCCAATACATTTAATATTTATAGACAGGATACAATCCAAAGAGGGCAATAACAAGGAAATAAAATAAAAGAAGAAATAACCTAGAAGGAAAGAGTGTGAGAACCTAAAAGGAAAGTAGGTGAGTAATAAGTCCGCACCCTTATCCTCACATACATTGAACCTAAACATATCTTCACATACAAGGAATCAAGTATCGTGTATCAGTACCGTAGCGGTCAGCTGAAATTAAGAGACGTATCGTATTGTATCGTGGATACAGTGGATACGCACGGATACGCATGGATACGGGGCAAGATACGCACAAAAATGACTAAGGAACATACAAAACACAATTTTAAAGCATAAAAACACTATAATTAGCAACATTGAGAAAGAAAATGTTTCTTACATCATAGATACACATGATTATGGGGCAGGATATATACAGAAATGATTAAGGATCATACAAAACACATTTTTAAAGCATAAAAACACAATAAATCTATAATTAACAACATTAAGAAGGAAATTGTTTCTTACATGTATATTACTCAACTAATTCCATGTTGAGTGACGGTCCGGATCGAACTCTGACTCATATTGGGGAGGAAGAGGTGCAACCAATATTATTTGGAACGTATCTCTTATCCATGTACAGTAGGTGAACCAATCCATATGTTGATTATAGAAGGTAGTAAACTGATAGTAAAAACGTGCATACTCTTCTGAAGACATTTTCGTTTCCGGGACCCATGATGTCTCAGTTTGACTTCCATGTGATGTACTACCAGCGTCGATGTTCACCATTCTTGCTCCATTGCTTGGATCTGAACTCATGCTCATTGACTCCATTTCATGTGTAATCATATTAGTATCATCATCATAGAGTTGTTGCCTACCCTTCCCCTTTCCCTTTCGGCTGTAACTCCTTTGTTGTAAGTGACCACTATGATCATCATCTTGAGTTGTATGAGTATACCCTGCCTCCTCTGTAAAGTGCACCGAATCATATGATTGCATACCACCACCACTACCACCAATATCACCACCACCACCACCACCACCACCATGATCATCATCATCATCACCGCTCTCTTCAGAAATAGTACCTTCATATTGAGCACTTGACCTCGTCCTTCTGGTATTACCATCAGAGGGGGACGAAGTACTCTCACTTTGGACTTGAGCTTGTGTTTGTGATGGTGGTTGTGTTTCATCCTCTTCATTTAGTTGACGAATGATGTCATCTACTAAAGGATCAGGTCTAGTAGATTGTCTATCCTCAACAATCTCACACATCACAAATGCTCTATCGGTGTCCTCTACCCATGCTCTAACTGGGTCATCCTTATCAAGCGCATGGATCAATGTCAAGTGGGTCGATGTAGGCGTCTGTCTAATTTGGTCGCTCCAACTCCATATATTTTTTCATTAATCTCATGTTGTAGTGTAGGTAGACCAGCTTCTGAAGTTTTTGATGGCTGAAGCGGTTGCGTGGTTTAGTCTGTATAAGCTCAAAAGTGCTCCAGTTTCTTTCACAACCACTTGAGGAGGCCGTTTGGGACAAAATCCAGATTGTAATCCTCCTCAAGTGTGGAGCACTTGTGCCATAGTGAAGCCACCAATCAATTGTACAAAGAACAATATTTCTAATTAGCCACTAATTAGTTAAGTAAGACACCAATCAGTTAAGACAAAAATAATATGTTCGTTATCTAACTTACCAGGAGCCATCTTGAATCATACTTTACGGAAGTTAAATAACTTTAGCCAATCATTAAAGGTTTGTCCAACTAACATTTATGGAAAACAAAAGTGGTTTTTGTTACCTGTTATGTGGCCAACAAGGCATTACTTTTATCTGGCTCCATTTTATTGATAACTTTTCTAACAACTTTTATATATTTCAAGTCATATACCAATCCAGAGTTTGAATAATGTTGATCTGGGTTTAAATAATATGCTACACATCCAGATGTAAGATACATTAAAAATTTATGATTTAAATCCTAACCGATAAATATAAAAAGCAATAGTCTAAGATTAATGGAAACCAAAATACCTACCATATGAATGTCTTGTAACAACATTCCTTTCTATCGGTTCTCTATAATCTTCAAATATTTTTTCTTGGATGATGGGTTCCATTCATTTAACTTATACCTTATTGTCCCTATTGCATCGACCAACAGCCTCATTGTTCGCTCTTTATCACCATCAACCAACTTAAGTAGAACAAATAGGGGCTTCATAATCTATGTTATTTCATCAACCTTTTTTCAAAATTTTGTTGACAAAAGGATTTCTGTTACCTCAGTCCCTATCTTGGTTGCATGATATGTACTTGACAACCATTCTTCACTAGTTACCATTTGGAGTAAATCTGCATTTCGCTGCCCAAGGCTGTCCAAGGCAACGTAGTTGGTTGCAAACTTTGTTGCTCCAAACCTTATCAAGCCCCCTTGTGTGTGCTTCCTCATTAAAGCCAACACCCAATTGTGATTGTAAATAAAATTTGTCACCGTTCTTACTTGATCAACCACCTTAGCCACCTTGGGCAACTCTTCAATATCTTGAAACATTAAATCAACACAGTGTGCAACACAAGGTGTCCAAAATAATTGTTGCCTCTTCAGCATAAGGGTTAGTCCAGTTTTCTTGTAATTAGCTGCATTATCTGTAACAATCTGAACTACATTTTCCTCCCCAACTTCCTCAACTTCATCCATCAGTTTGAACATATACTGTGCATCTTTCATGTGAGCGGATGCATCCACTGACTTAAGGAAGATGAAACGCCAAAAGTTGATGATGGACAACCTTGTGGGCCCACTCCAACCATCACACATGATGGTTACTCCATACTGGGACCATTTCTGTTTGAAGGTTTCTATATAATCATTCACTTCACCCACTATGGCATCCAAGTGAGGGCCACCAATATGATAAGCTTGGGGCCGTCACACCAGGTCCATAGTGCTGTATCTCCCTCGTCATTGCCTTGAAATAAGGATCTTTGGCCTTGTGTGATGGGATAAATGCACTGTAGAACCATCTAGCGATGGACTTTTCCATTCTCTCACTCATGGACTTAGAATTCATTGACTCTTCTATCCTTTGTTGCCCTGCATCTCTTGGTTTGAAGGGCATTGAGGGAGCCATGTCATGAATTTCTGAGCTCTTTTTCCTCTTGCCTCTCACTGGATCAAGCATACCTCTTATACTGCTGAATTTACTTAATAAAGATGTTGCTTGCCCCTGCTTCTCTGTATCCCACTACCACCAGCACCACTTCTACCAACACCCTGAAACATAGACCTTATCAGCTGCTCCTCATTCCAACGTTTCTCTCCTGCTTCATGCCTTGATCTCCTAAGCACCTGCTGAATCTCATCTTCAGTATCCATATCGAATCCCTCATAATCTTCTAAATTTAAGTGACCCTCATCCTCCATAAGGTTTTCTATTATTCTCTCTGCATCATCCTTCCTCTGTTTTCCTTTTCCTTTTCTTTCAACTAAGTGTTTTTCCATTGCCCTGTTCACCTCCACTGGACATTTTGAGCACTTTTTGACATTGATAAAACCCCCTGCCATGTGTTGCTTTTGCCGTGTCACCCCACCACCATGATGTTCAGTGCCACAGAAATTGCACTTTGTCGTCAATCTATTTTCGTTGATTTTAGTGCAATACAACCAACCCACGCCTCTGTTCGCCATATTCCTACACACCACACGTGTGATACAACATACGAGGTTAATATAAAATGTCAAACCTAGCAAACTATTTTCATTTAAAAAATAGTTGGATTGTTTATAATGATATGATGGATGATTTAAATTTTATAAGCAATGATGTGACATCTAAGATGAGAATTGAATTGAAGTGAGAATTCTAGTGAAACAATAACTAACACTAGAACCCAAGGGCAACAAACACATGCAGCAAAATGAAAATGTAATCTATCAGTTTTATACCTTAGATTATTTTCTAGTATATAAGCATAACCATTCTACCTTGTTATGAAATAGTGGTTGGATGCTCCTACCCATGCCCTTACTTTTAGAGGGTAGAAGCGTGGGAAAGAATGAAGAAGTGAAGTGTCACAACAACCACCACCAACTATATTATTTTTACTAGTGGCTTTCACCACCACCACCATAAAATCCCTCCCCCACCCAAAAATAATAAAATAAAAAATAATTAAAAAAAAAAAAGAAAAAGAAAGAAGAGATCACCTGTCTAATCCCAAAAGTTCCTCATCCATCTCACAACAAAGGGGAAAAGGAGAGGTTACCTCATCCCTATCACAACAAAGGGCACCCCACCCCCTCCCTCTTTTTAGGCCATATGACCTATGGATTAAGTATAGGAATTTGGTTACAATCCCACCTGTGTCCTTATCCCGTCTTTCACTCAATCACTCCAGTGGTCATTAGCATAAATTGTGTCTCTATTGGGAAGAAGTATGCATTAGAATTTAGATCCATTATTTCTTATGTGATATTGTAACAAAAAAAAAAAGAAAAAAAAAACAATACTACTGAGAGGACTCAAAAGACAAAGGCTGTCAAAAAAAAAGGGCTCTTACAAAGATTCTGTTTATAGAAATATTGAGTATTACAAAGATTTTGTTTTATAGAAATTTGAATAAAAGTATGCCTTCTTAACCTGCCATGTATCATGCATAATCTCTCTCTCTCTCTCCTACATGCAGAAAAGTAGGAGAGATTAAATGAGGACTGCAAAAAAAAATGCTGAGAACAGAGGAGAGAACATAAAGCAAAGAGAGAG
Organism: Protea cynaroides; assembly: GCA_028583415.1. Lineage (NCBI taxonomy): Eukaryota > Viridiplantae > Streptophyta > Magnoliopsida > Proteales > Proteaceae > Protea > Protea cynaroides. The sequence goes on along the minus strand of CM053274.1, from coordinate 41,805,564 downwards.
ACCTGAGAGGAAAAGTCTGTAGCAGAACTGGTATTATATATCTATTTTTTAACCAAAAATTAAAAAAAAAAAACTTGAAAATTACCACTGAATAGCAAAGATGGTAGATCAGTGGTCTACACATCTTATATAAGTAGTAGAATACCAAAGGATTAATTTTTGGAAAAAAAAATCAAAATTTGTACTGTTCTTCAAAAAAATCTCCAATCGAACTTCAAATTAGTGTTTAAATCCATGTATGTAGGATGCATTCACCAAATATGAGCATACTTCACAGATTCATGGGAAGAAACAACACAAAAATCGATTTATTTTGAAAAAAAATAAAGTTGAAACTCATGCCTTCACAGTTTTCCCCCCTTGGAGCTTGAAGAGATGATTTCAAGCTCTAATCTTCATAAAAACCAAGTTTATTGCTACCTTCTCATTTGTTTTAGGGCTAAAAATCAAAGCCCTAAAGTTTTTTGGAAGAAAATCAAGTTACAGACAAGGAATCAAGCTGAAATGGTTGTCGGCTTTTGGAGTAAGACGTGTTTTGCAGAAGAATCGATACTTCTCGATACTAAAAGGGTGTATCGACCAGTATCAACCAGTATCGAACCGTATATCGAACCGATACGGCTCGATACTGGTAGATACAGGTTGGTTTTTCTTCTTTTTTTTTTAATCATATTTAAAGTGTATCGATATGCTCGATACTATGTTTTTTTAAAAAATAAAGAGACGAATCAAGGAGTATCGTATCGACTAATGTTAATACAGATACTTATCGGCTGATACGGTGTGTATCGTGTCGATATTGATTCCTTGTTCACATACATCGGACTTAGACATAAATACATATTTCATCATTCGTAACAGCTTTCAAGTAGTCCTTTCCATGACTCGAACCAATGATGTGGTGGCTGGTTAAAATATCAACGTGTTGGGCTCTTCCCAGAATGATGGCGAATCCAAAAGGGCCTTCCACTTAGTTTTCTTTCACCTCCCCTATGATGGACGATGGAGAGCTGAAAAAAGACAAAGGCAGAAAAAACAGTGTCTAAATTCGGGGATAGACTTGCCTTCAATGAATAATAATTGATTGGATAGAATTTGGTATCCTCCTTCATGAGAGCTTCCTTTTATTTATAATTCCCAATCCAAACAGTAAACTAAAATTATGGTTTGTTTTGGGAATCCTTAACAAAAAGGTTGGAAACAACCTAGGAAATAAATGGATAAACATGCCTTATCCATATCTCATCCTAGATTTCATGTTCTAATTCTGGTAGTTAATTTGATTACGCCATGAATTGCTAGCAAGGATCCTTATTAGTAAATCTGCATGTAGTCCTTATAACCATGCCTACTTGGACTTATCCATGCAAAGGTGGTCCGTGACACCCATCAACCATGTTGTTTCTGGAAGGAGAGAAATAGCTGTGACAATGGGCACCTTATGTTTCTATTATCAGAAAAACTTGTCACTTGTTCCTGGTTTTCCCATGGTTATTGTTTCTTGTACTTGACCACTTTATTCAGTCTGATACATTGCTCTAGCTTCTGTAGCATACAGGCATGTCTATGCCATCATTGGGCATACTTCTAACAGCAAATCAACGGGAAAGTAAATTTCCTTTACTTGTTATCATTGGACTATTGTTGCTTTCTCAAATATAGGATATATGTTTGACTACATATGTCTTCGTTTTAAATTGTTTTATATTAAAATTAAGGAAACGTGCTAGATTCTTCCAAGAGTTTCTTCAGATATTGGCTGATCGTTGGACTAAATGATTTAAGAAATCATGTTGTACAAATTTGATCAGATATTGGCTGATCATTCATAATTTATTTGGACCTTGTGCAGTTCATTACGCTCATGTGAATGTGTGTTTCATTTGCTGCAATTAGTTACTTTGTGCTTTCCTTAGCCAGGAGAATGTTCTTTGCACTTCCTTTCCATGTTATTGCTGCATTTTTACAATAATTATACAGTTATTGGGCAAAGAAAATATAGTGACATAGATAAAAATTTGATCACATCATAGTCACATTGACTATGCTGGGTTTTAACTTTCTACATTAATCTGCTTGTGCTAGGTCCTTTTCAAAGATGGAGTTTTCCAGTGGAAACGGCTTGAAAACCTTATAATACTAGCAAAGGAAAATGTGGCAAAGATGAGTAGTAACCCTGCATTGAAAGTGAAGACTCAGTATGTGGCAGGCTCACTTACCCATATTTGGTATTTCATTCTGTTTGAAGTTTTTCCATTCCATCCGTACTCATACATTTCCTTCCATCAGGCAAAGGTCGAGGGATTGGCAGGTTGAAAGGAAATTGGATCTTACTGATACCATCAAGGATGGAGCTCGCCTTTTCCTGCTTGATGCAGGAATACGGAGACAGCTTCTTCTTGCTCTGACTGAGGACTCCAAGCTTCACATTCAAGAGGTTTGTAATTTAGATAGAAGCCATAGTTATCATGGCCAGAAGGCGACCCAAGGCGTTGGATGGTTGCTGGACACCCAAGGCACCCACCTCACTGCCCTAGTTTCCAAGGCGCCTGAGCGATGCCTTGATAACTATGGATAGAAGGGAATGAAAATTTATAAATTTTAGTCCTGATTATAACATTGCTGAATGTCTTTTTCTGCTTTAGCTTGTGGATGTATATAGACTGATTGAAGGTGAAATTGATATACCCTCAGTGGCTTCTCAGATCGTACGAGGTAAAACCTTCCTTTCTTTGGCTTTTGACTTGGATGATTTTGTAGTTCAACTAGAAATAAAATATCATTGCTTTTGATAGTTGTTTGTTCCTTATTTGGCTGTAATTTTTGAGTTGCAGAGTTACCAGATGTTACAAGGGATTTAATTCTGTCATGGAGCAATTCTGTTTTATCAGACAAATGATTCAACCTTCAAGTTTGGTTCCCATCAATAAGAGCATTGAGTTGTCTTACTATATTCAAGCATTTACTTCAGAACTTGTAGTCCTTTTTTTGTAGAGCCATGGTATTGTAATATTTTCAAAACTTGTAAACAATTCCGAAACTACAAAAGATGTATGCCGTTAGAATACATGCTAGGTGTTCTCTCTCTCTCTCTCTCTCTCTCTCTCTCTCTCTCTCTCTCATATTGTCTTCCATCTTTTGTATGAACTTAGGGAATAGGGAAAATAGATGTTCATTGGCTTGGACGGTTGCATGGCTTGTGTTATAATGCTTTTTTCTGGGTAAGTCTTGTGTTATAATGTTGATAAACTCAAGGCTCTCTTTGGTATGTATTATAGAATTAATTATATAACACATTATGACATATTTAGATGTTTGGTATGATTTATCCTATTTTATTTCAGAAAAATATCTGCCACACCCCCTGTTGTTTATCCTAATTTCACTCACCCACTTTGTGATAATATTGCTAAGACCTTAAAGACACCCAAACCTTGTTTAGATGCTAAAAAGACTTTTTACCCTCAAAATTTTTCTATTTTATTTCTATATTTTCTTCTTAAAATTTTTTTATTTTCCTTTTTCAATTTTACCTTGTTTATTGGTGCGTTTATTGGTTTCCATAACAACTGAAACCAGCATCTATACGTTTCCCTAACCTTCGGCGACGGGAATAACATGTCTTCTTCACCAAATCACCAAAGCTCTTCTATTTTAATCGACGACGAACGAGTCCACTTTGTAAATACTGTAATCCCACACTCTCTCGCTCTCTCACTCTCTCTCTCTCTCTCTCTCTCTCTCTCATAATAGTATAAAAGTCACTACTCACAGTCATTGACCTCGTCTCTCTGAATCTCTGCAATAACAATGGTGGAAAAGGGGGTTTTATTTTATTTTATCAGTGCTCTCTTCTTCTATTCTACTGTCTCTTGAAGCCTACCAGAAGGGTTCCAAATCATAGCACTCGACGTCTCCGCTTCGATTTAGAAAACCCTAGATGTGCTCTCATTTGATCCTATAAGTGAAACCCTTCAAGAACTGAGCATCACCATCTCATCATCGTCTTCCTTCCCTCTGCAATTATAATCATGATATGCTGCCTTTAGTTCCTTCATATGCCCTCCAATTTTGTTAAGTGACGTTCTGCAAATAGTTAAGGAACAAAGAATTAATTTGGGGAGATGTCATCCCTGAAATTTTATATGAAGGCTTTCGATTGACTTTTCAAATCCAATCTCCTTGCCTTTATTTCCATGGGAATCCACAAATCCATGGGTCTGGAGATGAGACCAGTGAACTGAATTTGATTTATGTTCAGTCCATGACTGTTACAGAGCTCGGCTGAATACTCGATCAATGCCCCTTGATTGGACTCTCAACCAAATTACAGTTGTTTCGTTCAACTCTATGTGGCTTCATACTTTGACAAATTAACCATTTTAATGCAAACTTTGAGGACCTAATAGCAATATGCAGAAAAACTGGAAGGGCTATTTCACGTTCCAAGGAAGCGGCGTGTACTTCTTCCGAGTTGGAATCGGTCGGCCACCAAAATATGGTCATTGTCTCTAGATTGATACATATTTTCTAATAACATGGAATTACTCTTTGCAATATTTCAGATTAAGAAGGTAAGCCATATGAAATAAAGAAAATAAAATTTTAAGTTTTATAAAATTAAAAGAGAGAGTCATTTATTAAATTAAAATGGTGCCACTTCATCGATGGAGGAACATAGGAGGGGTCTGAAGGATACAACTTTTCAAAAGTGGGGGGTGTTAGGGATATTATCGCTAACGATAGCGGGTGGGTGAGATTAAGATAAACTATAGGGGGTGTGGCAGATATTTTTCCCTATATTTAAAGTAAATTTATATAATCTAAAATCTATAAATAGTATAGAAAAAGTGTATCATTATTGTGATAATCTATTATTATTTCTTTTTGTCTAATGGTAATGAATAGTTATTATTTATGACTCATAATTTATTCTCATAAATAATTTATTTTAAAAAAACTCATAAACATAAATATAAACCATGCAAAATAGAGCCTTATTTAATGCGTTACTGAGAGTCTTTCTAGTATTAAATTCATCAGGATCAGGCTCTGGAAATTTTATGGCCTTTCGGTATACCTGTTACATTAAATTATTAACTTGTATTGTATAATTGTATACAACCGAAGGACTTGAGAGTCTCTAGAGGGTTCTTTTCAAAGACTCTTCCATTAGTGCCCAACAGACACAAATTTGAAATCTCAAATCCACCCTCCTCCCCATGATGTAGGATTTGATCCCTGATCTTGGCTATCAATAGTCGGAAACCTTACCACCAAGCCAAGGGTGACAACTCAATTGGCAAGTTTTCTGTTCCCAATTATCAGTCGGAAACCCAAAAGAATTTTTGAATGGTGCAACTTTGCATAGAAAATATCTTGATGATCCTATGAATATTTAGAAAGGAATCAAATGGAAATGGAGTTTCATTAGTCTCTTACATGTCATTCCCTTATATATATATATATAGATGGAGAAAGATAGCTATTAAGGAAATCTCCCACGTCACCAATGACATGGCAACAGTTAGGATCCAAGCATCCACGTTAACCATAAATCCAATCAATGGATAAGGACAAAAGCATCATTTCTACAGCTTTACAAGGATACTTCGGTCATCACACATCAAACAAGGGTAAAAGCAGTATTTACAAAGATACACTATTCACTATAAATACCACGAATCCCGAAATTTTAGGTACATTGGCATTTATTACTCTTTCTTGGGATTATCGCTCTGACACCTCAGACTGAGAATCTATCATTGACTGTTCACAGAGCCCTAACTTAGGCATCGGAGTGGACCCGGGGCCATAGGCCCACCTCCCCCATGTCTTTGCTTGTGTCTTGCAGGTCTAGTTAGTGTGGTGGACCTCGGAAATGGATCTGAAACAGTTTGGCGCCCACCGTGGGGCCCTGAGCAATTTGACGTCGGAAGATAAAAGTCAAAGAGAAATCCTGAGGTATGAGCCCAAGGAGAACAAGAAGTCACATGGTTAATCCCAATCTCCCTTTAATTGAACAACGGTTGGCCAACCTCGAAGATGGAAATAGGTTTGAACCTAGACCACAAAGAGAGAGAAGGAAGAGAGCGGCAAATCAAGTGCCCCCATCGGAGGCATTCGTCACCTATGAACAATTCGAGAGCATGGCTTAGCAGCTGGGAGTATTAACTAGATTCGTCCAAGGACTTCAGCCTCCAGTTACTGAGGCTACTTCCCGCCCACCAGTGGGAGTCATCCCTCCGGTCGACCCTCATAGAAAGGATGACCTTCCCCCGGAACCTCCTTGGGACGATCGTCCCATCAGAGATGGGATTAGAGCGCCCCCGACACCGGAAGTAAGTGGAACGGGATCAACCTCACAACATGAGAGGATACCTGTTCGAGAGAGGTTAAGTCCATTGCCGAGAGCAGCACTTGAGCTAGATGAAGATGTCTTGGAAGAACTTTTGGTTCCACGACAAGCGCCGCTACCAGAGGTCATCATGGGTACAGAGGACAAACAGAAAGCGCCCATGGATCCAGAGGTAGCCGCGAAAATAACGGACCAGCTAGCACTCTTGCACCAGAAGGTCGAGACAATGGAAAAGGCTGGTATGACCCCGAATGAAGACAGGGATTACTCTATAGACAACCCTCTCACTGATATTCTTATGAGGGTCCCCTTGCCAAAGCGGTTCAGCATGCCGCCCGTGGATTCCTACGATGGATCCACCGATCCGGTTGAGCATTTGAACAATTTCGTGGGGGCGATGGTCCTCCACACGAACCCAGATGTGATCATGTGTAGGGCCTTCCCCCTTACTCTAAAAGGTACAGCCAGGATGTGGTTTAAAAACCTGCCTCTGAGATCAATTGACTCATTCAAGACCATGGGAAAAATATTCAGAATGCATTTTCAGGGAAGTAAGGTGCAACGGAAGACAAACGCACAACTCATGAACATGAAACAAAGGCCTGATGAGACTCTGCAGGCTTTCTTGGCCAGATTCAATTTGGAGGTACTCTAGGTAAAGGACATAGAAGAGTCAGTTCACTTCGCTACTTTGAGGACGGCTGTCACTGATCCAAAGCTTAGATTCTCTATCGCAAAAAAGGAACCGGCCAACTTGCAAGAACTCTTGGCTCGGTGTGAGAAGTTTGTCACCGCTAACGAAATTTAAGAAGCCAACAAAGGCTTAGTCAATGTTCCAAGCAAGAGAATAGACGAAGGAAGAGACCTCACACGACCATGGGAGCACAAGAAGTCAAGAAGAGAGGAAGCTAGAGCTCGCGGCATAATCCATAAGAAATTCAATGATTATAGTCCACTCAATAGGCCCCTCGGAGACGTCTACACGCTCATTGCTAAAGACAGATATCTCCAAAGGCCCCAAAAGATTTTAACCGAAGCACGGAGAAGAAATCCAAACAAGTATTGTCAATACCACCGCGACATCGGTCATACCACCGAAGAATGTTGGAACCTGCAGGAGAAAATCGAGGACCTCATTAAAAGATGATATTATAAGCAGTATGTGGATCACAATGCTCCAAAAGTACTAGCAACACTAGGGGAGGACCGGAGGAGACCACCCCTCCCACTACGAGAGAGAACTCCCGAAAGGGAGTAGAGAAGGATAGAAAGGAGAGAACCCAGGAGGGTAGAGAGAAGAGAAGATCAAAGAAATCCTCCAAGAGAAGAAAGAAGAAGAGACAGGGTGGACGAGCCCCAGTATCCGGACCGACGTCCTGAGCAGCAACCACGTCAACAGAAAGAAAGGCGAGAAAGAGGACAAACTCCAGAAAATAGGGACATAGGTGTCCTTCACTGTCTGTTTGCCTTTACACTTGACCCAACTCCTCAACAAGTGCATGAAAAGGGAAGGGTACTGAACTCCTTAGAAACAAGGGGGAGAACCTAGCTCAAGATCGACCCTAGAATCCCATGGCAACGCCAGGACTAGACTCGTCCGCCACCACCATTGCTAGTCCTTGATCCACCATCAACAATATACTCGCCCTATGATCATGTAGGTGCCATCAGAATTACAGAGCTGGGGTATGTCCCACCAAGGAGGAAGCAAGCATCGAGGGTACCAGAGGTCAGGTCGGTACAAAAAAAGGGTACAAAAATTGATCGACCCCTCTCAGTCTAGGCGGCCACCTCAGCCTTGGGTGAAAATTTAAAGTATAACCCCTCTAAGGAAGGGCGAAAAACGATGACCATCACTAGGGGACCCGCAACAGGTAACACTTCCGCCAAGGCACGAAAGGCCTATGCGAGGAGTGTAAAGTCTATAGAATGACTAGGTAAGAGAGCACGTATGGGAAACTTTCTGACCTTCAATGACGAAGATTTATGTGGCCTGAAACTACCTCATGAAGATGCCATTGTTATCACTGTACGGATAGAAGACAGCGACGTACATAAGATAATGATCGACACGGGCAGTTTCGCTGACATCATATATTGGCAAGCCTTCCAAAGCATGGAAATCCCCCCCCGAGCATCTACTACCTATGAATTATCCCCTGGTCAGTTTTTCGGGTGATTTCGTTACAGTAAAGGGATCCATCCGGTTGCCCGTCAGGGCTGGTGGTTACCCTAGAGAATCCAGGGTCATGATGAACTTACTGATAGTTGATGTCCCGTCCTCTTACAATGCATTACTAGGAAGATCATGTATGATCGCACTTCGGTCAGTCCCCTCTCCATACCACTTGGTAATCAAATTCCCTACACCCAGAGGAGCCGGTGAGTGTTGGACAGACCAACTCATCTCACGCAAGTATTACTTGGTAGAACTTACCGATTATAAAAAAGCAGCCCAGGCCTTGCATGTTCACATTGAAGATCTACAAGACCATCCCAAACAACAAAGAGGGACCCCCGTCAAAGATTTAATCCAAGTGCCTTTGGTGGAAGGAAATCTAGAAAAGATGATCCAAATAGGGTCGTCGCTCACAGAACCACGGAGAACAGAGCTGATAAATTTCTTAAGACAAATGCAGACATCTTTGCCTGGTCTACAGTCGATATACCCGGAATACCGTGGGAAGTTACGCAACATTGCTTGAATATTGACCCTCGGCACCGGCCGATGCAACAAAAGAAAAGAACATTTGCGGCAGCTTGACAGCGTCTGATCGATGAGGAAGTCGAGAAATTACTTAAGCCCAAATTCATCAGAGAAATCCATTATCCAGAATGGCTCGCAAATGTCATCATAGTTCCCAAGACGGGAGACAAATGGCGAATATGCATAGATTTCACAGATTTGAACAAAGCTTGCCTGAAGTACAGCTTCCCTCTCCCTCAGATCGACCAACTGATCGATGCTATCGCAGGACACGCTCAATTGAGTTTCATGGATGCCTACTTTGGCTACAATCAGATCCGAATGCACACGATCGATGCAGAGAAAACTGCTTTCGTCACTAATCGAGGCATCTTCTGTTACGATGTCATGCCTTTTGGTCTCAAGAATGCTAGGGCCACATATCAAAGACTAGTAAACAAGATATTCGAAAGGCAGATCGGGAGGAATGTAGAAGTATACGTTGACGACATGCTTATGAAGAGCTTAGTCAACAGGGATCATATTAAGGACCTGGAGGAAGCATTTGGAGTGCTAAGGTAGCACAAAATGCGCCTCAACTAGGCCAAATGTGCATTCAGAGTCGTTCTTGGAAAGTTCCTCAAATTTATGGTGTCCAACCGTGGTATTGAAGCCAACCCCACAAAGATCACAACCATTCTCAGCATGCCAGCGCCGACCAGAGTAAAGCAATTACAAGAACTTACTAGACGAGTGGCCGCACTAAGCAGATTCATGTCCCGCTCGGCAGACAAATGTCTTCCCTTCTTCCAGACTCTTAAGGGCAACAAGACCTTTGAGTGGACCGCCGAATGCCAACAGGCATTCGAGGAACTAAAGGCTTACTTAGCATCTCCTCCGCTGTTGGTTAAGCCCGAGGTTGGAGATATATTGGAGCTATACTTGGCAGTATCTTTAAAGGCGGTCAGTGCCATAGTTATCAACGAAGTAGATGACGCACAAAGACCGATATACTATGTCAGTAAGATTCTACTGGATGCTGAAACTCGATACAAGTTCATCGAGAAAGTTTCTCTAGCACTGGTCATGTCAGCGAGAAAGCTCTGGCCCTACATCCAAGCACACTCCATCAACGTCCTAACTGACCAGTCTCTGAAGAAAATTTTAATGAGGCCAGATGTTACACCCCAATTCCGCACTATTCAGAATGGTGTGATGAACCGCTAATAAACCAATGGTTCAACCAGAATCTCAAATAGGCTGTGTCCGTTTGCTTAAACCATACACATCCACAACCATAATCAGAGTAAATAAACAATAGCGAAAGACTTTATGCTAATGAACTGAGAGTCTAACATTTATAACATAAATAAATTATCCATTTATTCTCCATTGACTAATACATAAAATAAAATAAAATAATCAATTACATTTCCTTAATAATAAAAATCTAATCGAAAACGCAAGAGTTGCACTCGCATGACGAATCATGCGACTCCATCATGACTTCTGCATCCATCGCCGCCGCATGTCCATACATCGGAGCATTCATATAGTCTTCTACGGTGGTACCTGCATCATCAACTAAAAATATTCGACGTCAAAAGGGTGAGCACACATCATGGCTCAGTGAGTAAACAAAACAATGCGACAAATATATGCATGCATTCAATTCATATCTTTGGTTTGGTTCATAAATTTGCAATGTGATATAGAAATGTTTGGTGGCCGTCGCACCTCTATACACAGGGTGTGTAAGCCCACCCAAGGGATCAAACACCATTGTCGTTCACATCCACCCCACCATGGAATAGAGATAAAGTTAAAGTGCCCGGATCAAACACCGCATGACACTTTCCCTGATGCCTTACCCATACCAACACGTAAGCCCCTATTGATGAGGGCTTGCAAACTAGGCTCCCAACTAACAAATCCTAATATCAAAACAACATATCCAAGGCCTCACCCCAGCATCCCTCAATACGTCCATAAAGATAGAGCTAAGGCCCCCCGACAGAGTCAGAGACTACACAGTCCGAGACCACCTCCCCTGATACCCTACGACGTAATAGTTCTGCTAAAGTAATGGCGATACGACGATGTTAGTGGACAAGACTTGAGTAGAGATAGAGCTAGAGTCTGGTGACCAGGATGAACCACAGTGTCATGTCCTCCCCCTGATGCCCTACTCGCATCGAGTACACTACCACACACATACAATCGCATGCCTATTCCTAGCATCATCATCAACATCATATTATAAATAAATAAAAATTAAATATGCATAAACAATAATAACAGGAATATTGGATGACATGTGATATGCACATTACAATCATACAAGCATAGAATCATTAATGGTATTGGACTCAATAAACAAAAATAGTTTATTATTAGCTAATTAGTTTAGGTCTTGTTTCCTCACCTTTGGTTGAGCGTAGATCCTCGTTCAAGCTTTATGAATCACTTTTAAATTACTAGAAAGACCTAACAAGTCAATAGCTTTTTATTAGAATTAATTCCAGTAAATTTTAAAATAACTGAAATCGTAGGGTCGCAAGTAGGGTAGCACCTAGGGTGGCAGTTTCTGTGACCCTAGGGTGTAGGGTCGGACGTGGGGTCGGATACCATTCGACCCTACGTGCGACCACACCCTCCATAGGACTTCCCGAGGGCATGTGGTCGATCCTGTGGTCTCGTAGGGTCAGATATCATTCGACCCTACGTGCGACCACACGTATTCTGAGTCAACCTTCCATTCTAAAGTCCATTCTTTCATGTTTTGATCCTTTGGCTTACTTTCATGGTCCATTCTAAGATTGTTCTATGGCTCAAATCTCCAAGTTATACATTATTCATTGTCCATAATAATTTTCTCCATGAAATCTCTTGGAACTTGTCCATGGATGGATGATTTGGGTTTTTCTTAATCCTATGTTCTTCATAACTATTATAGGATCTCTTATTCAGGTAAGGAATTAGGTTCATACCTTTATTCAGAGGTTTCTCTGAAGTTTCCTTCTCTTCCTTAGTCTTTTTCTTCAAGTTTTCTTCTATTCTTCTCTTCCTTCTCTTTCTCTTTCTCTCACTTTCAATTAGGGTTGTAAAGGAGTGAAAGAGGCTAAGTGATGTCCTATTTATAGAGGAAAACCCTCCATAATAAGTCCCAATGAGTTTAGGAAAAATCTCCTTGGAATTAGAAAATTTTCCTAATTTTCGTTTCTGTCTGTCATGGTAGGGTCGGACGTAGGGTCGCAAGATCCGTCGATCCTACACCTTCTTAGTCATCCGACCCTACGACTAAAAAGTCATGGGTTGGACTTCTGTTGAGGTGGGGTCGACCCTACCTGTTTAGGCATGCGACCCTACCCTCACATTTACTATTTTTAGGTTAGACTCATACCTGATTTTGTGATTTCTTCACGCACTTGGTCCACTTGGCTCGACCATGATAGGAAGACCTAATACAAGGTGGTAAGACCGGATAGTTCGATACGGATCTTACACCAGACGTCTCTGGCCTAGTGATAAATTGGGTTGTCGAATTGGGAGAATTCAATATTAGTTACAAGCCTCGCACAACCATTAAGGCTCAAACCTTGGCCAATTTTCTAATCGAATCATCTCTTCTTGGAGAGGCAGAGGAAGGAGCAGAAAGCAAAGGCGAAGAAAGCACGTTGCAACCGTGGACCTTATTTATTGATGGAGCCTTGAACAAGGCCCAGTGCGGTGCTAGTTTCATACTCACAAGCCCCAAAGGCTTTCAGATTCGATATGCCCTTCGGTTCAAATTTTAGGTGTCAAACAATGCAGCCGAGTATGAAGCCTTGATCGCCGGACTACGCCTAGCCAAGGCAATAATGGCAAGGAGGGTCGAGGTGTCCAGCAATTCTTAATTGGTAGTATGATGGGTAAATGGGGAGTACGAGGCAAAGAAAGCCAATATGGTAGCATACTTATGAAAGGTACAAGAGGCAGCCTTAGTTTTTGATAGTTTCACCTTGAACCACATACTTAGGGATCAAAACACATAGGCTTACGCCCTTTCGAAATTGGCCACCTTGGACTTATCAGACTTTGATCACTCGGTGTATACCGAAACTTTACACAATCCAAAGCTACCCATTATGTAATAGAAGCAGATAATTTGTACAAAAAAGCCTTTACATTCCCCCTACTATGATGTTTGTGCCTATCTGAAGCAGCTTTGGCAATCAAGGAGGTACACGAAGGAATTTGCGGAGCACATCAAGGGGGGAGAGTCCTCGCTCATAAAATCTTACGACATGGCTACTACTGGCCAAAAATGAGGAAGGAATGCTTAGACTACATCAAAAAATGTGGGAAGTGCCAATTGTATGCCCCAGTTCCCCATCTCCCAGTAGCCCCTCCTGAGGTCAATTAAAGCAGCCCCAATTCCCTTCGCCACTTGAGAACGGACAGCATAGGTCCTTTTCCCCCTGCTCGCTACCAATGAAAGTTCATCATCGTGGCGGTAGACTACTTTACCAAGTAGGCTAAGGCAGAGGCAGTATCCAGCATCCCAGAAAGCATAATCCGTGAGTTTTTCAATAAAGCCATTATCTACCGCTACGGTATTCCGCGTGTGCTAATCACCGACAATGACAAGCAGTTTGACAACAAGGCCTTCTCCGAGTTCTATGAAGAAAACCGTATTGATCATCGCCATGGGGCAATGAAGCACCTCCAGACCAGCGGACAAACAAAGTCCACCAACAAGATTTTGCTTAAAGGGATCAAGACTCGGTTAGAGGGTGCAAAAGGTCGATGGTTAGATGAATTGCCTTACATCTTATGGGCAGATCGAACAACCCCCAAAACAGCCACTGGAGAATCACCGTTCACGTTAGCCTTTGGCGCTGAAGCAGTTGTCCCCTTGGAAGTACGCATCCCCTCATACAGGATCACCCATTATGACCCTGTCACCAATGAAGAAGGGTTGCGAGCAAATTTGGACCTCCTAGAGGAGACCAGAGATCAAGCCCAGATCTGGATAACCGCTCAACAGCAACAAGTGGCCAAGCATTATAACAAGAGGGTCCACGAGCAATCATTCAGGGTCGGGGACTTCGTTCTCCGAAGCACAATTGCCTCCGATCCAACCAATCAAGGGAAGTTAGCCCCAAATTGGGAAGGACCATATCAAGTCACTCAAGCACTTCGGAACAGCCCCTATCATCTTGCAGACATGGAAGGCAAAGCCCTACCTTGAGCATGGAATGCAGAACACCTTCGTTCATTTTACCAGTAGTTTTCAACATGATGTAACCTGGCCCTGACGGCCATATTTTCAAATCCTACATTTTTCCACTATTATCCTCACAATTAGAGAAAGGAAGCAGGATAGATCGAGCTCAAACTTAGATCGCGACTCATGCGGCCAAAAGAGTTCACTAACTTGTGAACACATTTGGCCGAGGAGGGTAGCCTGAGCTCAACCTCAAATTGTGACCCATACGGCCGAAAGAGTTCACCAACCTGTGAACACATTTGGCCTAGGAGGGTAGACTGAGCTCAAACATAAAATGTGACCCATTCCATCGAAATAGTTCACCAATCTGTGAGCACATTTCGCTGAGGAGGGTAAACCAAGCTCACACTTAAATTGTGACCCATCTGGCCAAAAGAGTTCACCAACATTTGGTCGAGGAGGGTAGAGATTATACAAACACAAGACCAAACAAGAAAAACAAAAAAAAAAAAGTCAAATATAATGATAGGCAAAAACCATGACAACTCAAAAAGTAGTTCAGTTGCATCAGTTCCGCAAGCTCCATATTTCTAAGAAGTCAGATACATATTCTCGAGATCTCCCATACCAAAAGATTCCAAGGAGCACATCTCCAAAATATAGATAACAGTAAGGTTAATATATAACTTAAGCTGTGACCTTGGCTTCTTACAAAAAGGAAAAAGTTAAAGCATAGACCATGAGTCAATGCCCACCAGCCAGGCCGCTGCCACTACCAGAGGCTCGACGATCGGGAGAGAGGCTAATACAGCCACCAGGAGTGATGGGAAGCCCAGTGACCGGCGAAATCCCGACCGGTGGGGTAGAAGGAGACCCCCCCTGAGAGTCCACTTCGCTCATAGATGGAGAGGCAGGCGAAACTTCGCCATCAAAGACTTGCTCTAGTTGACAGTAGATCTCTTGAGCATCCTCATCATATGGCTCTTCACTAATCTTCACAGGCTCCAGGAAATCGGCTTCAGAATAATCAATTCAGGCACCCTCTCGTCCACATATTCTTTGAGGGTTTTAACTCCATATTAAAAGCTAGGCAGTGACTGCTTCCCAACAAATACCTTAAAGGGGGGAGACTTCTTGTAAACACATACAACACCAACAGCAAGGGACTTGGCTTTCTTGAAAGCCTCTTTGTACTTTGTGGCACGGGTACGAGAGACCTCAGCAACAGACCTTAGTTTTCCACAAATGACCTTCCCGTCATCCAATGATTTCTTCAACCTCTCTACTTTAGGTCGAAGGCTAGAGTTTTCTACCATCATCCAGTGATTTCTTTCTCCCTTGACTTAGGTCGAGACTGCGCACCATCCCTCTCATCTTCCGCTCGGTGAAGCTTCTGATCAGTATTGGCAAGTTCACTAGCAGTCTTATACAGTCGTAGCTTGAGCTCTCCCATATGTACAATAAGCTGTGGAACAATCAACGGCAGGAGTTAGCATAACTGATCAACCCATGGCAAACAAGCATAAAAGATATACAACTCACCCCTGATGCTAACGTATCCACACCCGCTATCAAATTCGGTGAAGAAAGGCCATGGACCATCTCTTGGTCCCGTAGAAGCATGCACCACCTCATAAGTTCCTCTACCATGCGAGTGTCTCCCTTGGCGGTGTCATCTTCTGTTATCGTCCAATCAGGTTGATAAGCCTTCTCGCATCCGGTCTTTTTCTTTGGAAGAGGACCCATCAGAGGAATCCGTCTTATCTCGCTTAGATTACCCCCCATGGAAAGATATTCTCCCTCTTCAGGCTGGGGTGGTCGAACAGGAACAGGTCTGGTAGACTTGGGAAGGGCCAAAACTGCCTCGACACCACTACTTGCTGACCCCTTTCCTGAAAAGTTAAGAACACGATGCACGAGAGTCAGAGCCTTAGCATATACTCGAGCTACTTCGGCGAGGACAGTATTAGGAGAAAACTTACGGGGTCGCTTCTTAAGCTTCTTTGAAGTTTCGGCTTGAGCCATTCTCGGGACCTCATCCTCCAATCTCTGGCGACAGTCTTGGTCGAGCTTTGCCTTCCTCTCCTCAGCCTCTTGTTCCTTCCTATGCTCTTTCTTGTTGAGCTCGGCGAGAAATTCTTTCTACAACATCACTGCAGAAAAACAAATGGCAAATCAGCCTACAGTTAGAGGGATCCACATCGTCTCCTCCCAGTGGTCTGGGAGGACAATGGCAACCTATCCTGGATGGTTGCCACGTGGCTCTCGATGAATCCAAGACCCACGTCTAAGCCGACACCCAGCCGACAAGCCAAACCGACAGAGGGTGTCGGCTCGGACGTGGGTCTCGAATTCACCGAGAGCCACGTGGCAACCATCCGGGATAGGTTGCCACTGTCCTCCCAGAACCACTGGGAGGAGACGATGTAAATCCCAGTTAGAGGTCAGATACTTGAACAAAGCAAAAAAATACTCACGAAGTTTATATTCATGAAGAAACAAGGAACTTGAGAGATCGGCCATTCTAACTGCCGCGCCCTCTTCGTTTAAGGCATGTTTCAAGGCACTGGCTTCTTTTTGCGTCAACATCACGTCGGTGTTAACCACCTTAGAGCTTATCACTTTCCAGATATTCTCAAAAATAACCATCTCTCCCTTAACATAAAAAAACTTGTTCTTCGAATTCTTGATGGATGATGGTTTATCGCTGATGATCTCTGGATACTCTGGATGTTTTGCAAAATAATACCAGCCTGACCTTTGAAAATGATTGAGCACGAACATGGCTCAGAACATATTTAAAGTCGGCTTCTCCCCCATTTTTGAAATAAGCAATAAAGGCAATAAACATCTTCCATGAATTCGGCATTATCTGGATTGGAGTCGCTCTATAATGGTCCACTATCTCACTGACTAGTCAGGGAGTAGGCATACGAAACCCAACCCTGAACATCTCTATGTTTATGTACAACTCAGACACCGGATCCCAGCAAGATCTTTCCATCGATCCAGGCATTCAGAGCTCTACTTCAGGAGGAATTTGAAAGCGGTCTTGTAACCTCACAAATTCTCTTTTGGTCAATAAGCAGACTTGCTCCAAAGCATCAAATTTGATATGAGGATTTACATCCTCTTTAGCTTCGCGGATTATGTCTACACCCAACCACTGAGAGGCCAATCCCGCCGTTGATTGGCTTATGGCACTACTATGGGTTGGAACAACGTTTGGCATGACATCATCCAAAGATTCTAGGATGCCACCTACCAACCCAAATTCTTCCAGCCCCTCCATGTATACGGATGAATTACTACTACTTGTCGAACTACTATTCGATGAATTACTACTGGCCGACGATGATGAGTTAACTAAGGCCGGGGACATTGGTCCCGTAACATCGATCGTTTCGATGTCTCCCCTTTACATGCAGCCATTCTCGACAAATAAAAGAGACTTAAGTTGAGGAAACTCACCGATGAATCACTACCTAGATAACCAACGTGAATCACCGATACTAAGGGGTAAGAAACTTTTTGCAACAAGAGAACCACTTCTGCAACTAGAGAGACAACTCTTACCATCAAAGAAGTTACTAAGTTATTATGAAGTGAAAAAAAAGGGGAGAGGGCCATATATATAAAAAGGAGGGAAGATTCTAGAAAAATCTGACAGAGTTCACGTGGCTATGTACCACCGGATAACTCAAATCCAATACCCGAACCGGATCCATGTACGACCCAGATCCAATATCCAAACCCACTTCCATTTTCCACTTCCATTTTAAAATAGGATGGATGAAGTGGAGAAGTGCGTATGGAGTGTTGTGTGATCGGTGTATTCCTTTAAAACTTAAAAGAAAATTCTATAGGACAGTTATTTGACCGGCTATGATGTATGGTGCTGAATGTTGGGCAGTCAAGAAGCATCATATTGATAACCTTAGTGTAGTTGAGATGAGGATGTTAAGATGGATGTGTGGCAAAACTAGGAAGGATAAGGTAAGGAATGACCATATTAGAGCTGATTTGGGAGTAGCGCCAATACATGATAATTTACGAGAAAGTCGTTTGAAATGGTATGACCATGTTCAACGGAGGCCGTTAGATGCTCCCATTCGGAGGAGTGATTTGATTTAGATTGACGGGGTTAAGAGAGCTAGGGGTAGACCTAAGATGACTCTAGGGGAGGTGGTGAAGAAAGACATGTATAGCTTAGGCCTTGCTTCAAGTTTGACATCAAACAGAGCTGATTGGCGGACAAGAATCCATGTAGCCGACCCCATTTAGTTGGGATAAGACTTTGTTGTTGTTGTTGTAGCCAGTATCAGATCAGTATCCATCTTTGCTCTAGCCCCACTGCTCGACCCCGCATCCATGTATGATCTCTAATTCGGCCAATGCTATGCCACGGTTCGTCTTTAAGAAAATACCGACCCATGTTGGTCGAGGCGGCCAGGTCGGTCGAGGCACATTCAATATAGATCATTCCGTCACGCCACAGTCGGTCTTTATGAAAATACTGACTCATGTTGGCATAGGCGGCTAGGTCGATCGAGGCACATTCAATATAGATCGTTACGCTACGCTACAGTTGGTCTTTAAGAAAATACTGACCCATGTTGTCTGAGGCGGCCAGGTCGGTCTAAGCACATCAACATGGGTTGATCTGTCATGCCACGGTCCTTCTTTAAGAAAATACCGACCCATGTTGGCCGAGGAGGCTAGGTCTGTCCGAGCACATCAACATGGGTTGATCCATCACGCCATGGTCCTTTTTTAAGAAAACACCGACCCACGTTGGCCAAAGCGGCTAGGTCGGTCCGAGCACATCAACATGGGTTGATCCGTCACGCCATGGTCCTCCTTTACGAAAACACAGACCCAAGTTGGCCGAGGCGGCTAGGTCGGTTAGAGCACATCAACATGGGTTGATCCGTCATGCCACGGTCCTCCTTTAAGAAAATACTGACCCATATTGGTCGAGGCAGCCAAATCGGTTCGAATACTGCAGCATCGGTCGCTTAAAATTTTGAGGATACAAACGACCTCAATGAAAAAAAAAAAGGGTTGAAATCCAAAAAATGTCCCGACCTGAGCCAGTCGAGGTAGCCAGCTCGGTCAGGTGACCTCGGTCTAAAAAAAAAAAAAAAAAGCCTAGCTCGGCCATGTGACCTCAGGTCATTTGTTTGAATCCATTAAAATGCATTAGAGGCTGATCCTTCTCTTGTCAACATCGCCATTTCAGTATTCCCCATCAGCATGGCCAACCAAATTTAACCGAAGATTACATCTTGCTCAGTAGCTTAAAAGGACTAACAAAGCCTCCCTCAGATAGTCTAAGACAGTTGGCCTCAAAATGCTAGCATCAACTTTCAAGCTTATATCTCTTACTCAGTCGAATTTTACAGTTTCACCAAAGTAACGAGGCAAGTGTTGGGAGAGCATTCTTTTTTTTTTCTACTTTACTTTGCTCAGTCGAACCTTACAGATTCAGCAGAGCAACGAGACAATTGTTAGGGAAATCTCCCACGTCACCAATGACATGGCAACAGTTAGGATCCAACATCCACGTTAACCATAAATCCAATCAATAGATAAGGACAAAAGTGCCATTTCTATAGCTTTACAAGGATACTTCGGTCATCACACATCAAACAAGGGAAAACGACATTTACAAAGATGCACTATTCACTATAAATGTCACACCCCAATTCTGCACCATTCAGAATGGTGTGATGAACCGTTAATAAACCAACGGTTCAACCAAGATCTCTAATAGGCGGTATCCATTAAAAATAAAACCATGCACGTCCACAACCATAATCAGAATAAATACACAATAGCAAAAGTCTTATAGTAAATGAACTGAGAACTCTAAATGTAATAATCATAATTAAAATATCAAGTTATTATTGTATCAACTGAGACATAAATAAATAAAATATCAATTACATCCTTTTATAAATTCAAATAAAATTCTAATAGAATATGCATGAGTTGCACTCGCATGGAGGGTCATGCGTATCCTCCAAGTCTTTAGCTTCCATTGCAGTAATACGCGCATACACCAGAGCATTCATATAATCATCAACTGTAGTACCTACATCATCAACTAAAAATATGCGATGTCGAGAGGGTGAGCACACATCATGACTCAGTGAGCAAACAAAATAATACAAAAAACATATGCATGCATTTAATTCATATCTTTGGTCTGGTAAATAAGTTTGCAATGTGCTATAGAAGTGATAGGTGGCCAAAGATCACGTTTATTGACGTCGCACATCTATACACGAGTGTGTGAAGCCGCCCAAAGGTAACGTTTATTGTCGACCCACATGCACCCACCATGGACAATGTACACGCAAAGATCACATTTATTGCTGTATCCGTTGCCCATACCAACACGTAAGCCCCTGCTGGCGAGGGCTCGCAAACTAGGCTTGCAACTAACCAATCCTAATGCCAATCAGTGTATCCAAGGCCTCACCCCAGCATCCCTCAATACGTCCATAGAGATAGGGCTAAAGCCCCCTGGCAGAGTCAGAGACTACTGACCAAGACCACTTCCCCTCATACCCTACGACGTAATAGTTCTGCTAAGGTAATGATGATACGACGATGTCAGTGGACAAGACATGAGTTAGAGATAGAGCTAGAGTGCTGAGGCCCCGCCTATGACACCTCCCCCTGATACTTGCTAGCATCAAGCACACCAACCATACACATACATCCACGTGTCTATTCCTATCATCATCATCATCATCATGTTATAAACAATAATTAAATATGCATGAACATTAATAATAGAAATATTGGATGACATGTTGAATGCACATAACAATCATACACGCATAAAATCAATCATGGCATTGGACTCAAGAGTAAAAGTTTATTATTAACCAATTAGTTTAGGTCTTGTTCCCTCACCTTTACTTGACCGTAGGTCCTCTTTCAAGCTTTAAGAATCAACTATATATTGATATTATATCACTAGAAGACCTAATCAAGTCGATAGAATTTAATTAGAATTAATTCTGATTTTAAAAAGCATCTTTGATGGCGGGGGTCGATGCCAGGGTCGGAGGTTCCATCGACCCTGGGTGCGACCACCCACAGTCTAGACTTTCCGAACACTGGGGGTCGATTGTTAGGGTCTGGTAGGGTCGATTGGCCATCGATCCCCGTGCGACCCCCTATGGGTTTAGTTAAATTTTCATCCTACAGTCCATTCCTTTGTGTTTGGGGTCCTATGGCTTGCTTCTACAATCCATTCCACACATGTTCTATGGTCTAGAACCGTAGTTCATTCACCTATATGGTTTTTATGATCTCCCCCATGGTTTTTCATGAAAACCTAACCATGGATGGATGATTTGGGTTTCTCTTAGATCATTCCCTCTTCACTATCTATTCTAAGGTCTATAGAATTACATGGAGATAGTACCCATACCTGAGAATCAGGCTTGTCTCTCTGAAGCCTTCTCTTTGATCTTCTTCTCTACTTTCCTTCTCTTCTCTTTCTCTTCTCCTTCTCTTCTCTTTCTCTCAATCTAATTAGGGTTCTAAAAGGAGTGAAAGAGGCCTAGGGACGTCCTATTTATAGAGTAAAAACACTAAAAATAAGTCCCATTGAAATTTGGAAAGTTTCCAAATCACGGTTTCTGTCGGCAGACTAGGGGTCGATGAGGGGGTCGGAGATCCCGTCGACCTCTGGTTCTAAAATGTCCGACCTCCGGTTAAAAACTCAGGGTCTGACTTTTATACTGGGGGGTCCGACCCTACCTTGCTGGGTATGCGACCTTCCCCCTTTTTAGTATTTTTGGGTCAATTTAATACCTGGGATCGTGATCTCTCTCACGCACTTGATCCATTTGGCTCGACCATGATGGGTAGACCTGGTTCAAGGTGGTAAGACCGGGTTAGTTTGATACGGGTCTTACAACTCCCCCTACTTATAAAAATTTCGTCCTCAAAATTGTACATACCTTCTGAGTCAAATAAATGAGGATATTGCCTTCGCATAGCATTCTCTTCTTTCCATGTGATTTCTTCCATATCTCTACTTCTCCAGGTGACCTTAACATAATAGATATCACGGTTGAGTAGTCGTTGAACCTTCCGACTAGTGATTTTAGTTGGTGCTACTTCAAATGTCAAATCATCAGTCAAATCAGGTAGTTCTACTGTCAGAATGTGCGTTGGATCCTTGACATACTTCTTCAATAAGGAAATATGAAATACGTCATGCACACTTGACATAGATGGTGGTAGTGCTAACTGGTAAGCCACTTTCCCACGCTTCGCTAGAATTTCATATGGCCCGACATACCTCGGACTTAATTTCCCTTTCTGTCCGAACCGTTTCAATCCTCGCATAGGCGATACTTTTAAGAATACTTTATCACCCACGATGAATTCAAGGTCTCGGCGTCGAGTATCTGCATATTGCTTCTGACAATTTTGAGCTGTTCTCACTCTTTCTTTGATAATGTCGACCACTCGACAAGTCTCTTCAACAAATTCCGGTCCAATAATACTACGTTCCCCAACTTTATTCCAAAACAAAGGAGTTCGACACTTTCTGCCATACAGTGCTTCATAGGGTGACATCTGTATAGTAGCCTGATAGCTATTATTATAAGTGAACTGAATCAATGGTAACTTTTCATCCCATGATCCTTTAAAATCAATTACACATGCTCGAAGCATATCTTCTAGAATCTGAATTGTACGCTCTGACTGTCCATCTGTCTGTGGATGGAATGCAGTACTAAACTTCAATGTTGTACCCATAGCCTTTGGCAATCCTTCTTAAAACTTTGAAGTAAATCGTGGATCTCTATCGGACACAATGCTTTCAGGTACACCGTGTAATCGCACATTGTTATCCACATACAACTTAGCTAACCTCTCCAGTGTATACTGAGGTCGTATAGGTATAAAGCGAGCTCTTTTAGTCAGGCGGTCTACAATCACCCAAACTGCGTCAACTACTTGAGGAGTCAATGGTAATCCCGTGACGAAGTCCATAGTGATGCAGTCCCATTTCCATGCTGGTTCCGGTAATGACTGTAACAATCCAGCCGGTCTTTGTTATTCAGCCTTTACTTTCTGACAATTTAGGCATTGAGACACGAACATAGCTACATCTACTTTCATTCCTCTCCACCAATATAATTTCTTTAGATCATGATACATTTTTGTACTTCCAGGATGTATCGAATAAATGGTGGTATGGGCTTCTTTCATCAATCGGTGTCTAATGTCCAAGCTTTCCCTGGATGATACTGGATATCACAATCATAGTCTTTCAATAGTTCCAGCCATCTTCTTTGTCTCATATTCAGCTCCTTCTGATTAAATAGATAAGTAAGACTTTAATGGTCTGATTTAATCTGAAACTTCTCCCCGTACAGGTAATGTCTCCATATTTTGACAACATATACTACTGCCGCTAGTTCCAACTCATGTGTAGGATAGTTCTTCTCATGTGTCTTCAGTTGTCTTGAGGCATAAGCAATTACTTATTCTCCTTGCATGAGTACACATCCTAATCCCAGTCCTGACGCATCGGTGTACAAGATAAATGGTTGTCTTGGAATCGAGATGGTCAAGATTGGAGCTGATATCAATCTAGCCTTTAAGGTTTGGAAACTCTTCTCGCATTTGTCCATCCAAACAAACTTCTCACCCTTCTTAGTCAAACTGGTAAGAGATACGACAATTCGGGAATAGTCTTCCACAAATCGTCAATAATATCCAACTAGACCCAGAAAACTTCTAATTTCTACAACGCTCTTCGGTGCTTCCCACTTTACAATAGCCTCGATCTTGCTGGGATCCACTTTAATTCCTTCAGCGAATACTACATGGCCTAGAAATGTGACTTCCTTTAGCCAAAATTCACACTTTGTAAATTTGGCATTGAGCTTTTCCTTTCGTAGTCGCTGCAGAGCGGCGTTTAGATTCTTAACATGTGTTTTCTCATCCTTGGAGTAGACTAATATATCATCAATGAATACAATAACCGACGTATCCAACATGTCGTGAAAAATCCAGTTCATAAGTTCTATAAAGATTGCTGGTGCGTTTGTCAATCCAAAAGACATGGCCAAAAATTCTGCCTATTCCTAGCATAAATCATCATCATCATGTTATAAGTAAACAAAATTAAATATGCATAAAAAATAATAGCAGGAATATTGGATGACAT
Source organism: Protea cynaroides (assembly GCA_028583415.1). NCBI lineage: Eukaryota > Viridiplantae > Streptophyta > Magnoliopsida > Proteales > Proteaceae > Protea > Protea cynaroides. The sequence continues at coordinate 41,781,095 of CM053274.1, read as the reverse complement.
GTTGAATGCGCATTACAAGCATATTCGCATAGAATCAAGCATGTCATTGGACTCAAGAAAATAAAAGTAGTTTATTATTAACCAATTAGTTTAGGTCTTGTTCCCTCACCTTAGCTTGTTAATAGTTCATCTTCCAAGCTTTAGAATCACTTTTATATTGCTATTATATTGCTAGAAGACCTAACAAAGTTGATAAAATTTAATTAGAATTTATTCTAATTTTTAAAACCATTATGTTAACTGAGGGTCGGAGGTAGGGTCTGAGTTATGACCGACCCCTGGTGCGACCCTCCCCTAATCTGGACTTCCAGAACCCTGAGGGTCGATACTCAGAATCACATAGGGTCGGATGGTCATCGACCCTCTATGCGACCCCCTGTGGGTTTTGGTCAATTTTCCTCCTTTTAGTCCATTCTTCGTGTTTGGGGTCCTATGGCTTGCTCCTACAGTCCATTCAACATACATTCCATGGTCTAGAACCATGAATCATCCACCTATATAGCTTTTATGTATTCTCCCATGGTTTCCATGGAAACCTAACTATGGGTTGATGGTTTGGATTTCTCCGAGATCACACTCTCATCCTTACCTAACCTAAGGTCTATAGAAATTCATGGAATTAGTATCCATACCTGAGAAGAATACTCCTTCTCTGCAACTCTTCTCCTTCTTACTTTTTCTTCTCTCCCTTGCTTCCCTTCTTCTTCTCTTCCTTCTCTTCTCTTTCTCTCAATTCAATTAGGGTTGTAAAAGGAGTGAAAGAGGCTTAGGGACGTCCTATTTATAGGGTGGAAACTCCTAAACTAAGTCCCATTGGGATTTGGAAGGAATCCAATCGAAATTTGGAAACTTTCCTAATTTCAGTTTCTGGTGGCAACTGAGGGTCGACGAGAGGGTCGATGATCCCGTCAACCCTTGGTTTTCTAAAGTGTCCGACCCTCGCTGTAAAACAGAGGGTCTGACTTTCTGTCTTGGGGGGTCCGACCCTCCCTTGCTGGGTATGCGACCCTCCCTTTAAATTAAGTGTTTTTGGGTCAATTTGATACTTGGGATCACGATCTCCTTTACGGCCTTGGTTCATTCATCTCGTCCATGATGGGTAAATCTAGTTCAAGGTGGTAAGACCGGGTTAGTTTGATACGGGTCTTACAACTCCCCCCTACTTATAAAAATTTCATCCCCGAAATTGTACGTACCTTCTGAATCAAATAAGTGAGGGTATTGCTTCCGCATAGCATTCTCTTCCTCCCAAGTAATTTCTTCCATATCTCTACTTTTTCAAATGACCTTAACATAATAGATATCTCAGTTGCGTAGTCGTTGAACCTTTCGACTGGTGATTTCTGTTGGTGTTACTTCAAATGTCAATTCATCAGTTGATTCCGGTAGATCTACTGTCAGGACGTGCATTGGATCATTGACATACTTCTTCAATAGGAAAATATGAAATACGTCATGCACACTTGACATAGATGGTGGTAGTGCTAACTGATAAGCCACTTTTCCACGCTTAGCTAGAATCTCATACGGCCCGACATATCTTGGACTGAGTTTCCCTTTCTGCCCGAACCGTTTCAATCCTCGCATAGGTGATACCTTCAAGAATACTTTATCACCTACAGCGAACTCAAGATCTCTGCGTCGAGTATCTGCATATTGCTTCTGACGGTTCTGAGCTGTTTTTACCCTTTCCTTGATAATGTCTACCACTCGACAAGTCTTTTCAACAAATTCTAGCCCAACAATACTACGTTCTCCAACTTCATTCCAAAACAACGGAGTTTGACACTTTCTGCCATACAGTGCTTCATATGGTGACATCTGTATAGTAGCCTGATAGCTATTGTTATAAGCGAACTCGATCAGTGGTAACTTTTTATCCCATGATCCTTTGAAATCAATTACACATGTGCGTAGCATATCTTCTACAATCTGGATTGTACGCTCTGATTGTCCATCTGTCTGTAGGTGGAATGCAGTACTGAACTTCAATGTTGTACCCATAGCCTTTTGCAATCCTTCCCAAAACTTGGAAGTAAATCGGGGGTCTCTATCGGATACAATGCTCTCTGGTACACCGTGTAACCGAACAATATTATCCACATACAACTTTGCTAACCTTTCCAGTGTATACTGAGGTCGTATCGATATGAAGCGAGCTGTCTTAGTCAGACGGTCTACAATCACCCAAACTGCGTCAACTACTCGAGGAGTCAGTGGTAATCCCGTAACGAAGTCCATAGTGATGCAGTCCCATTTCCATGCTGGTTCCGGTAACGGCTGTAACAGTCCTGCGGGTCTTTGTCGTTCAGCCTTTACTTTCTGACAATTTAGGCATTGAGACACAAACTTAGCTACATCTGCTTTCATTCCTCTCCACCAATATAGTTTCTTTAGATCATGATACATTTTTGTGCTTCTAGGATGTATCGAATAAATGGTGGTATGGGCTTCTTTCATCAGTCGGTTTCTAATGTCCACATTTTCTGTTTCGGGTACACATATTCTTCCTTTGTGTTTCAGTACTTTCTCTTCGTCCAAGGTGAACTCAGGGTTAGTCCTACCTTTCTCGATATCTTCTTGTACTGTTCTCAGATAAGGATCTGATTTGATAGCTATCTTCACTTCATCCATTATATCCGGTATAATTCTCAATGATTCTCAACGCCGCGAACATATTTAAAAACCGATGAATAAACCCTTGGTTGGCTGATCCATCCGTTGTATCTATCACATATTGCTCATTGCCATGATTGAATACCATTCCGGTAGTACAAATAGCTGTAGTTGTACTAACCTCCCCTTGAGATTTTATCATCGCCTTTCTGCTCAACGCATCCGCTACTACATTAGCTTTCCCCGGATGATACTGGATATCACAATCATAGTCTTTCAATAGTTCCAACCATCTCCTTTGTCTCATATTCAACTCCTTCTGATTAAATAAATAAGTAAGACTTTTATGGTCCGACTTAATCTGGAACTTCTCTCCGTATAGGTAATGTCTCCATATCTTGACAGCATGTACTACTGCCGCTAACTCCAAATCATGAGTGGGATAATTTTTCTCATGTATCTTTAACTGTCTCGAGGCATAAGCAATTACTTGTTCCCCTTGCATAAGTACACATCCTAATCCTAGTCCTGACGCATCAGTGTATAAGGTAAATGGCTGTCTTGGGACAGGAATAGTCAAAATCGGAGCGGATATCAATCTGGTCTTCAATGTCTGGAAGCTCTTCTCACATTTATCCGTCCACACAAACTTTTCACCTTTCTTAGTCAAACTGGTGAGAGGTACGGCAATCCGAGAATAGTCTTCCACAAATCTCCGATAATATCCAGCGAGACCCAGAAAACTTCTTATTTCTGCAACGCTTTTTGGTGCTTCCCACTTTACAATAGCCTCGATCTTGTTGGGGTCTACTTTGATTCCTTCAGCGGATATCACATGGCCTAGGAAGGCGACTTCACTTAGCCAAAACTCACACTTTGAAAATTTTGCATACAACTTCTCTTTCCTTAAATCCTATAGGGCGGCGTTTAGATTCTTAACGTGGGTTTCCTTGTCCTTGGAATATACCAATATATCATCAATAAATACTATAACCGACGTATCCAATATGTCATGGAAAACCCGGTTCATAAGTTCCATGAAAGTTGCTGGTGCGTTTGTTAATCCAAAAGACATGACCAAGAATTCATAATGTCCATATCTGGTCCTGAAAGCTGTCTTAGGAATATCACCCTCTTTAATCTTCAGCTGATGATAACCGGACCGAAGGTCGATCTTAGAAAATACTTTCGCTCCTTGCAACTGATCGAACAAGTCATCGATCCAAGGTAGTGGATATCGATTCTTGATTGTCAGTTTGTTCAGCTCCCGATAGTCGATACATAATCAAACGCTACCGTCCTTCTTCTTTACGAATAATACCGGGGCTCCCCATGGGGATATACTAGGTCGAATATAACCCTTGTCCAGCAGTTCCTGTAGTTGCACTTTCAATTCCTTCAGTTCAGTAGGAGCCATTCTATAAGGTGCTTTTGATAGTGGTGCGGCTCCAGGTATAAGGTCTATCACAAACTCGGTGGCTCTGTCGGGTGGTAATCCTGGTAGTTCCTCCGAAAATACGCCGGGATAGTCCCGTACGACATCAATATCTTCCATTCGTGGTGCTTCCTTGGTTAAGTCGACCACTAATACTAGATACCCGACTGCCCCCTTCTCAAGGCACTTCTTAGCCTTTAGTGCTGAGAGTATGAGCTTGCGTTTACGGGGCAGTTTGGTTCCCGCAAAACTAAATTCTGCTCCTTCTTTGTCTTTAAATGTTAGCTTCTTTTCGGCGCATAATAGGTTTCCAGAATGCCGAGCTAACCAGTCCATTCCCAAGATGACATCAAAGTCTGCCATCCCAAGTTGGATCAAGGTTGCATCTAATGTTTTCTCGCCAATGAAAACTGGACATGGCCCATAACCTTTCTCTAATTCCACTTCTAACCCCATCGGTGACCGTACAAGTAGTTTGTAGTCCAATGTTTTGATGGGTAAGTTCAGCTTCTTTCCAAATGACACAGATATAAAGGAATGAGTAGCTCCTGAATCGAAGAGTACTCTGGCGGGTATGCCATTTATAGGTACGATACCTGTGATTTGTTTAAACTTAGTCTACATGCTTACACATTGTAATACAACTTAAAGGTTTAGGTCATACCTGTGACCACTTCGGGTGATGCGGCAGCTTCCTCAGACGTAACAGCATAAACTCGTCCTTGATGATGTGGCTTCCGGGGTTTAGGACACTCTCTCATCATATGTCCCACTTGATTGCAGTTATAACATCTTGGACTTTCAGTATTTGGCTTTGGTTGCTGCTGAGCCGCTTGAGTGGTCTTGGGTGCAGCGGTGAAATTCTGAGTACGGAAAGGCTTGTATGTCTTGTTATTACCTCCGTTGTAAGAATTACCAGCTGGCCTTTTCACACCTCTATTTTGCATAAAATAGCTTTCCTTCTGGATCGATTCTATAACTCGAGAAATTTGCACGGCTTCATTATAAATCTTCTTGTCTAAGCCCAGCACGTGCTCTCTGATGCTTCCTCTGAGTCCTGTAACAAATCTATGAGTTTTGGTGTCCTCTTCTTGCATACTAAGTGGTGCAAAGAAAAATAGCTCCTCATAACGCTGTTGATATGCATCCACAGACATCTGGCCCTGATATAAACTCAGGAACTCCTTCTCCATAGAATCCTTGAAGCTTCGGGGAAAATACTTCTCAAAGAACGCTTCTTTATAAATAGCCCAAGTCAATAGGGCGTGCTTGGTCAGGAGATATGCCCTAGTAGATTTCCACCAATGATGTGCATCGCCTTTCAGCAAGAAGGTGGCACATAACACCTTTTCTTCTTCAGTAATAGTCATCATGAGAAAGTTTCTCTCCATCTCGTCGATCCAATGTGCTGGCCATAATGGATCCGACGGTTTACCATTAAATTCCTTGGGCTTCATCTTCAGAAATCTCTCAACCAGTCGAGAGTGATCCATCTAATTTTTGGGGGTATGCCCCAAACATAGGTTGTGGATACTGATACTGAACCTGAGCTGCTTCCGGACCATGTACGGGGATCTGTGCAGCTAGTGGTTGAGGTGTTTGAGGTGCTGGGTGGTTACCCACCGGTGCTGCACTGGCTTTTCCAGTCTGGATGGGTGTAGCATGTGCGGCCTGAAACATAATCTCCATTGGAACTTACATTTGAGCCTGTGCATGTTGCATCTGTTGCAGCTGCTGTGCTAGATTCATTACCATGGTTGCTAACTCCGGTGGTGGAGGTGGCAAGTTGGTAGGATTTGCCTGATCTGGATTTCCTAGGGGTACAACCTGTGGATTTCCCCGTGCATATATATTCTCCTGGCTAGTTTCCTCCACAGGTGGTGGTGGAACTGCATTTCGGCTCTGCCTGGTTACTCTACGTCCAGACATGTTTTCTTCTGAGATTGGTAGTGCCTAAATATCATCAAAATAGGTGAGTCAATCATTTATACTGCATGTAGGCATGCTAACCGATGTAAAATTTCAAAATTTCCAGCTCATTTTATGAAAAATACTGTCTTTTCTATGCAGGGTCGATGGTGGGGGTCGATGGTGGGGGTCAATGGTATGTCCGACCCTCAGTATCCGACCCTGAGAATGACCTGTTCATCTCGAGAGCTGAGGGTCGATGTGGGGGTTGATGGGTATCCGACCCTCGGTTTCACCGGTTTTACGATTTCCCGAGAGCCGAGGGTCGATCCGGGGTCGATCCGAGGGTCGATGATCCCGGTCGAATTGTCCGACCCTCGTACCAAAAAATCAGACCTTTAAGATCCGATTCTGGGTTCATTCCCCATCATTTCTCTCCCGTTTCGACTCGTCTCCCACCTCTGAGTTGCTACAGTGCCACTCCGCTATTTTGGTCAGTTTGGATCCATGTTTCGACATCCACATCATCCCTACAGGTATGCTTTCTCATTTTTACCTGTTTTTGGGTTTCCATTTCTAGGTTTTTGTCCATTTAACTTGTATTTTTCAAATTAAACTTTTTCCAACCGTAAAAATTTGATTTTTATTGGGGGCTTTTGTTATTGGTGTCTCGAGGAACGAAAGCCCTCAAAATTTCTGAGTTTCATCGGTTGGTTATCGAGAACTTGGATTTTCGCTCTTTTTGCCCTAATTTGTCGAAATTTTTAATTTCTAGAAATTTCTTCAAATTGGACTTCATTAGCTAGAATTTCCTACTGTATGAGTGTTGTAGGACATGTTGGGACCTACGTAAGTCCTCCTGCCCATGTGTCTAGGTGACTAGTGAGGCTTTTGGCCAACTTACATCGTTATAATGTCAAAATTTTGGATTTTTCTATCTTATTAACATATTATCTGTTTTCTCTTCTTTCTTATTGGCAGATACCATGGCTCGTACCAAGGTACCCAGAGTTCGTGATCCTCTTCGCTTTCGTTCCAACGAAGCCGAGGCACAATATGCCCACTTTGTTCGTAAGAAAGTAGAGGGAGGTCATATGGTGAACTTGGCTGAGTTAGCCTTGTTCAACGTGGAGGGAGCCTTTGGTGATATGGGGTGGCTTCCTGTCATTACCTACAACGCTTGCACATGCCCGAATTTAGTGCGACAGTTTTATTGTAATCTTCAGGTGGTGGGGGATTACAATGATGTGGATAGGGGTCATGAGTGCAGGATTACTAGCTATGTCAAGGGAGTTGAGGTCTCTTTTGACTACCGACAACTAGTGGATTTGTTGGGCATTTCCTATGATGGCCCTATGGTTTACTGTGCTCCTGGAGAGCCCCAGTTCGTCTCCACAGAGATGAGGGCTGAAATTGATAGTCAGTTGTTACGACCTGATCGCTGGCAGATGAGGGCTTGCTATATGCGTCCGGCTCCACGGGTCTTTTGCAAGATTATCTAGCATAATCTGATTCCGCAGAGTGGCCATTACGAGAGGTTTCCCAGCTGACCCAGTATCTTCTGTACAGCATTTGCACTAGACAGCCTGTCTGCCTTCCTTACGTCATCATGTGGACTATGATCAGTGCCACATTGCCCAGTCATAGGGGTAATTTACCCTATGGACGTATGATCACTGTTCTACTTACCCGCCTGGGGGTTAATTTAGTAGATGAGAAGATTCAGGAGAAAACCTTCTCGTCGCCTCTAGATTGGGAAGCTATCTGCAAGATGGGCATGCGGGATGCCCAAGTCACTGATGAGGAGAGGAACGAGATGGTGCGCCCTTACACTCGCATCGAGATCGCTGACGCTGAGGCAGCTGCTGCCGCCGCTAGAGTTCATGCGGATCCTGTCGATGACGATGACCGCATGTACATGGATGTAGACTCGATACCACCGCCTTCACCCATGCATGCGGTTGGAGCTGGTACTTCATCTGCGGCGGGTCCTTCACATGCAGCTGGTCCTTCGCGTCCACCTTCTGATGATGTGCTGAGTATGTTTCACGAGATTAGAGAGGCTCAGCGCGCATTGGATCTGAGGATAGTGGAGCTTCTAGACGCTCAGCGCCGGACTGATCAGCGGGTGGCTGATCTCACAGCTAGTCTTCAGGCGACTCAAACTCAGGTGGCCTGGTTAACTAGAGTCTATGCCGAGGACTATGACAGAGACCGTGAGGCACCGCCTCCTCCTTCACCTCCGGTTTCATGAGTGTATCTTTTCCTTCTTCTTGTACTACAGAGTAACTGTCCGGGGTGTGGACTGTACTCTGTTTTAGTTATGTATATATGTTTGTTTCTTTCACATTGTATTAAAATTGTTTCCCCTTTAATAAATGCATTATTCTCTTTTTAAATTGGTCTCAAACATCACGTGTGCTTATAGTGTGTTAATATTACAGTTTTTACTTTTTATCCTATCTCAGTTCATAATTGGTTATAAAAGTATGCTGGTCTAGCGGACAAGGCCTGAAGCTCTGATACCAAGTTGTCACACCCTAATTTCGCATTATTCAGAATGGTGTGATGAACCACTAACAAACCAACGGTTCAACCAGGATCTCGAGTAAGCTATATCCGTGTTATCTAAACCCCATACATCCACATTCATAATCAGAGTAAATACACAATAGCGGAAGTCTTATAATAAAATGAACTGAAGAATCTAAATGTGATATTAATATTTAAATACCAAATTATTCTACATCAACTAAGACATAAATAAATATCATTACATCCCTTTAATAAATCCAAATAATTAAATAAAAGAAAAACCCTAAACGAACACGCATGAGTTACACTCGCAAGAGGAGTCATGTGTATCCTCTACATCTTCAGCTTCAATCGCCGCCACATGTCCATACACTGGGGCATCAATATAATCTGCAACAGTGGTACCTGCATCATCAACTAAAAATATTCGACGTCGAGAGGGTGAGCACACATCATGGCTCAGTGAGCAAACAAAACAATGCAACAATACATATGCATGCAATCAATTTATATCTTTGGTCTGGTTTTACGTTTGCACTGTGCTATAGAAAGGATAGGTGGCTGCCGCACCTCTATGCACGAGAGTGTGGATACGCTTGATGAACCTCTCACCATCACCCACAACACCCATAATGAACATTGTACAACGAAGGTCACGTTTATCGATGTACAACTCCATACCAACAAATTAACCCCTGATGGCTAGGGCTGTAAACGGGGCTCGCTACTAACCAATCCTAATGTCAACCAATGTATCCAAGGCTTCACCCCAGCATCCCTCAGAGCACCCGTAGAGATAGAGCTAAGGCCTCCCGGTAGAGTATAGGACTCAAGGACCGAGACCCTCCTTGATGCCCTACGTCGCAATAGTTCTGCTAAGGTAACGGTGATACGACGATGCTAATGCACAAGACTTGAGTCAGAGATAGAGCTAAAGTGCCCGGATCAACACCGCCTAACACTTCCCCTGATGCCCTACCCGCATCAAGCACACTAACCACACACAAACATTCACATGCCTATTGCTAGCATAAATCATCATCATCATGTTATAAGTAAACAAAATTAAATATGCATAAACACTAATAGCAGGAATATTGGATGACATGTTGAATGCACATTACAAGCATATTCGCATAGAATCAAGCATGGCATTGGACTCAAGAAAATAAAAGTAGTTTATTATTAACCAATTAGTTTAGGTCTTGTTCCCTAACCTTAGCTTGTTAATAGTTCCTCTTCCAAGCTTTAGAATCACTTTTATATTGCTATTATATTGCTAGAAGACCTAACAAAGTCGATAAAATTTAATTAGAATTTATTCTAATTTTTAAAACCATTCTGTTAACTGAGGGTCAGAGGTAGGGTCTGAGTTATGACCGACCCCTGGTGCGACCCTCCCCTAATCTGGACTTCCAGAACCCTGAGGGTCGATACTCAGAATCACATAGGGTCGGATGGTCATCGACCCTCTGTGGGTTTTGGTCAATTTTCCTCCTTTTAGTCCATTCTTCGTGTTTGGGGTCCTATGGCTTGCTCCTACAGTCCATTCAACATACATTCCATGGTCTAGAACCATGAATCATCCACCTATATAGCTTTTATGTATTCTCCCATGGTTTTCCATGGAAACCTAACCATGGGTTGATGGTTTGGATTTCTCCGAGATCACACTCTCATCCTTACCTAACCTAAGGTTTATAGAAATTCATGGAATTAGTATCCATACCTGAGAAGAATACTCCTTCTCTGCAACTCTTCTCCTTTTTACTTTTTCTTCTCTCCCTTTCTTCCCTTCTTCTTCTCTTCCTTCTCTTCTCTTTCTCTCAATTCAATTAGGGTTGTAAAAGGAGTGAAAGAGGCTTAGGGACGTCCTATTTATAGGGTGGAAACTCCTAAACTAAGTCCCATTGGGATTTGGAAGGAATCCAATCGAAATTTGGAAACTTTCTTAATTTCAGTTTCTGGCGGCAACTGAGTGTCGATGAGAGGGTCGATGATCCCGTCGACCCTTGGTTTGCTAAAGTGTCCGACCCTCCCTGTAAAACAGAGGGTCTGACTTTCTGTCTTGGGGGGTCCGACCCTCCCTTGCTGGGTATGCGACCCTCCCTTTAAATTAAGTGTTTTTGGGTCAATTTGATACATGGGATCACGATCTCCTTCACGCCCTTGGTTCATTCATCTCATCCATGATGGGTAAACCTGGTTCAAGGTGGTAAGACCGGGTTAGTTTGATATGGGTCTTACATCTGCTTTCATTCCTCTCCATCAATATAATTTCTTTAGATCATGATACATTTTTGTACTTCTAGGATGTATCGGTGGTATGGGCTTCTTTCATCAATTGGTGTCTAATGTCCAGGCTTTCTGTTTCAGGTACACATATTCTTCCTTTTACTTCAGTACCTTTTCTTCGTCCAAGGTGAATTCAGGGATAGTCCTACCTTTTTCAATGTCCTCTTGTACCGTTCTTAGGTAAGGATCTGATTTGATAGCTGTATTTACTTCATCAATTATATCCGGTATATCTTCAATGCGGCGAACATATTTGGAAACCGATGAATAAACCCTTGGTTGGTTGTTCCATCCGGTGCATTTATCACAAACTGCTCATTACCGTGATTGAATACCTTCCCAGTAGTACACATTGCGGCAGTTGTGCTAACCTCTCCCTGAGATTTTATCATTGCCTTTCTACTCAACGCATCGCCTACTACATTTGATTTCCCCGGATGATACTGGATATCATAGTCATAGTCTTTCAATAATTCCAGCCATTTTCTTTTTCTCATATTCAACTCATTCTGATTAAATAGATAAGTAAGACTTTTATGGTCTGATTTAATCTGAAACTTCTCCCCGTACAGGTAATGTCTCCATATCTTGACAGCATGTACTACTGCCGCTAGTTCCAAATCAAGAGTGGGATAGTTCTTCTCATGTGTCTTCAACTATCTTGAGGCATTGACAATTACTTGTTCTCTTTGCATAAGTACACATCCTAATCCCAATCCTGACGCATCAGTGTACAAGATAAATGGCTGTCCTGGAATTGAAATAGTCAAGATCAGAGCGGATATCAATCTAGCCTTCAATGTTTGGAAAGCCTTCTCGCATTTCTCAGTCCAAACAAACTTTTTGCCCTTCTTAGTCAAACTGGAGAGAGATATGGCAATCCAGGAATAGTTTTCCACAAATCGTCGATAATAACCAGCTAGACCCAGAAAACTTCTAATTTTTGCAACGCTCTTCGGTGCTTCCCACTTTACAATAGCCTCGATCTTACTGGGATCCACTTTAATTCCTTCAGCGGATACTAATGGCCTAGAAAAGTGACTTCGTTTAGCCAAAACTCACACTTTTTAAATTTGGCATAAAGCTTCTCTTTCCTTAATCGCTGCAGAGTGGCGTTTAGATTCTTAATATGAGTTTCCTTGTCCTTGGAGTAGACCAATATATCATCAAAGAATACAATAACCGACGTATCCAATATATCGTCTAAAACCCGGTTCATAAGTTCCATAAAGGTTGCTGGTGCGTTTATCAATCCAAAAGACATGACCAAGAATTCATAATGTCCATATCTGGTCCTGAATACTGTCTTAGGAATATCACCATCTTTAATCTTCAACTGATGGTAGCCTGACCGAAGATCGATCTTGGACAACACTTTTGATCCTTGCAACTGATTGAAGAAGTGATCGATCTGAGGCAATGGGTATCGATTCTTGATTGTTAGTTTATTCAGTTCTCGATAGTTTATACACAATCGAACACTACCATCCTTCTTCTTTACGAATAATACTGGCGCTCCCCATGGTGATATGCTAGGGCGAATGTAACCCTTGTCCAGCAGTTCTTGTAGTTGTACTTTTAATTCCTTCAGTTCAGTAGGAGCCATTCGATAAGGTGCTTTCGATACTGGTGCGGCTCCAGGTATAAGATCTATAACAAACTCTGTAGCTCGGTCGGGTGGTAATCCTGGTAGTTCTTCAGGAAATACGTCTGGAAAGTCACGCACGACATCAATATCTTCCATTCGTGGTGCTTCCTTGGTAAGGTCGACCATAGATACTAAATACCCGACTGCTCCTTTCTCAAGGCACTTCTTAGCCTTTAGCACAGATAGTATGAGCTTTCGTTTACGGGGAAGTTTGGTTCCCGCAAAACTGAACTCTACTCCTTCCTTGTCTTTAAATGTCATCTTCTTTTTGGCATACAATAGGTTTACAGAATGCCGAGCTAACCAATCCATTCTGAAGATGACGTCAAAGTCTGCCATCTCGAGTTGAATCAAGGTTGCATCTAAGGTTTTCTCGTCAATGAGAATTGGACATGGCCCATAACCTTTTTCTAATTCCACTTATAATCCCATCGGTGATCGTACAAGTGGTTTGTAGTCTAATGTTTTGATGGGTAAATTCAACTTCTTTCCAAATGACACAGATATAAAAGAATGAGTTGCTCTTGAATCAAAGAGTACTCTGGCGGGTATGCCATTAATAGGTACGATACTTGTGATTTATTTTAACTTAGTCTACATGCTCATACAATGTAATACAACATAAAAAAAAATTAAGTCATACATGTGACCACATCAGGCGATGCGGCAGCATCCTCAGATGTAACCACGTAAACTCGTCCTTGAATGTAGCTGCTTCCTGGGCTTAGGACATTCCCTTGCCATATGTCCCACTTGATTGCAGTTATAACATTTTATCCCTTCAGTAATTGACTTTTGTTGTTGTTGAGCTGTGGGAGTAGTCTTGGTTGCAGTGCTAAAGCCTTGAGCACGGAAGGGTTTGAATGTCTTGTTATTCCCTCCGTTATAAGAATTTCCAGCTGGCCATTTTATACCTCTGTTTTGCATGAAATAACTCTCCTTCTGGCTCGATTCTATAATTCAAGCAATTTGTGCCGCTTCATTATAGATTTTCTTTTCAAGTCCCAGAACATGCTCGCGGATGCTTCCCCTAACTCCCATGACGAACCATCGGGTCTTGATGTTTTCCTCTTGCATACTAGCGGGTGCAAAGAAGAACAGCTCCTCATAACGCTGGTGATATGCATCCACGGTCATCTGCCCCTGATATAAACTCAGGAACTCTCTTTCCATAGAATCTTTGAAACTTCTAGGAAAGTATTTCTCAAAGAATGCCTCCTTATAAATATCTCAAGTCAGTTGGGCATGCTTTGTTAATAAATATGTACTGGTAGGCCTCCACCAATGGTGTGCATCTCCTTTCAGCATAAAGGTGGCACACAACACTTTTTCTTCTTCATTTACTGTCATCATCATAAAATTTCTTTCCATTTCGTCAACCCAGTGTGCCGGCCATAAAGGATCTGCTGGCTTGCCATTAAATTCTTTGGGCTTCAGTTTCAGAAAATGCTCCACCAGTCTGGAGTGGTCTAGTTGTTGTGGGTTATACGCCCCATACATAGGTGGTTGGTATTGATATCCACCTTGAGCTACCTCAGGATTTTGTACTTGAGCCTGCATGATGGGAGTCTGAGGTGCATGGGGTACTGTGTTAATTCCCCCTGGTGCTGTGCTTGCCTGTCCTGCTGGCATTGGTGGTGTCTTTGTAGCTGGAAAAATCATGCCTATGGCAGCTTGCATAGTAGCCTGTGCCTGTTGCATTTGCTGCAGCTGTTGGGCCAAGTTCATTACGACTGTCTAGGCAGGGCTGGCAGATTTGTAGGGTTTGTCTGCCCATTAATTTTGAATGGTGTCGTGTTCGTATTCCCCTGTGTTTCTGGGTGTGACTGGCTGTCTTCCCCCACAGGTGGTGGTGGTGGGATAAAGTTACGGCTTTGTCTGGTTACTCTGCGTCCAGCCATTATCTAATCTGGTAGTGGGATTGTCTGAAAATCATTGAACACATGAGACAATCATTATATACTTCATTATCATATTTTAAAACCACTAACAAATGCAAATTTTAAATTTTTCAGATCATTCTATCGAAAATCCTGTATTTTCACTGCAGGGTCGATGGTGGGGGTCGATGGATGTCCGACCCTCAGTCTGCGACCCTGAGGAATCACTAATTCTTCCCGAGAGCCGGGGGTCGTTGAGGGGGTCGGAGGATGTCCGACCGAGGGTGCGACCCCTGGTTCTCTGTCAGATTATCGAGAGCCGAGGGTCGATGAGGGGGTCGGAGGGGGGTCGGATGTCTTGGTCGAATTCTCCGACCCTCGGACCAAAATCAGGTTTTTATTTCCGATTTTGAATCCATTTCTCATTCTTCCTCCTCCTTTCCGACTCGACTCGTCCCTCTGAGTTGCTACTGTGCCAACTCGGACTCTTTGGTACTTTTTTGCTTCCTATTTCGACGTCCACACCTTGTCTACAGGTATGTTCTCTACATTTTCATGTTTTTAGGTTTTCTTAGCTAGGTTTTTGCCCATTTAACTCATTTTCTTCAAATTAAACTTTTTCTAATCGTAAAAATTTGATTTTTATTGGGGGCTTTTTTTGTTGGTTACTCAAGGAACGAAAGCCCTCAAAAATATTTGAGTTTCGTCGGTTGGTTATCGAGAAACTTGAATTTTCCCATTTTTGCCCTAATTTGTCGAGATTTTTGAATTTCTTGAAATTTCTTCAAATTCAATCTCTTTAAATGAAATTTCCAACTGTATGAGTCTTGCAGGATTGTTTAAAACCCTTATAAGTCCTCCTGCCCACGTGTATGGGTGAAAAGTGAGGCTTTTGACCAATTTACGTTGTTATACTGTCAAAATTTTTGGATTTTTCATCTTTACTAACCCAATATTTGTTTCTCTTTGTTTTGCAGATACTATGGCTTGTACCAAAGTACCAAGGGTTCATGACCCAGTCCGCTTCTGTTTTAACGAGGTGGAGACACAGTATGCCCGCTATTCTCGTAAGAAGGTAGAGGGAGGTCGCCGGGTAGACTTGGCTAGCCTGGCATTGTTCGACGTAGAAAGGGCTTTTGGTGACATGGGTTGGCTTCCTGTGATCACCTATGATGCCTGCACTCGATCGGACTTAGTGAGATAGTTCTACTATAATCTTCAGGTGGTGGGAGATTACAATGATACAGAGAGTGGCAGAGATCTTTGGATCACCAACTACGTCAAGGGGGTCGAGATTTCATTCGATTATCAACAGTTGGCCGACTTGTTGGGCATTTCATATGATGGCCCCTTGGTGTTCTGTACTCCTAGAGAGCCCCAGTTCTTTTTATTAGAGATGAAAGCTGAGATTGACCGCCAGATCATCAGAGAGGATCGCTGGGAAATGAAAGCGATCTATCTTCATCCAGAGCCTCGGGTGTACTACAAGATTATCCAGCACAACCTAATACCTCAGAGTGGGCACTACGAGAGAATCTCCCAGTTGACCCAGTATCTGTTGTACTGTATCTACACTAGGCAGCCTATCTACCTTCCTTACATCATCATGCGGATGATGATCAGCGCTACGTTGCCCAGTCATACTGGCAACCTGCCACATGGACGCATGATATCTATGTTGCTTACCCGCCTGGGTGTTGACATGGTGGATGAGAGAATTTAGGAGAAATCCTTCTCGTCACCTTTGGATTGGGAGGCCATCTGCAAGATGGGCATGTGGGATGCCCAGGTTAGCGACGAGGAGAGGAACGCTCTGGTGCGTCCATGTACTCGAGTGGAGATGGCTGACGCTGCAGCAGCAGCAACGGCTGGAGCAGGGGTTCATGGGGATGATGACGATCGTCTGTACATGGATGTGGATGCCATACCTCCTCCATCACCTACTCATGCTACAGGATCTGGTCCTTCTTCTTTAGCTGGTCCTTCACATGCAGCTGGTCCTTCGTATCCACCTTCTGATGACATGATGGGGATATTGCATGAGATACGAGAGGCTCAGCGCATGTCTGATTTGAGGATGGGAGAGCTTCTAGAGGCTCAGGGATTGTCTGATCAGCAGGTGGGAGAGCTTAGGGATGCTCAGCGCGTGATCGACCAGTGGGTGGCTGATCTCACAGCTAGTCTCTACACGACCCAGACTCAGATAGCTTGGTTGACTAGGGTCTACGCTGAGGACTATGATAGAGACCGTGAGGCACCGCCTCCCTCAACTCCTCTAACTTCTTGATGTATTTTCGTTACCTTTCTTTTTGTACTTCAGAGTAACTGTCCGGGTTGTGGACTGTACTCTACTATAGTCATATATATAAACGTTTATTCTTCTTTTGGTTGTATATAAATTTTTTTCTCATTTAATAGATGCATTATTCTCTTTCAATTTTATCTCAAACAATACAGATGCTTATGGTGTGTTATTATTACATCTTTTTAAATTTTTATCCTATCTCAGTTCACGAACTTTTGTGGAAGTATACTGGTTTCACAGCCAGGGCCTGAGAGCTCTGATACCAAGTTGTCACACCCCAATTCCGTACTATTCAGAATGGTGTGATGAACCGCTAATAAACCAACGGTTCGACCAGGATCTCTGATAGGTTGTGTCCGTTGAAAATAAAACCATACACATCCACAACCATAATCAGAATAAATACACAATAGAGGAAGTCTTAATAATAAATGAACTAAGGAATCTAATTGTGATAATCATAGATAAAGTATCAATTTATGTTGTATCAACTAAGACATAAGTAAATAAAATATCAATTACATTTCCTTAATAAATTCAAATGAAAATCTAATCGAAAACACATGCATTGCACTCGCATGAGGGATCATGCGTTTCCACTAAGTCTTCAGCTTCCATTGTAGCGACGTGCCCGTACACATAAGTATTCATATAGTCCTCCACCGTAGTACCTGCATCATCAACTAAAATATTTGACGTCGAAAGGGTGAGCACACATCATGGCTCAGTGAGCAAACAAAACAATGCAACAATCATATGCATGCATTCAATTCATATCTGTGGTCTGGTAAATAAGTTTGCAATGCGCTATAGAAAGGTTCGGTGGCCTCCTCGCCTCTATGCACAAGGTGTGAAGGCCCGCCCAAAGGTTAACATTTATTGTCGTCCCCATCTACCCTACCATGGAATAGAGATAGAGCTAAAGTGTTAAGGCCCGGCCTATGACACTTCCCCTGATACTCTACCCATACCAACACGTAAGCCCTTGTTGGCGAGGGCTCACAAACTGGGTCGCAACTAACCAATCCTAATGTCAAACAGTGTATCTAAGGCCTCACCCCAGCATCCCTCAATATGTCCATAGAGATAGGGCTAAGGCCCCCCGACAGAGTCAGAGACTACACGGTCCGAGACCACCTCCCCTCATACACTACGACATAATAGTTCTGCTAAGGTAATGGCGATACAACGATATCAATGGACAAGACTTGAGTTAGAGATAGAGCTAGAGTCCTGAGGCCCGGCCTATGACACCCCCCTGATACTCGCTCGCATCAAGCACACTAACCACACACATACATTCACATGCCTATTCCTATCATCATCATCATCATCATGTTATAAACAATAAATTTAAATATGCATGAACAGTAATAATAAAAATATTGGATGACATGTTAAATGCACATGACAAGTATACACGCATAGAATCAATCATGGCATTGGACTCAAGAAATAAAAATAGTTTATTATTAACCAATTAATTTAGGTCTTATTCCCTCACCTTTGCTTGATTGTAGATCCTCTTTCAAGCTTTAAGAATCAACTTAATATCACTATTATATCACTAGAAGACCTAATCAAGTCGATAGAGTTTAATTAGAATTAATTCCAATTTTTAAAGCTTGCTATTAACTGGGGGTCGCAGGACGGGTCGCAGGTAGGGTAGCAGTTTTCTGCGACCCCCTGTAGTAGGGTCGATGCCAGGGTCGGATGGTCCATCGACCCTGGGTGTGACCACCCCTTTTTTGGACTTCTTGAATACTGGGGGTCGATGCTAGGGTCTGGTAGGGTCGATTCTCCATCGACCCCACGTGCGACCCCCCATGGGTTTAGTCGATATTTTCATCCTACAGTCTATTCTTTCATGTTTGGGTCCTATGGCTTGCTTCTATAATCCATTCCATACATGTTCTATGGTTTAGAACTATAGTTTATTCACCTACATGGTTTTAATGATCTCCTCCATGGTTTCCATTGAAACCTAACCATGGATGGATGATTTGGGTTTCTCCTAGATCATACCCTCTTCACTATCTACTCTAAGGTCTTAAGAAATTCATGGAGATAGTATCCATACCTGAGAAGTAGACTTGTTTCTCTGAAGCCTTCTCTTTGGTCTTCTTCTCCACTTTCCTTCTCTTTTCCTTCTCTTGTCCTTCTCTTCTCTTTCTCTCAATCCAATTAGGGTTCTAAAAGGAGTGAAAGAGGCTTAGGGACATCCTATTTATAGAGTAGAAACTCCCAAAATAAGCCCCACTGAGATTAAGAAAGAAACCCATTGAAATTTGGAAAGTTTCCAAATCAAGATTTCTGTCGGTAGATTGGGGGTCGATGAGGGGGTCGGAGATCCCGTCAACCCCTGGTTCTAAGTTGTCTGACCCCCGGTTAGAAACTCAGGGTCTGAATTTTATATTGGGGATCCGACCCTGCCTAGATGGGTGTGCGACCCTCCCCCTATTTTAGTGTTTTTGGGTCAGTTTAATACCTGGGATCGTTATCTCCTTTACGCACTTGGTCCATTTGGCTCGACCATGATGGTTAGACCTGGTTCAAGGTGGTAAAACCAGGTTAGTTCGATACGGGTCTTACACTAGGTATGTAATTCGAACCATAAATCATCTAATTGAGACATGTAGTTGCATACTTAAATAGGGGTGGTCGACCACACCTCAGAATGTTGAGACCACTCGAATCTGAGACAAGTGGCACAGTTTTGAGACGTGTGGCCGACGGATCCTGTGACCCCATGTGCGGCCATACGATGGTATAATTGACTCCAAAATTAGGAAACCTTTCTAATCTGAAAGGGGATTCTTTCCTAATCAAAGTGGGACTTTATATGGATGTTTCCCTTTATATATAGGACGTCCCTTAGTCTCTTTCATTCTTTTAGAACTCAAACTGAAAGAGAAAAAAAGAGAGGAGGTAGAGAAGGAGAATTGAAGAGGAAAACTATGAGAATGAATTTCAGAGAGAGCTCTGATTCTTCAGCAAGTTTATGGTATGAAAATATCCCCTACATTAGTTGAATGTCTAGAATAGATCATGGTGGAAGTATTGATTCAAAGTAGGATCTCACCATGAGACCCATAGACCGAAACTCAAAGGAAATCCATGAAGAGTAGGTTAGAGTAGATAATTGTGAAAAATATGAAATTAAGGTAATAGATCAATCATAGGAAGGACCCTAGTGATAGTTCAAGTAATCAAATCATGAAGGGGTTAGACTGAGAATGAAAGTCGACCAAACACTCATGTGGTCGCAGCTATGGTCGACCACACGAGGCACATGTATCAACCACACGCCCTCAGGAAGTTTCTAGGGAGGGTGTGGTCGCATGATATGCAACCACACGTATCGTCCACACACCCTGTGGTCGCAAAACTGAGACCACAAGTGTAGCCACACCTGCGACCACTCAGCTTCTAGAGGTTTGATTGATTCCAAATGGGACATTTAAACATTTTAATTAATGAATATGAACTCTAACTTATAATCCATAAATTTATTAGGTTTCCAAGTGGTTCAAAAGTCATTTACAAAGCTTGCAAAAGGAACAACTATCAATCAAAGGTGAGGGAACAAGACCTAAACTAATTGAATAATAATAAATCGTTTACTTTATTGAGTCCAATGCCATGATTGATTCTATGCTTGTATGCTTGTATTTGCATCTCACATGTCATCCAATATTCCTGCTATTACTGTTCATGCATATTTAATTCTGTTTATTTATAACATGATGATGATGATGATGCTAGGAATAGGCATGTGAATGTATGTGTGTGGTTGATGTGTTGGATGCGAGTAGAGCATCAGGGGAAGGACGTGGCATGGTGGTCTTTGACATCATCACCAAACTCTAGCTTTAACTTTACTTAAGTCTTGCCCACTAACATCGTCGTATCGCTATTACTTTTGTAGAACTATTACACCGTAGGGCATCAGGGGAGGTGATCTCGGACCGTGTGGTCTCTGACTCTATCAGGGGGCCTTAGCTCTATCTCTATAGACGTATTAAGGGATGCTGGGGTGAGGCCTTGGATACACTACTTGGCATTAGGATTGGTTAGTTGCGAGCCTAGTTTGCAAGCCCTTGCCAATAGGGGCTTACGTGTTGGTATGGGTAGGGCATCAGGGGAAGTGTTGGCGGTGTTTGATCCGGACACTTTAGCTCTATCTCTATTCTATGGTGGGTGCATGTGGGATGGCAATGGTGTTTGATCCATTGGACGGATTCACACACTCGTGTATAGAGGTGCGGCGGCCACCAAACCTTTCTATCCACATTGCAAACTTAAAAACTAGACCAAAGATATGAATTGAATCCATGCATATGTTTGTTGCATTGTTTTGTTTGCTCACTGAGCCGTGATGTGTGCCCACCCTTTCTATGTCGAATATTTTTAATTATTGATGCAGGTCTTACTATTGAAGAATATATAAATGCGTCGACGTATGGATGCGTAGCTGCGATGGACGTAGAAGCCAAAGAAGATGTGCATGATTCGTCGTGTGAGTACAACCCATGTGTTTTTTATTAGCTTAGATGTTTAGTTATGCGAACATGTAATTGATTGTTTTACTTTATTTTATGTCTTGAGATATATTGGAGATAATTGGATACTTAATTATGCTATCACTGTCAGATACTCAATTTATTAGTATTAAAGACTTCCACTATCGTTTATTTACTCTGATTTTGCTTGTGGAATGTATCATGTTTAACCGAATGGGCAAGGCCTATACGAGATCCTGGTTGAACGTTGGTCTATGGACAGTTCATTACACCATTCTGGTTGGTTCAGAATTGGGGTGTGATAGCTTGGTATTAGTGCTCTCAGGCTTTGCTCTATTAAACCAAAATACTACCACAAGGGTCATGAACTGAGTTAGGATAAAAATTAAAAGTTGTAATAAGAACACACCATAATCACCTGTGTTGTATGAAACATAAACTAAGAAATAGAATAATGCACATATGTAAATGGAAAACTAATTTTATATATATATATATATATATATATATATATATATATATATATATATATATATATATATATATATATATATATAATGTACGTCTGAATCAGAGTACGGTCCATAACCCGGACAGTTACTCTATAATATAAAAGGAAAAAGAAATAAATGGTATCATGAAGCTGGGGGTGCTGGAGGAGGACGTGCCTCACGATCTCGATCATAGTCCTCAGCATATACTCTCGTAAGCCAAGCTACCTGAGTCTGAGTCACCTGGAGACTAGTTTCCAGATCTGCTATCCTCTTATCCATGGTATGATGAGCCTCTCAAATCTCATGTAGCAGTCCCATCATGTCATCTAGTGGTGGGCGCGAAGGACCAGTTGAGTGAGAAGGAGCTCGAGAAGGGCCAGCTCCAGTGGAATGTTGTTGTGATGGAGGAGGTATGGCATCCACATCCATGTACATCCGATCATCATCCTCCTTATCATCACTCTCGTGTGCCTCTGCTGCTACTACTGCTGCAGCCTCCGCATCTGCTATCGCAACCTAAGTGAGAGGACGTCTCATAGCATTTCTCTCCTCGTCACTGACCTGCACATCTCGCTTCCCCATCCTGCAGATGGCCTCCCAGTCAAGGTCAGTCAAAAAAGTGTCCTCGTGAATCCTCTCATCGACCAAGTCTACCTGTAGGCGAGTGAGTAGAGTGGTGATCAAACACCCATAGGGTAGGTTACCCACCAAACTAGGCGTCGTGCACGGTGCATGGTCTTGATAATGATATAAGGAAGGCAGATAGGCTGCCTAATGCAGATGAAGTACAAAAGATACTGGGTCAACTATGAAACCTTATCATAGTGTCCACTCTGGGGAATCAGGTTGTGCTGAATGATCTTGCAATACACTCAGGGCTCTGGACGTATGTTAATTGCCTTCATCTGCCAGCGATCATCCTAAAGAATTTGGTTATCAATTTCTGTGTGCATTCGCATGATAGGAACTGGGGTTCCTTGGGTGCGTAGTATACTAAGGGACCGTCATTTGAGATACCCAGGATATCAGCCAACTCTTGGCAGTTAAATGAAATCTCTACCCCTATAACTAAACTGGTGATCCTAAGCTCTCTGCCCCTATTTATATCCTTTGGGTCTCCCTCCACCTATAAATTACAATAAAACTATTTCACCAACTCAGGACAGGTGCAACCCTCATACAGAATCACAGGGAGCCAGTCTATATCACCAAATGCACCCTATACATTGAATAGGGCTAGGCTGGCCAAGTTGACACAACAACCCCCTTGCACCTTCTTGCGCTCGTACCAGGGATACTGTACCTCTATTTCAATGGACCTGAGTCAACGGGGATCGTGAACTCTGGGGACTTTAGTGCGAGCCATGTTGTCTGCAAGGGCATAGACCAACAAGCAACATATCAAATATAGTGAAAATTCAAAATTTTGGCATTATGACGGCGTAATTGGCCAAAAGTCTCATTCCCTCCCAAATGCTTGGACTAGAGGACTCACATATGTCATAAGCAATCACACAATGACCAATTTAGTAAGAAATTGCTATTAATTAAAACAAATTGAAGAAAATTTGAGAAATGGTAAAAATCCCCAAATTCTAGGTCAAAACATAAGTTTTCAATTGATTGACCCAAACCGACTGATGAAACCTAAATCTCTTAGAAAGCTTTTGTCCGTTGGGAGCCCAATAGCAAGGCTCATCAATAAAAATCAAATTTTTATGGATAAATCAAATTTAATTGGGAAAATATCGAAATGGGCGATGAAAACCTAGAATAAATCAACAAAAGAATAAATGGGAATGTAAAACTTCCCGTGGAGATAAGGAACCCGATGGTTGCTCGAGGAAAATTCACTCAAGGTGAATGGTCAGTACTGTATCAAGTCAGTGGAGGCGAGTTGAGTTGTGAACAGTAGAAGACAAAGATAAAATAAAGAAAATGGCTCGAAATCAGATTTTAAAAACCTGATTTGGTGTCGTGTGGTCGCAGAATTAGACCAAAAATGTGACCCCATGATTAACCACAGGCTCTCGGTGAGCTGACAGGGTTCGTGTGGTCGCAACCCTGTGGTCGCATATAGTGCGACCCTACCCATCGACCCCACAATGAAAATGCCCTGTTTTGACTGAATGACTTTAAAAATTGAAACTTTGCCTTATTTAATTGGAAATTAACATGAGATAACGTATATTATGCTTGCCTCATATGTTTCCTTGATTTTCAGACACTACCACCATCGAAAACAAGAAATGATTGGCTGTAGAGTAAGTAGAAGGAGACAGAATGTCAACCCATCTCCACCACCTATGGAAACCAATGACAATGAAGGTTAGCAAGGATAGGAAGGAAATATTGAAACTCAACATGCTATGCCTCAGAATGTTCACACCCAAGCCAACCCAACCAACTTACCTGCACCACCTACGGGTTTGGCTATGGTGGTGATGAGTTTGGCATAGCAAATACAGCATATACAACGTGCAAGCCAACATGCAAGCAGCTATGGGGATTGCTTTCCCAGTTGCAAACACAACACCTTTACCTGCGGGACAAGCTAGTACGGCACCTGGTGGTAGGAACACTATACCCCAAGCACCGCAAACACCAGCAGTACATGGCCAAGTACCAAATCCTGAAGCACCGCAAGACGGGAACAACCAAGGTAACTATCAGTACCAACCGCCTATGTATGGGGCATATGCACAGTATCAGCTTGATCACTCCAAACTGATCTAGCATTTCCTGAAGTTAAAGCCAAAGGAATTCATAGGCAAACCATCAGATCCGTTGTGGCCAGCTCACTAGATCGACGAAATGAAAATGAACTTTATGATGATGACTATAAATGAAGAAGATAAGGTATTATGTGCCACATTTATATTAAAAGGTGACGCACACTACTGGTGGAAATCAACTAGAAGTTATCTGCTAACAAAGCACCCCCAACTGACATGGGTAATTTATAAAGAAGCTTTCTTTGAGAAGTATTTTCTAAAGAGTTTCAGAGATCAAATGGACAAGGAGTTTCTGAGTCTGTATCAAGGACAGATGATTGTAGACGCATATTAACAGTGTTATGAGGAGCTATTTTTATTTGCTCCCTCTAGCATGCAGGAGGAAAATACTAAAACCGGAAGGTTCGTCATGGGACTTAGAGGAAGCATCCGTGAGCATGTATTAGGATTGGAAAAGAAGATTTATAATGAAGTTGTACAGATTGCTCGAGTACTGGAATCGAGCCAAAGGAAAAGTTATTTTGCTCAGAATAGGGGCATTAAAAGGCCTAATGGAAATACATATAACGGAGGGAACACCAAGACATTCAAACCCTTCCATACTCAAGGCTTTAATGTTGTAGCCAAGACTACCCCAATAGCCCAACCTCAACAGAAGCAAAGTAATGCTGGAGTCAAATGCTTCAATTGTGATCAAGTAAGATATTATTCAAGGGAGTGTCTTAAGCCAAGGAAGCAGCTACAGCAAGGAAAGGTTTATGCAGTTACTTCTGAGGATACTGCCGCATCGCCTGATGTAGTTACAGGTATGACCTGAACCTTTCATTTTCTACTACCTTGTGTGAGCATGTAGACTAAATTAAATCAAATCATAGGTATCGTACCTATTAATGGCTTACCCGCTGGAATACTCTCTGACTCTGGAGCTACTCATTCTTTTATATCTTTGTCGTTTGGAAAGAAGTTAAATCTATCCCTCAGATCTTTAGACTGCAAACTACTTGTACGATCACCTATGGGATTACAAGTGGAACTAGACAAAGGTTATGGACCATGTCCAATTCTTATCGGCGAGAAGATTTTGGAGGCAACCTTAATCCAACTCGAGATGGCAGACTTTGACGTTATCTTGGGAATGGATTGGTTAGCTCGGCACCCCGCAAACCTATTATGTGCAGAAAAAAACCTGACATTTAAAGACAAGGAAGGAGCAGAGTTTAGTTTTGTGGGAAACAAACTTCCTTGTAAACGAAAGCTCACCCTCTCTGCACTGAAGGCTAGAAAAATGCCTCGAGAAAGAGGGAATTGGGTACTTAGTGTTCGTGGTCGACCTCACTAAGGAAGCACCGTAAATTTTTTAATGTATTTCCTGAGAAATTGCCAGGATTGCCACCTGACTGAGCGACAGAGTTCGTTATAGATCTTATACCCGGAGCCGTACTAGTATCGAAAGCACCCTATCAAATGGCTCCTACTGAACTGAAGGAACTGAAGGTACAATTACAGGAGTTACTAGACAAGGGTTATATTAGACCCAACATATCACCATGGGAAGTGCTAGTATTGTTCGTGAAAAAGAGGGATGATAGCGTTCGACTGTGTATAGATTATCGGGAATTGAATAAGCTTACAATCAAGAATCGATACCCGTTGCCTTGGATCGATAACTTATTCGATCAGTTGCAAGGTACCAAAGTTTTCTCCAAAATTGATCTTCGGTCAGGAAACCATCAATTGAAGATTAAGGAAGGTGATATTCCGAAGACAGCATTCAGAACCAGACATGGACATTATGAATTTTTAGTCATGTCTTTTGGATTAACTAATGCTGTCACACCCCAATTCCGGCTGAACCTGAAGTGTGAGTGAACCGTCACTGAACCAACGGTTCACACCAGGATCTCAATAAGACCGTGTCCACTCATACAAACCATTGCACATAACCATAATCAGAATATAATTAAATACAGCGAAAATCTTAAATTAAATGAACTGAGTACTTCTCTTGATAAATAAATTATTCAATTATTCAAAATACCAAAACATAAATAATTATCCTTACATCTGAACTATAAATCCAACTGAAAATAAATAAAATAAACAAATCCAATATCCTAGAGGTACACGCAGAAAGGGCACTCGCATGAAGTGTCATGCTCGTCCTCCCCTGCTTGCACTTCCAAGGCAGCAACACCTCCATATACTAGAGCGTCCATGTAGTACTCCACAATGTAACCTGCATCAACATCTAAAAATAGTGTGTACATAAGGGTGAGCTCACAACTTAGCTCAGTAAGACAATCAGCCAATGCAACATATATCATGCATGAGTAACACATTCACATTATGGTCTGGTTTTAAGTTTGCAATGTGCTATAGAAAGGATTGGCGGCCACCACACACGAGTGTGTGAATCCACCCAATGGATCGAACACCACTATCATCCCACATGCACCCACCATGGAATAGAGATAGAGCTAAAGCGTTCGGATCAAACACCACCAACACTTCCCCTGATGCCCTACCCATACCAACACGTAAGCGCTTATTGGTGAGGGCTTGCAAACTGGGCTCGCAACTAACCAACCCTATATGTCATCATAGTAGGCCCTATCCCAGCACAGCTCCCTACAACATAGAGATAAAGCTAGAGTCTAGTGGCCAGGCCGGAGACCACAGTGCCATTTCCTCCCCCTGATACCCTACCCGCACCAAGCATGCTAAGGTAGAAACAGTACAAAAAGGTGCTAGTGTGAGGAATGATCCCAGACCCCAGGCCCTTCCCATTCTCCACACCAATGAAAACAATCACATGCCTAACAATCACATCCTAGCATAGCGAGTATGTATGAACAATATAATAATTGAAAGTAAAGATGACATGTGAGTATGCACAAATACCATTCCATAGAATCATAATTATTAACAACGTTTTACTGTTATTAAGTTATTAGGATTTAGGTCCGATTCCCATACCTAACGCTTGATTACTAACTTACTCCATGTCATAGAATCCAAACTCGCTATCACAAGGTCCTACACGATGTTAAGGTTAAATTAGAATAATTTTCTTACGTCGGTTGGAAAACCAACTGGGTCAAAAATACTCCCATAGTGCATACCGATGGCATGTACCAGTCGTGGCACTGTGGGGAAAGGTGCGACCGGTATGGTCGATCGGTCCCCACAGACCAGTCCCCGAGAGGTACCGATCGCATATGGTGCGACTGGTATGGTCGATCGGTATGCCTCCAGAAGACCATCAACTCGGTTTTCACCTTTTTTCGATCACCCCCTATTGATTCTAGGGTTTCTCCTATATATTCTAGGGCTGAGCAACAAGTTAGAATTGTTTCGTGTTCCATTCAAGTCTTAGTTTCGATGATCCTCGGCCTAGAACTTGAATCTAGGGTTTATCGACTGTATTAGGGTTTGACGGCTTTAAAGGTTTAGATCAATACCTCGCCTTGCATGGTATTGATCCATTTATGACTAACCTTCTATAACGCTTAACTTAGAGAGAAGCACTTACCGTTGGTTCACAAGTAGGGTGTTCTTCGTCCAACGGCAACGGTGGCTCCTCTCCCTCCTTCCTTAGCTCTTTCTCCTTCTTCGATCTCTTTCTCCTATTTAGGGTTTGTGAGGATCAATGAAAGAGTTTTAAGGAGGTTTAGGGGTCCTTAAATAGACTTGGATTGAGTTTAGGAAGTCCTGTTACATTAAGAAAGTCCTTAGGTTCGATATTTGGAAAGTGAGACCTGCAGAGATCCGTTTCCAGATCTAAGTAGTCTACCTGCGCAGACATACCGATCGACCGGTACCATCGATCGGTATGCAATATTTATCATACATTAAGGTCCGTTTCGTACCTGGTTGTCATCCGTTCGTCTCGTCTGGCCAGGTGATGATTGGAAGACCTATTACGACATGAATTAAAGGTTTAGATTGGGTTCATGGAGTACGGGTCTTACAACTCGCCCACCCTTAAAAGAAACTTCATCCCTAAAATTTGCATGTAGGATTTACATATAATGCCTAGTCAAAGCACTATGGGAACAAATCTGGAGAAAATTTTGGTACATCAATAAACTTAGGTATAAATCGGAAGATGTATGTAAGACTCGTAAGCCACGAACCCTGTCTAACCTTACATTTTTGTGTCGTGATCGATCTTCCCATCATAACCGGCTCAAGTGAATCAATTATGTGAAGAAACCACAAGGCTAGGTATGTAATTCGAACCAAAATCATCTAATTAGGAGCTTGTAGTCGCATTCCTAAATAGGTGTGGTTGACCACACCTCAGAATATTGAGACCACTCGAATCTGGGATGTGTGGTTGCAATTCTGAGTCGTGTGGTTGACGGATCCTACGACCCACATGCGACCACACTATGCTGAACCGACTTCGTGTTTAGGAAACTTTCCTAATTTAAGGAAGGGCTCTTTCCTAATTGAAGTGGGACTCTATATAGAGGTTTTCCTCTATATAAGGGATGTTTCTTAGTCTCTCTCACTCTTTTAGAACCCAAATTGAAACTCTAAACCTAAGAGGAAAAGAGAGAGAGGAAGAGAAGGAGAAGAAGGAGATTTGGAGAAGAAGGCTGAGAGGAAGGTTTTGTAAGAGAAGATTCTAGCTCCCTATAGCAAGCTTAAGGTATGGACTTGATTCCGTAGGCTAGATCAGAGAGGATAGGTTCCTTTTATCAAGTTGATATGTTGAATCTAATGTAACGATTTCAGTTATGGAATTTCTAAGAGAAACCATAAGAGAATAGGTTAAGGATAATGGTTAAAGAAATTATAAATAATGGCCACAGGATAATCATAGGATGAACCCAAGTGATGAGCCAAGGAATCAACTCAGGAAGAATTCGGATTGAAGATGAAAAATTGACTAAACATCATGTGGTCGCAGCCTGTGGTCGACCACAAGGTGACCAGAGGATCGACCATAGCTATTCGGGAAGCTTCCAGGAAAGGTGTGGTCGCAGGGTGTGGTCGCATATATTGCCACTACTGATCTGACCACACATTCGACCACACAATAACAGCAAGCATATTTTGAGACCAAACAAGGTTTTTGACTACTGTAACATGGTAAACTTAAACCCTAACTTACATACATTAATTGTTTAGGTTTCTAATAGATTCGAAGTGACTTCTAAAGCTTGAGAAAGGAACAAACATCAATCAAAGGTGAAGGAACAGAACCTATACTAATTGGCTAATAATAAGCTGTTTATTTTATTGAGTCCAATGCAATGATTGATTCTATGCTTGTATGTTTGTAATTTGCATCTCACATGTCATCCAATATTCCTGCTATTACTGTTCATGCATATTTATTCTTGTTTATTTATAACATGATGATGATGATGATGCTAGGAATAGGCATGTGATTATGTGTGTGTGGTTAGTGTGCTTGATGCGAGTGGAGCATCAGGAGGAGGACGTGACATTATGGTTCATCTTGATCACCAGACTCTAGCTTTATCTCTACTTAAGTCTTATTCACTAACATCGTCGTATTGCCATTATCTTAGCAGAAGTATTACGTCATAGGGTATCAGGGGAGGTGGTCTCGGACCGTGTAGTCTTCGACTCTGCTGGGGGGCCTTAGCTCTATCTCTATGGACGTATTAAGGGATGCTGGGGTGAGGCATTGGATACACTGGATGACATTTAGGATTGGTTAGTTGCGAGCCCAGTTTGCAAGCCCTCGCCAATAGGGGCTTACGTGTTGGTATGGGTAGGGCATCAAGGGAAGTTTGGCGGTGTTTGATCCGAACACTTTAGCTCTATCTCTATTCCATGGTGGGTGCATGTGGGACGGTAATGATGTTTGATCCATTGGACGGATTCACACACTCATGTATAAAGGTGCGGTGGCCGCCAATCCTTTCTATAGCATATTGCAAAATTAAAAATCAGACCAATGATATGAATTGAATGCACGCATATGTTTGTTGCATTATTTTGTTCACTCACTGAGCACAAGTTGGAGAACTGACCCTCGTGCACGTAATTCTTTTTAGTTTCTGATGTTGCAGGTGTTACGATTGAAGATTATATCGATGCACCAATGTATGGACAAGTGGTGGCTATGGATATGCAAGCTTTGGAGGACGAATAAGACTCGTCAAGCGAGTGTTTCAACTATGATTACGTTAAGTGGTTAACTTTTGTATTTTGATACTTGTAATATGTATTAAATATGTTTTGATTACTTGGAGATAACCTATTAAATATTTATTTTTCATGTTAGACCTCAGTTCATTATTAATAAGACTTTCGCTATTTATTTATTTACTCTGATTATTGTTGTGGAATGTGTATTTGGTTTGGATTATTGGCATGGTCTTGCGAGATCCTGGTTTGAACCGTTGGTTTTTATGACGGTTCATCACACCATTGGTTAGTCTAGAATTGCGGTGTGACAATGTACGTTTGAAATAATTAAACCTTTAACTATTCATTCAGTTCATATCTCTGTTCATATTGTCGATCATGAGGGTAACTTAGTATAGTATAATCAGGGCTAATTATAAAGGAACAACATCAGTATGAATGGAACCACATAATCATTACATATGCACATCCTCAAGGTTCACTTGGTTTAAATTGAGTTATCGATGTTGAATCGAAAAAAAAAGGTATCCTATCAAGGCATGATAGTTTAAAATCAGGTATGTCCATTATTAAGAAAGTCTTCTTCAATTTATCTATCCATTGTACTGGTTATAATAGATTTGATCCCTTTACTGAAAACATTCGGGGCTTCATCTTCAGAAAACATTCCTTAACCCTTGTCGGATCATTCCGCTATGGTGCAGCTATCCCATACATCGGTTGTTGATAAGGGTAACCACCTTGATATAATGTTTGTTGTGCACCAAGATTCTACACTAGGGTGTACGTTACTGGGACCTACTATATGGTAGGCACTGTGTTATGGCCAATGGGTGCTAGAGATACAATGTTGCTACCAACTGGTACCATACTTGGTCTGACCTGGAGGTGTCGGTATAGCATTGGCAACTTGGGTAGTGATTCCCATGGTAACTTGCATAGCCGGTAACATCTATTGTTTCTCTTGCTTTTTGTATGACTAAGTTCATTCCAACCGTGGCCAAGGCATTTGGTTGTCCAGGTAGATTTCCCGGAGTGGCCAAGTTGTTCACCCTTTTGATTTGCTCCAGTTTGATTATTATTATTTGGCATCTACTCAGATGGGTTCTCATTACTCATTCTCCACCTAGATGGCGGTGGGGTGGGGCTGTGGCCTCTTCTAAATGCTTAACAGAAGACGGATCAGCATGTGATGGATCTCACTCAGAGTCTCCACATCACCCAAGAGCATAGCTTTTTCTTCTTTTATAGTTACTCTTATTTTTGGTGTATAATCTCAGGGTTAGATTTTGTTCGTATTGTGGATTGCACCCTACATTATTTGTTTATCAGGATACATTTACAATTCTTTTTTTTTTCTGTCTGTGTATATATATGGTTCCACCATTAATTATGTGTATTAATATCTTTGTTAAGTTCCATCTCAACCAACACATGTGCTTATGATGTGTTTGTATTAAAACTTTTAAGTTTAACTAACTCAGTTCATAGACACAATGTGAATGTACTTAGGTTTGATTGGCAAAGCCTTAGTGCTCTAATACCAAATTGTCACACCCCAATTCTGGACAAACCAGAAGTATGAATGAATTGTCATATGAATCAACGGTTCACACCAAGATCTCGTAAGACTATGCCAACAATCCAAACCAAACATATTCTACATCACAATCATAGATAATAAAATAAATAGCGAAAGTCTTTATTAATAATGAACTGAGTATCTAATGTGATAATTAAATACTAAACCGGTCATCTCCAAGTAACCAAAACAAAAATATAACAAACTACTACAAATCCTATAAGTCAAATATGAAAAAATAGAACACTAGGCGTAACTCGGTGGAAACACTTGCATGATGAGTCATGCTCGTCCTCCATAGCTTACACGTCCATAGCCGCCATGTGTCCATACGTTAGTGCACTAATATAATCTTTCACAGTAACACTTGCAACATCATAAACTAAAATAATAGCATACGAGAGGGTCAGCTCTCCAACATTATCTCAATGAGTGAACAAAACAACACATAAACATATGCATGCAGTCAAATTCATATCTTTGGTCTGGTTTAAGTTTGCATCTGTGCTATAGAAAGGATTGGCGGCCACCACACCTCTATAGATGAGTGTGTGAATCCGTCCAATGGATAAAACACCATTGTCGTCCCATATGTACCCACCATGGAATAGAGATAGAGCTAAAGTGTCCAGATCACATACTACCAACACTTCCCTTGATGCCCTACCCATACCAACACGTAAGCCCCTGCCAGCGAGGGCTTGCAAATTGGGCTCGTAACTAACCAAGCCTAGATATCATCATAATTTATATCCAAGTCCTTACCCCAGCATCCCTCAATATGCCCATAGAGATAGAGCTAGAGTCTAGCGGTCAGGATGAACCATAATACCGTATCCTCCCCTGATGATCTACGACATACTAGTTCCACTAAGGTAACGGCGATATGATAATGTCAGTAGGTAGGACTGAGTAGAGATAAAGTTAGAGTCTAGTGGCCAAGTTAAACCACAATACCATGTCCTCCCCCTGATGCTCCACTCACATCAACACACTAACCACATACACAAGCACATGCCTATCCCTAGCATCATCATCATATCATAAGTGAACAGAATTAAATATGCATAAGCAGATATATAACAAGTATTAGATGACATGTGAGATGCACAAATAATCATACAAGGCATGGCATCATATTTGATAACAGAAAATAAAGTAAAAGGGTAGCTTGTTATTAGCCTTTTAGTTTAGGTCTTGTTCCCTCACCTATGATTGATGTTTGTTCCCCTTCCAAGCTTTGAAAATTACTTTGAACTAGTTGGAAACCTAAACAATTAATATATTTAAGTTAGGGGTTAATTTTCTCAAGTTACAGTAGTCGAAAATCTTGTCTAGTCTCCAAAATATGCTTCCTGTTATTGACTGGTCGACTCTGTGGTCGACTCAATGGTCTCAATATATGTCGACCACACATTGTGTCGTCGACTTAGTGGTTGCATATATTGTCGACCACACAAACGACCGCACAAACCCTGGTCCCTTCCCGAGAGTCTGTGGTTGACTCACTAGTCACACTATGGTCTCACACTATGGTCGACCAGTGCTACGACTACACAGCCTTTAGGTGATGATTCAGGCTTGGGCTTCGGTCCGATCCTTTGGCTCGATAATGGGATCCATCCTATGTTCATTCTACGGTCATTATCCATTATTTAATTCATTCATGCACCCCCAATCATTATAGTCCCCATTATGAACTTATCAATAACATTTTAGGATTGAAAGCATAGTTTAGATCTGATTTCCTTGCAACAAAAATCCTAAATCCATAATTCTACTATAACCTAGCCTTCTACGGAGTCAAGGTACTTACCGTTGATCCTCGTTGCGGTCAGTTAAAGTTCCAATGCCAACTCCTCTGCCTGCAACTCCCTTTCTCCTTCCTTCAAGCCTTTATTCTCTCTAAGTCTCCTTCTTCTTCTCCTCTTCTTTCTCTCTTAGTTCTAGGGTTTGGGAATAAGCAAAAAAGTAAAATAGAATAGAGGGACATCCTTTATATAGAGAAAAAACCTTCATATAGAGTGTCCTCTCAATTAGGAAAGAGTCCTCCTTAAATTAGGAAAGTTTCCTAAACACAGAGGGTTCTGGGCTTTACCGGTAGACTCTGCGGTTGCATAATCTGTCGACCACACAAATCCTGAACAGTTGACCACGTAAATCCAAATTTGACCGGTCAACCACACAGTCGACCATATAACCAAATTTTACTAGTTTGACTGTTTTGATTGACTGCTTCCATACAAACTAAAACAATCAACCACACAAACTAAATTTGACTTGTTGCTTACCTAGTTTTGTGATTTCTTCATACAATTGGTTCACTTGAGCCAGTTATAATGGGAAGACCAATCACGACACGAGAATATAAGGTTAGATTAGGTTCGTGGCATACGGGTATTACATTAAGTAAGCGGTCCAATACTTCTAAGACCTCAGGTCCAATAACTTTCCCTCCTACCAAGAGCGTGGCAGCCACGCCACAGCATTGGCCCCACTTTTGATCGAAGGTAATTACTCTCCCAAGCCTCAGAGATAGACAAGGTAGTTTACAGATCTTGGTTTTCCCAGGGAGCTTATCATGGCGAAGATGATGAAGATCGGGAAGCTGAAGGCCCTTGAACCCATCTTGTTGCCGATCCCACTGCCTATTAATTTTCGTTACAACTGGTACTATAAGTTCCACAACTAGCATGGGCATGACATTGAATATTGCTATACTTTAAAGAATGCCTTGCAGGATGCCCTAGAGGCTGGATAATATGCGATATAGAATATGCAAGCATTGCTCACAAGAACCCACTCCCCCAACATTCGATCAACTACATCAAAGAAGAAGATATTTTGTTTCATCCTTCTAGTTTCACCATCTTTTGTGATGATCGTAGCACAGTTTTGGTTTCACCAGTTTTTGGTTCGGATGTAAGGAGCACGTCTCTTCAGTCTATTTCACCCAGTTATGGTTTCTCCAGTCTAGGTACTTTCTTCAACTAGACATGATGTTGGTTAATCACGAAATAGAGTACGATATTGAGGTCTACTTCCCAAAGGACATAGAGGGCATGGTTACTAGGTTAAAGAAAGAAGAATACATGATCATCTACATTGAAGATGAAGAGCAAGTGGCCCATGTGACCAACAAGTTCAACCATCTGGAGGTCTACATCCCAGGTTACGATGATTCACCAGTCGCTGAGATCAGGACCTGTAAGACTTTCAAGCCTTCAAAGTTTATGGTAGAAAGGAGGGTGGCCTATGGTACATGGACCATGTTGAAATTGCTAGCACCTTAGCGGGGGCACGGTGGTCCATGGGAGTAGTGCTGGGGATCTCTACTGGGGTGCAGCTCTATTTACTTTTATACACATGATCAACATATGTGGTGTCATTTTCCTGCTTCTGCACCCTTGCTAGTAGGGGTTTAGGTACTGGTATAGACTCACACTCCCTCGGTTTGGGACCTTCTAGGGGAATTAAATCTGCCTGGGGTCCTCGACGTTAGATGCGGTCTATGGTGGGAGGTGACAAGCCTGGAGGTCTGGGACCTATCGAGGGGTTCCCTTGTAGAAGTCGTTTAATTGTTCGGGACAGTGTATTCTTCTTCTACCTTGTCGGTATATGAGAGTTGGAGGCTAAGGGACTGTAGGCAGGACCAAAAGCACTAGCCGAATCTCAATTAGATACCAAGTAGAAACATTACCTAGAGACTTATAATAATGAACTGCATTTACATTTCATT
This sequence comes from Protea cynaroides, assembly GCA_028583415.1. Lineage (NCBI taxonomy): Eukaryota > Viridiplantae > Streptophyta > Magnoliopsida > Proteales > Proteaceae > Protea > Protea cynaroides. The sequence continues at coordinate 41,745,268 of CM053274.1, read as the reverse complement.
GTATGATTCATGTATGTGATACCTGATTTCTCACTAAGCTAGGATGGGAGCTTACCCTCATATCGATACTTCTTTTTAGATTCTGATGTACGTGATTACTCTGTGGCTGATTTTATGGAGTCATCACTGGCAAGTGATGCCGTTAGGGTTGTGGACTTTGGTGGGGAGCACAGCAAGGGCTACACCTGTAGCACTTGCGTTTACGCATGACGCAGCCCTTTCCTTACTCTTTCTTCCTGTTACTTTCAAATTATTTTGTAGATAGATAGTGTGATCTATCTAAACACTATACACGATTTATTCCTTTTTTATTTGGCTATGTGTATATGGGATACAGGATTATTTTGGTTGAAACGATGATATGTAAAGCATAATTAACTTTATTATGATGTGATATTACTTAGTGGGCGTCTATCATTTATTAATGCTTCCGCTATTATTATATTTTCTCTTTTTTGTTATAGTTATTGCTTGTCTAGACTGTAGGGTTTGTATGATAGATCACTATGTTGTCAACTACTGGAAGTATTTGAGTTATCTTGTTATCTTATGGGTCGACTCAGATATCACACCCGATTCCTAGAATTTATTGTGATAGTTTTAGTCATTTCAAACGTGAAATCTTTAAAAACACCTTATCTCCCACAATAGATTCAATGTCCTTCCTTCTAACATTAGAGTTGCTCTTCTGATGAGTTTGTGCTGCTTTGATTCTTTATCTGATCGGATTAACTTCTTGACAAGTCTCTTGGACGAAGTCTGGTCCGATGATTCTCCTTTCACCAACTTCTTCCCAATACAAAGGAGTTCGGCATCTCCTTTCATATAAGGCTTCATATAGAGCCATGCCAATACTAGTTTGGTAGCTGTTGTTGTAGGCGAACTCCATCAAAGGCAAATTCTCATCCCAAGCTCCTTTGAAGTCGATGGCATAAGCACGGAGCATGTCTTTTAAGATTTGAATCGTCCTTTCTAATTGACCGACAGTCTAAGGATGGAAAGTTCTACTGAATTTCAGTTCAGTACCCATTGCATATTATAGACCTTCCCAAAACTTAGAGGTGAATCTTGGATTTCTGTCTAACACTATGCTTTGCGGCACGCCATACAAACAAACTATTTGATTCACATATAGTCTAGCCAGTCTATCCATGGTATACTGAGGCCTTATTGCTATGAACCTTGCCATTTTGGTAAACTGGTCAACAATTACCCATAAGGCATCTACCACTCTGGGCATCAAAGGTAGGCCGGTGACAAAGTCCATGGTAATATAGTCTCATTTCTGTCTGACTGCTTTCACCTATTGGAAAGTTAAACACTTGTATACAAAACTTGCTACATCTGCTTTTATTCCTCTCCACCATATGATTTTCTTTAAGTCATGGTGTAAGACCCACACTCCATGAACCCGATCTAAACCTTTAGTTCATGTCGTAACAGGTTTTCCAATCATCACCGGGCCAGACGAGACGAGCGGATGACAACCAGGTATAAAAATGGACCAGAATTAGGAATGATATTTTCATACCGGTCGATGGTACCGGTCTATGGTACCAGTCGATTGTCGACCAGTATGGCCTACGCAGACTTAGATCTGGAAAAGGATCTTTGTGGGTCCCACTATCCAAATTTCAAACCGAAAGACTTTCCTAATATTAGGAGGCTTCTTAAACCTAACCCTAGCCTATATAAGGACCCTTAAACCTCCTAAAACCTCTTCCATTAATCCTCACAAACCCAAGAGAGGAGAAAGAGGTTGAAGAAGGAGAAGAAGCTAGGAAGGAGAGGGAAGAGCTACCATTGTCGTTGGACGAAGAACACATTACGACGAACCAACGGTAAGTGCTTAAACCTTCCTTTACTTTAATTGTTTTAGGATGGTTAGTCATGTTTGGATCAATACCATGCAATGCAAGGTATTGATCTAAACCCTATTTTGTCGTCAAACCCTAATCTAGTCCGTAAATCCTAGATTCAAGTTCTAGGTTGAAGATCATCGAAACTAGGACTTGGATGGAGTTGGAAACAACTCTAACTCGGTCCTCAGACCTAGAATGTGTAGGAGAAACCCTAGGATCAATAGGGGGTGACCAACGAAAGGCGAGAACCGGATGTATGGTCTTTCGGAGACATACCCGTCACACCATATGCGACCGGTACTGCGACCGGTACCTCCCGGAGGCTGGTCTCTGTGGACCGGTCGACCATACCGGTTGCACCTTTTCACACAGTTCCATGAACGGTACTGCGACTGGTATGCTCTGTGAGGAGTGTTTTTGACCCAGTTGGTTTTCTGACCAACGTAAACCCTAAGAAAACTATTCTAATTTAACCCTAACGTCGTGTAGGACCTTGTGATAGCAAGTTTGGACCTTGTGTTGCGGAGCAAGCTATCAATCAAGCATCAAGTAAGGGAATCGGACCTAAACCCTAATAATTAATAATAGTAAAATGTTGTTAATAACTATGTTTCTGTGGACTGATGCTTGTGCATACTCGCATGTCATCTTTTACTTTCAGTTATTATTATTGTTCATGCATACTCGTTATGCTAGGATGTGACTATTAGGCATGTGATTGTTTTCGTTGGTGTGTGGAATGGGAAGGACCGAGGGTTTGGGATCATTCCTCACACTAGCACCTTTTCCTATCGTTCTGTCTTAGCATGCTTGGTGCGGGTAGGGTATCAGCAAAAGGAAGTGGCACTGTGGTCTCCAGCCTGGCCACTAGACTCTAGCTCTATCTCTATGCCGTAGGGAGCTGCACTGGGATAGGGCCTACTGTGATGACATATAGAATTGGTTAGTTGCGAACCCAGTTTGCAAGCCCTTGCCAATAGGGGCTTACGTGTTGGTATGGGTAGGGTATCAGGGGAAGTGTTGGCGGTGTTTGATCCAGACGCTTGAGCTCTATCTCTATTCCATGGTAGGGTGAATGTGGGACGACAGTGGTGTTTGATCAATTGGGCGGTTTTACACACTCGTGTATAAAGGTATGGTGGCCGTCAATCCTTTCTATAACACATTGCAAACTTAAAACCAAATCATAATGTGAATGTTACTCATGCATATGTTTGTTGTATTGTCTGATTGTCTTACTGAGCTAAGTTGTGAGCTCACCCTCGTGTATACACTATTTTTAGATGTTGATGTAGGTTATACGGTGGAGGATTACCTGAATGCTCTGACATACGGAGGTGTGGCTACTTTGGACGTACAAGTAGGAGAAGACGAGCATAACGCTTCATGCGAGTGCCCTTTCTGCGTGTACCTCTAGGATTTGTTTAGTTTATTTATTTATTTTCAGTTGGAGATACAATTGATGTAAGGATATTTATTTACATTTTGATATTTGAATAATTAGATATTTTATTAAATTTATCAATAGATCACTCAATTTATTTTATTTATGACTTCCGCTGTATTTTATTATATTCTGATTGTGGTATGTGCAATGGTTTGTATGAGTGGACACGATCTTATTGAGACCCTGGTGTAAACCGTTGGTTCAGTGACGGTTCACTCACACTTCTGGTTCAGCCGAAATTGGGGTATGACAACTTGGTATCAGAGCACTTAGGCTCTATCCAACATACCATATTTGCACTTAATTGAGTCGATGAACTGAAATAGGAAGAATTTAAAAGTCTTAATAAGAACACACTCTAAGCACTTGTTTGATGCTTAAGACTAAATATGAAAGAGCACAATGTACTATACTAAAGGTAGAATTAATAAATAGACATGCTCTAGATAGGAACCTTAATGACAAGTGAGAAAAAAATCATAAACATCAATTAAATTAAAATGGAAACTGTATCAAGAGTTAATGGTGCTACAGGGTACAGTCCACAAGCCGGACAGTTACCCTGTTATAATAAAAACCATGCTGTAAGGGAGAGAAAGTGAGAGATCTATCATGGGGATGGGGGCATAGGAGGAATAGGGTCAGTGATGTCATAGTCATGCTCATAAGCTACCCTGAGCCAGTGTACCTGCTCCTGCGTGACTCTGAGGCTGCGAGAAAGGCGCCTTAGGTCACGACTCTTCTCACGCTGGGCATCCCGAATCTCCATAAATATACCCATCACGGTATCGGGAGAAGGCTGTGATGGTCCCGCTATAGGTATGGGTTGTGGTGTCAGTGCTGGAATGTCCTCCATCTGATCATCATCACCTTCACCATTATCCCCTGCCTCTTCTGCATGAGCCGCATTGGCTACTGCTGCTGCTGCTGCCGCTGCTGCTATCCTCCTGAGCGGATGAGGACGAGCCTCTAACTCCTCATCACTGATGGGCAGATTGTCCATCCTCATCCGGACAATGGCATCCCAGTCATGTCTGAGGTCATAGTGTCCTCGACTGCAATCTCATCCCTCATGACCACTCGAAGGCGCTACAGGAGTGTAGTGATAAGCCGGCCATATGGAAGGTTGCTTATCTGGTTGGGGATGGTAGCCTAACGCATGGTCCTGATGATAATATAAGGAAGACAAACCCGTTCCTTAGTGCAGACACAATAAGTCAGGTACTGGGTGAGCTGAGATAACTCACTATAGTGGTCGCTCTGAGGGACAATATTATGCTGGATACCGATTGGTAGTGATACTGTACCCCCAGCACATGTTAATCGTAACACAGTGCCTACCATACAACAGGTCCCAATAATGCACACCCCAGTATAGAAGCTTGGTGCACAACAAGCAGTTTATCAAGGTGATTACCCTTATCAACCACCGATGTATGGGATAGCTGCATCATGGTAGAATGATCCAACAAGAGTTGAGGAATATTTTCTGATGATGAAGCTTCAAACGTTTTCAGGGAAGGATCAAATCTATTGTGGCCATATAACTAGATAGGTTTATATAGGATGCAGTGCATTATTGACTTGCTCTTATGATTATAGAGGATGCACATACCTAGTTTTTAAATTCTCAATTCAACCTGTCAATTGGAGTTATAGATATTGTTTCTTTAGTATTAGTCCTGATTATACCAATCTGAGCCACTCTCATGATCGACAACATGAACAGAGATATGAACTGAATGAACAGTTAAATGTTTAACCATGTTGAGTGGACATCTTTTTGATTTTATACCTGATTTATTGATGTACCAAAACTTCTCTAGATTTACTCTTGTAGTGCCTTGACCAATAGCACTATATACTCGATAGAACCGGTAACCATGAGGTGAAGAACTGTAAAACCTCTATTTCCATATATTTGGACCATCGTGCACTTAACGACTTTTGGATGATGGTTGGATTACCATAGATTTACTCCTAATCCTTTAAACCTAAGTTCACTAGATAAAACAAGTGTTCTTTATCATACTAAATTCGAAAGAAGGAAATCAATTACTTTTGGATAAACATTTTGATTCTTATATTCCTCGACTTCCATTGATAAGATGTTTAGTTAATAAGGGAATTATTGGAAGGAAATGATTAAATTCATATTAGATTCTATAGCCAAGGAACCTCAGATGAAGTAATGGAGGATCTGTTTCGAGATTGCTGAATGGATGGATATGAGTCATGTCTATAAAAGAGTGCATGAGCTAAAAGTGAGAACTATCAAGAGTAGCTAGTAAAGAAATAGATAGCATATTGCTTAGGAAGCGAAAGCTGATCCTTTCTTCCCTAAAAGATAAGAGATGCTTAGAGAAGGGAGGAGTGGGGTACCTAGTGTCTGCGGTCGACATCACTGCATAGGTACCAAAGATGGAAGATCTAGATGTGGTATGAGAGTTCCCAGATGTATTTCTAGAAGACCTACCCAGACAGGGCTATAGAGTCCGTGATAGACCTCATGCCAGGGTCGGCGTCGGTGTCTAAGGCACCGTACAGGATGGCCCCTCCTGAGTTAAAGGAGTTGAAAATCCAATTACAAGAACTACTAGATAAGGGTTTCATACGACCAAGCCTATCGCCATGGGGAGCACCTGTTTTGTTGGTCAAGAAGAAGGACGGTACGTACGATTATGTATCGACTATCGAGAGTTGAACAAGTTAACTATTAAGAATCGACATCCTTTGCCTAGGATCGATGATTTGTTCGATCAGTTGTAGGGTGCAAAGATTTTTTCAAATATTGATCTTAGATCAGGGTGTCACCAATTGATGATCAAGGCAACAGATATTCCGAAGACTACTTTTAGGACAAGGTATGGGCATTATGAGTTCATTCTAATGTCCTTCGGGTTGACTAACGCTCCAGCGTCGTTCATGGAACTGATGAACCGAGTGTTTCATGACATGTTGGATACTTCGATCATCATATTCATTGACGACATATTGGTCTACTCAAAGGACAATGAGACTCATGCAACACATTTGAGAGCAGCCCTACAACGGCTGAGAAGGGAGAAGCTTTACGCCAAGTTCAAGAAGTGTGAATTTTTACTGAAGGAAGTGGCCTTCTTAGGTCACGTAGTATCTATAGACGGTATCAAGGTAGATCCAAGCAAGATCATAGCTATAGTAGGATGGGATGCACCGAAATCAGTTGCGGAGATTTGTAGTTTCCTTGGATTGGCTGGTTACTATAGATGATTCGTGGAAGGCTACTCAAGGATCACCGTTCCACTTACCAAACTAACCAAGAAAGGAGAAAAGTTCATATGGACAAATGAGTGTGAGAAGGCTTTTAGACTTTGAAGTCAAGACTAGTCTCTGCACCTATCTTGACCATCCCAGTACCAAGCTTGCCATTTACCTTATATACGGATGCCTCAGGGTTAGGTCTTGGATGTGTGTTGATGTAAGGAGAACAGGTGATTGCCTACGCATCAAGACAGTTGAAAGAGCACGAGAAGAACTATCCTACGCATGATCTGGAGTTAGCAGCGGTCATTCACGCAATCAAGACTTGGTGGCACTACCTTTATGGTGAAAAGTTTCAGATTAAGTCGGATCACAAGAGTTTAACTTACCTTTTTACTCAGAAGGACCTGAATATGAGACAAAGGAGATGGCTGGAACTATTAAAAGATTATGATTGTGACATCCAGTACCATCCGGGTAAGGAAAACGTTGTGGTTGATGCCTTAAGTAGAAAGTGGGCATTGAAACCTGAGGCAGGACCTAGTACAAATGCTGCACTGTGTGCTACAGCCTCAGGCTCAATAGAGAATGATAAAGAGTATATATTAGAGACTGCAGGAGATCCAGTAGAATAGGGCTAATTCATAAGTTCACATTGATGTTCGCAGCCTTGAAAATCTCATTGGATCTAATAGATGAGGTCAAAGTAGCAATCCTACAGGATCCACACCTCAAGACTGTGCAAGAAGATCTAGAGAAGGGTAAAAGCAACCCTGACTTTACCTTGGATTCAGACAAGGTACTCAGGTATCGTGGATGATTATGTTATGACAGAAGCTCATTACACCCCATATTCGGTACATCCAGGAAGCACCAAGATGTACCATGATTTAAGAAGAATATATCGGTGGAGGGGAATGAAAGTGGATGTAGCTCGATTCGTGTTCCAATGTCTAAATTGCCAGCAAGTTAAAGCTGAAAGGCAGAGACCCGTAGGTTTACTACAACCACTATCGAAGCCAACATGGAAGTGGGATTGTATCACAATGGATTTCGTCACTTGCCTACCCTTGACACCAAGGTCAGTGGATGCAGTATGGGTTATAGTCGATCGACTTACTAAGACAGCTCGATTCATCACTGTCAGACCTCAGTATACCATGGAGAAGCTGGCCAAGCTATATGTGGATAATATAGTCAGACTTCATGGCGTCCCAGAAAGTATAGTATCTGACAAAGATTCCCATTTTACATCAAAGTTCTGGGAAGGATTACAGAAAGATATGGGAACCAAGTTGAAGTTTAGCATAGCTTTTCATCCTCAGACTGACGGGTAGTCAGAAAGAACTATTCAAATCTTGGAAGATATGCTCAAAGCATGTGCCCTAGATTTCAAAGGAGCTTGGGACAAGAAGCTATTGCTCATCAAGTTTGCTTATAATAATAGTTACCAGGCTACGATCCAAATGGCTTCATATGAGGCACTCTATGGGAAGAACTTTCGTACACCTCTATTATGGAATGAGGTGGGAGAAAAAAGGATTGTAGGACCGGAGTTCGTCGAAGAAACTTGTCAAGTGATTGATCAAATCAAGGAAAGAGTGAAGACAGCTCAAGTTTGACAAAAGCACTATGTAAATAACCGACGTCGAGATCTGGAGTTTGCAGTGGGTGACAAAGTGTTCTTGAATATATCACCTGTGCGAGGTCTGAAACGGTTTGGTAAGAAGGGGAAGCTATGCCCCAGGTATATGGGACCATACGAGATTTTGACCAGACGTGGCAATGTGGCATATCAACTGGCTCTACCACCGTCGATGTCAAGCATTCATGATGTGTTCCATGTTTCCTTATTGAAGAAGTACGTCAGGGATCCATCGCACATCTTGACAGCAGACCCACCAGACTTGACAGAGGACTTGACATTTGAAGTGGTACCTGTGATGTTCATAAGTCGAAAGGTACAACATCTCCGAAGCAAGGATATCCATTATGTGAAAGTGCATTGGAAGAGCCAAGATGTAGAAGAAATTACTTGGGAGGAAGAGAACGCAATGCGAAAGGAATATCCTAACCTTTTTGACGACCAAGGTACGATCAAATTTCGAGGCCAAAATTTATTTTAAGGGTGGGGGAGTTGTGAACCAACATGCAAATTTTGGGGATGAAATTTCTTTTAAGGGTGGGGGAGTTGTAAGACCCGCACTCCATGAACCCGATCTAAACCTTTAGTTCATGTCGTAACAGGTTTTTCAATCATCACCGGGCCGGACGAGACGAGCGGATGACAATCAGGTATAAAAACGGACCAGAATTAGGAATGATATTTTCATACCAATTGATGGTACCGGTCTATGGTACCGGTCGATGGTCGACCGGTATGGCCTGCACAAACTTAGATCCAGAAAAGGATCTCTACGGGTCCCACATTCCAAATTTCAAACCGAATGACTTTCCTAATGTTAAGAGGCTTCCTAAACCTAACCCTAGCCTATATAAGGACCCTTAAACCTCCTAAAACCTCTTCCATTAATCCTCACAAACCCTAGAGAGGAGAAAGAGGTTAAAGAAGGAGAAGAAGCTAGGAAGGAGAGGGAAGAGCCGCCATTGCCGTTGGACGAAGAACACATTACCACGAACCAACGGTAAGTGCTTAAATCTTCCTCTACTTTAATCATTTTAGGATGGTTAGTCATGTTTGGATCAATACCATGCAAAGTGAGGTATTGACCTAAACCTTATTTTGCCGTCAAACCCTAACCTAGTCGGTAAACCCTAGATTCAAGTTCTAGGTTGAAGATCATCGAAACTAAAACTTGGATGGAGTTGGAAACAACTCTAACTCAGTGCTTAGACCTAGAATGTGTAGGAGAAACCCTAGGATCAATAGGGGGTGACCGACGGAAGGCAAGAATCGGATGTATGGTCCTCCAGAGACATACCGGTCGACCATACTGATCGCACCATATGCGATCGATATTGCGACCGGTACCTCCCAGAGGCTGGTCTGTGGGGACCGGTCGACCATACTGGTCGCACCTTTCCCCATAGTGTTGCGATTGGTACTGCGATCGGTATGCTCTGTAAGGAGTGTTTTTGACCCAGTTGGTTTTTCGACCAATGTAAACCCTAAGAAAACTATTCTAATTTAACCCTAACGTCATGTAGGACCTTGTGATAGCAACTTTGGACCTTGTGAGGTAAAGCAAGCTATCAATCAAGCCTCAGGTAAGGGAATCGAACCTAAACCCTAATAATTAATAACAGTAAAACGTTGTTAATAACTATGTTTCTATGGACTGATGTTTGTGCATACTCGCATGTCATCTTTTACTTTCAGTTATTATTATTGTTCATGCATACTCGTTATGCTAGGATGTGACTATTAGGCATGTGATTGTTTTCATTGTTGTGTGGAATGGGAAGGGCCGAGGGTCTGGGATCATTCCTCACACTAGCACCTTTTCGTATCGTTTTGTCTTAGCATGCTTGGTACGGGTAGGGTATTAGGGGGAGGAAGTGGCACTGTGGTCTCCGGCCTGACCACTAGACTCTAGCTCTATCTTTATGCCGTAGGGAGTTGCGCTGGGATAGGGTCTACTGTGATGACATATAGGATTGGTTAGTTGCGATCCCAGTTTGTGAGCCCTCGCCAATAGGGGCTTACGTGTTGGTATGGGTAGGGTATCAGGGGAAGTGTTGGCGGTGTTTGGTTCGGACGCTTTAGCTCTATCTCTATTCCATGGTAAGGTGCATGTGGGACGACAGTGGTGTTTGATCCATTGGGTAGCTTCACACACTCGTGTATAGAGGTGCGGTGGCGGCCAATCATTTCTATAGCAAATTGTAAACTTAAAACCAAACCATAATGTGAATGTTACTCATGCATATGTTTGTTGCATTGTCTGATTGTCTTACTGAGCTAAGTTGTGAGCTCACCCTCGTGTATACACTATTTTTAGATGTTGTTGCAGGTTATACGGTGGAGGATTACCTGAATGCTCTGACGTATGGAGGTGTGGCAGCTTTGGACGTGCAAGCAGGAGAGGACGAGCATGACGCTTCATGCGAGTGCCCTTTCTGCGTGTACCTCTAGGATTTATTTAGTTTATTTGTTTATTTTCAATTGGAGATACAATTGATGTATGGATATTTATTTATGTTTCGATATTTGAATAATTGGATATTTTATTAAATTTATCAATAGTTCACTCAGTTCATTTTATTTAAGACTTTCGCTGTATTTTATTATATTTTGATTGTGGTTATGTGCAATGGTTTGTATGAGTGGACACGGTCTTATTGAGATCCTAGTGTGAACCGTTGGTTCAGTGACAGTTCACTCACACTTTTGGTTCAACCGGAATTGGGGTGTGACACATGGTACATTTTTGTACTTCCTGGATGAGCTGAATAGGGAGCATTGTGGGCTTCCCTCAAGATCCTTTCTTTAATGTCCTCAGCTGTTGCAGGAATACAAAGTCTTCCTTGAAATCTGAGTGCATCATCACCTAAAAGAGTAAAGTCAGGGTCAAATGTTACTTTCTGTAAGTATTTTTTCAGTGTTCTAGGGTAAGGGTTCATCGGTAGCTCCTTCATTATCTCTGTAACTAGCTCTGCTTTTATTTGTAAAGTTGCAAAAAGAGTTACAAGTTCACAAATTACCTTACTTCCTAGGGATGCTTCTGACATATCAGGTTTCTTCCGTGTCTTCTTGTAAGTGTTAGTCCATGTTGTCTGTACTGAAACATGTTTGGTTTCTTCTTCTGGTCTAGTCAGGCTCTTTCTATTCAAGGCATCAGCTACAATGTTAGCCTTTCCTGGGTGGTATAAAATCTCACAATCATAATCTTGTAACAATTCAACCCATCTTCATTATCTCATGTTCAACTCCTTTTGAGTAAACAAGTAGGTAAGGCTTTTATGGTCGGACCTGATTTGAATTTTCTCGCCATATAAGTAATGTCTCCATGCCTTGAGAATGAAGACTACTGTTACTAGCTCTAAGTCGTGTATGGGGTAGTTTTCTTTGTGTTTCTTTAATTGTCATGAGGAATAAGCTATGACTTAGTCTCCTTGAGCACACATCCCAAACCTAGCTTGAAGGCATCAGTATACAGATTAAAAGGTTCATCTGGCTTTGGAATGGTCAACATGGGGTTGAGAACAATCTATCCTTCAACATTTTAAAAATTCTCTCACATTGTCTGACCAAATGAAATTTTCTCCTTTCTTAGTCAACTTAGTCAAAGGTACGGTGATCCTGGAGTAATACTCCAAAAACCTTCGGTAGTACTCGGCTAATCCCATGAAACTGGGAATCTTAGTAACCATCTTGGGTGCTTCCCAATTTATGATAGCATCAATTTTATTGGGATCCACTTTGATTCCTTCTGCTAATCCTAAATGACCTAGGAATGCCACTACATTCAGCCAGAAGTCACATATCTTAAACTTGGCATAGAGTGTCTTCTCTCTTAACCTTTGCAATGCTTAACGCAAATGCACCTTGTGTTCCTCTTCATTTTGAGAATAGATTAGAATATTGGCAATGAAGATTATGACAGAGGTGTCTAACATATCATGAAACTCTCGGTTTATGAGTTACATGAACGGTGCAAGAGCATTGGTCAATCCAAATGACATGACTAGGAACTCTTAGTATTCATACCCAGTTCAAAAAGTTGTCTTAGGTATGTCACTCTCCTTAAGCTCACAAATCGTCTTACTAAGACTCATTAGCATTCTTTGACGTGGTAGCATGCTCATTTATATCTTTAATTGATGATACCCTAATCATAGATCAATCTTGGAGAACACTACAACACCTTGTAGCTAGTCAAATAAGTCATCTATATGCGGTAGCGGATACTGGTTCTTGATGGTGAGCTTGTTCAACTCACGGTAGTCTATGCATAGACGTACACTACTACCCTTTTTCTTCACAAACAACACTGGTGCGCCCCATGGGGAGATGCTAAGTACAACACTGGTGTGCCCCATGGGGAGATGCTAAGTACAACACTGGTGTGCCCCATGGGGAGATGCTAAGTATGATAAAACCCTTGTCTAGTAGTTCTTGTAACTGCACCTTCAATTCCTTCAATTCAGTAGGTGCTATTCAATACAGAGCTTTGGATACCAGGTGTTGGTAGTAGATTTATCACAAATTCTATTGCTCGATCTGGTGGTGACCCTGATAGGTCTTCATGAAAAACATCAGGGAACTCCTTTAACACTTCTAGATCTTCTAACCAAGGTCTATTTGTAGTGACATTTAAGACAGATACCAAGAATCCTACTCCGTCCTTCTGTAAGCACCTAACTCCTTTAAGTGCAATGAGGAATAATTTCCTTTTCTTGGGCTTCTTATCCACTATGAACTCAAACATCTTCCTGTCACCTTCATCGAACAATAACTTCTTTTCCATACATTGGAGACTAGCCTTGTGTTGAGATAACCAGTCCATACCCAATGTCACGTCAAAGTCTAACATGTCGGGTTGAATTAGATTTGCATCCAGACTTCTACCATTAACGATGATTGGGCATGGCCCTTGATAATCATTAAGAATCACTTCCACACCAAGAGGCGATCAAACAACCAATAACGCCTCAAGGGGCTTTGTTACACCTTCAATCCTTCCTCCAAAAGATGGAGATACAAAGGAATGGGTAGCTCCTGAGTTGAAGAGTACCTTTGCTAGAACTCCTCCTAAGTTTACAGTACCTATAGTAATTACTATAATTCAACATATGCACACAATTTACCAATGCAATAATTGAAAACACATACTGTCACCACTTCTGGGGAAGGCTCTACTTCTTCAGCCGATACCGCATACACCTTTACCATCTGAGTTGCTTTAGAAGGGTGAGGGCAAGACCTAGAAAAGTGTACTATCTGCCCATAGTTGAAGCATTTGAGAATGGTGACTGATGGAACAGCTGGACAGTTTCCCACGGGTGAGGTCTTAGCCATGGCAGGCCTTCTCGTGGTTTGAGTGGTATGAAAAGCTTTATTACTTGCCCTTCTACCAGTGAAGTTGGCTGTTCTCTTGTTGCTTTCCTTTTATGCAAAATAGTTGTCCCTTAGACTAGCTTCGATGACCTTGGCTGTTTGAATGGCCTCAAAGTACACTTCCTTTCGTAAGGTGACCACTGTGGCTTGAATGTTACCTCGCAGTCCCTTCATAAACATACAAGCCTTAGCTACTTCCTCCTTCATACTGGCCGAAGCAAAATAGAATAGTTCTTCAAACCTAAGCTGGTAGTCATCTACTGACCGTTGTCCTTGAAATATATTCAGGTATTTTAATTCCTTCCTATCCTTGAAGCTCCTTAGGAAGTATTTGTCAAAGAAAGCTTCCTTGAAAATTTCCCAATTTATTTGGTAGTGCTTTGCAGTTAGGAGAGGCTAAGTGGACTCCCACCATGTATTAGGTTCTCCCTCGAGCATATAAGTGGCACAAAGTGTCACACCCCAATTCTGGACTAACCATAATGGTGTGATGAACCGTCAATAAATCAATGGTTCAACCAGGATCTCATATAGGCTATGCTTACCATGTTAAACCAAAACACATTCCACTTTAATCAGAGATAATAAACTAAATAGAGGAAGTCTTATTAATAATGAACTGAGGTCTAATCATGATAATTAATTAATATTTCAATTATCTCCAAGTAACCAAAACAAAATTTAATACATATTATAAATATCCAAATACGAAAGTTAAACACTAAGTGTATCTATAGTTAAAACGCTCGCTTAACGAATCATCATAGTCCTCCACAGCTTGCTTATCCATAGCCGCCACCTATTCATATGTTGGCGTGTCGACATTATCTTCAACCGTAATACCTGCAACATTAGAAACTAAAAAGAATTATGCGTGCGAGGGTCAGCTCTCCAACTTGAGCTCAGTGAGTAAACAAAACAATGCAACAAACATATGCATGCATTCAATTCATATCTTTGGTCTGATTTATAAGTTTGCAATGTGCTATAGAAAGGTTTGGTGGCCGCCGCACCTCTATACACGAGTGTGTGAATCCGCCCAATGGATTAAACACCATTGTCGTCTCACATGCACCCATCATGGAATAGAGATAGAGCTAAAGTGTCCGTATCAAACACCGCCAATACTTCCCTTGATGCCCTACCCATACCAACACGTAAACCCTATTGGCGAGGGCTTGCAAACTACCCTCGCAACTAACCAATCCTAATGCCAAATAGTGTATCTAAGGCCTCACCCCAGCATCCCTCAAAACTTCCATAGAGATAGATCTAAGGCCCCCTGGCAGAGTCAGAGGCCACACGGTCAGAGACCACCTCCAATGATGCCCTATGATGTAATACGTCTTCCCCTTGATGCTCCACTCGCATCCAACACACCAACCACACACGTACATTCACATGCCTATTCCTGGCATCATCATCATCATCATGTTATAAATAAACAGAATTAAATATGCATGAACAGTAATAGCAAGAATATTGGATGACATGTGAGATGTACATTACAAGCATACACGCATAGAATCAATCATGGCATTGGACTCAATAAAAATAAATAGTTTGTTATTAATCAATTAGTTTAGGTCTTGTTCCATCAACTTTGATCGATCTTTGTTCCTCTCCTTGTTCCTCTCCCAAGCTTTTGGAAGTCACTTTGAATCTATTAGGATCCAAAACAATTCTTGTATGTAAGTTTGGGTTCATGTTTACCAAGTTACAGTAGTGAAAAACATTGTTTGGTCTTAAAATATGCTTGCTATTTTCCTACGGTCGATGCTATGGTAGCAATATATGCCACCGAAGGACCTACGGTCGATACCCTATGGTCGCATTACATGCGACCACAGTTGCGACCGTATGTTTCCTGAATTCTTCTCAAATGGCTGTGGTCGATACTTTCTCATTCTATGGTCGACCATAGTTGTGACCATACGTAGTTTGGTTGATTTTTACTTCTCACATGAGTTCCTCCTCTTGGATCATCAATGGGGTCCTCCCTAATGATCATTTTAAGGCTATTCTTAGTTTATCCCTCATCAATTAACCCTAACCTATTCTCTTTGATTTTGCTTAGAAATTCCATAACCGAAATCGTTACATAAGACTCAACACATCAACTTGATGGAAAGGAACCTATCCTATCTAATTTATCCTATAGAGTCAAGTCCATACCTTAAGCTTGTTGTAGAAAGATAGAACTCTTCTCTGTAAACCTTCCTCTCAGCCTTCTTCTTCAAATCTCCTTCTCCTTCTCTTCCTCTCTCTCTTTCTCTCTTAGGTTTAGAGTTTCAATTTGGGTTCTAAAAGAGTGAGAGAGGCCAAGGAACGTCCCTTATATAGAGGGAAAACCTCCATATAGAGTCCTCTTTCAATTAGGAAAGAGTCCTGTTCAAATAAGGAAAGTTTCCTAAACACGGAGTCGGTTCTGGGTTCCTACGGTCGATCATTTGGTCGCATAAACCATCGACCATAGGGTCAAAATCATCGACCGTGGGGTTCTGGATTTGATATTTTTGGTTCCCTTCCTTATGGTCTACCATACCTACCCAGGCATGCGACCATAGGTATGTTTTTGGTGTTTTTAACTCGATTCTCATACCTGATTTGTGATCTATCTTCACACGCTCAGTCCACTTGGTCCAGGAATGATGGGAAGACCTGGCACGACACGGTTAGACCATGTTAGTAGAGTGCGGGTCTTACAACTCCCCCCTCTTATATAAATTTTGTCCTCGAAATTTGCATGCATGGATCTTACAACTCCACTACCCTTAAAAGAAATTCCGTTCTCGAAATTTGAATATACTTCGGAGTTAAATAGGTGGGATTACTACTTCTGCATTGCATCTTCCTCTTGCCATGTAATCTTCTCTATGTCTTGTCTTCGTCAGGTTACCTTTATATAATAATTATCCCAGCTTTGGAGATGTTGTACCTTCCAACTAGTGAATTACGCTGGTACCACTTCAATAGTTAAATCTTCTATCTAATCCAGTGGATCCGTGGTCAATACCTTTGATATGGATCTCCAACGTACTTCTTCAATCGAGACACGTGAAATACGTCATGCACACTAAACATGGACAGCAGAAACATTAATTGATATGCAACTTTTCTATGTCTTTCCAAAAATTTTATGAGGTCCAAAACATATATAGGATACAACTTTCCCTTCTTGTCTAATCGTTTCAATCCATACATAAGTGATATCTTCAAGAACACTTTGTCACTTATGGCGAACTCGAGGTCTTGGCGTCTCTTCCAACAATCCTGAGCTGTCTTGGCCCTTTTCTTTGATCTTGTCTATCACTCGACAGGTTTCTTCAATAGACTCAGGTCTTACAATTCCTTATTCTCCAACTTCGTTCCAAAACAAAGGAATTCGACATTTCTACCGTACCATGCTTCATAGGTGACATCTACATGGTAGCTTGGTAGCAAATTTAATCCGCGGTAACTTCTCAACTCAAGCTCCTTGAAATCAATTTCACAAGCTCGGGGAATATCTCTTAGGATCTGTATAGTCCGCTCCGACTGTCCGTCGGTTTAAGGTAAAATGCGGTACTCCCATTGTTTTCTATAGATCCTCCCAAAACATTGACATAAAGCATGAGCCTTTGACCGACACTATGCTCTCAGGCATTCCATTCAATCTAGCAATATTATCCACATATAGTTTAGTTAGCCACTCCAAAGCATTCTGAGGTCGTATAGCAATGGAATGAGCTATCTTCATAAGGCGATCAACAATCACCCAAACTGCATCAACTAATCTGGGAGTCAGTGGCAAATCGGTAAAATAGTTCATTGGAATGTAGTTTCTCTTCCAGACTGGCTCTGTTAGTGGTTGTAGTAAGCCATGTTTGTCTTTGTCTTTCAGCCATTACTTGCAGATAATTCAGCCACAGAAACATGCATTTAGCCACAACTACTTCCATTCCCTTCCACTAAAATAATCTCTTCATGTTTTGGTATATTTTGTACTTCTAGGATGTACCCAATACGGTATAGAATGGGCTTTTAGCATTATTTTGTACCTAAGATCCGAGTTTTTCACTTTCAGGTATGCATAATCATCCTCTGTATCTCAGGACCTTCTCTGCATCCAAAGTAAGTTTGGGTTAGGTTTTCTTTTCTCTAAATCTTTTTGCACCGCTCTCAGATACGGATCTAAGAAAATTGATGCCTTTACTTCTTCCACCGAATCAGAGATGATCTTTAACGCTTCAGAACACAAACGAGGAACTATTGCTCTATAAGTTCATCTATAAGTTCTCGTTCAATTGAATCATCATGAGTTTCTCTTATATGTTGTTTTTCTTCAAAATTTTCTATTGCTGTGGAACACAAGACAGCGTTTGTACTAGGACCTCCTTTTGGCTTCATTATTCTCCTTTTTGATCGAAGCTTCAGCTACCACATTAGCCTTGCCTGGATGACACTGAATATCACAGCCTTTGTCCTTTAGGAGTTCTAACCATCTCCATAGCCTCATATTCAACTCTTTCTGGGTGAAGAGCTACGTAAAACTCTTGTAATATGATTTAATCCGAAATTCTTTTCCGTATAGATAATGTCTCCAAGTCTCGATTACATGAATCACCACCGCTAACTCCAAGTCATGAGTCAGGTAATTCTTATCATGCTCTTTTAATTATCTTGAAGCATATGCAATCGCTTGTTCTTCCTGTATCAGTACGCATCCTAGACCCAATCCGGAAGCATCGGTGTGTAGGGTAAAAGGTTCCCCTGGTACCGGAATGGTCAAGATGGGAGCCGATATCAGCCTTGCTTTAGAGTCTAGAAACATTCTTCACACTTTTCAGTCCAAATAAACTCCTCTCCCTTCCTGGTTAGCTTGGTAAGAGGTATTGCGATCATAGAGTAGTCCTCCACGAATCATCAATAATAACCAGATAAACCCAAGAAACTTCTAATCTCTGTAATGTTCTGAGGCATTTCTCACCATACGATTGCTTCTATCTTACTAGGATCCACCTTTAATATCTTTTTATGATGCTACGTGTTCCAAGAAGATCATTTTGTTTAATCAAGTCTCATATTTCTTAGACTTGGCATAAAGCTTATCCCTTTTCAACTATTGTGAAGCTGTTTTAAAATTTGTTATAGGACTTTCTTCGTCTTTGGAATAAACCAATTTATAGTCTACAAAAACTATGACCGATGTGTCCAACATGTCATGAAACACCCGGTTCATCAACTTCAATAAAAGATGTAAGGGCATTGGTTAATCCAATAACATAACCAGCGACTCATAATGCACATTCCCGGTTCCAAAAGCTATCTTCGAAATATTACTGTCTAAATTCTTCAGTTGATGATATTTAACCGAATATCAATCTTAGAAATTCCTTTACTCCTTGTTGCTGATTAAATAAGTAATCGATCTGAGGTAGTAGATATCGGTTCTTGATCTTGAGCTTGTTCAATTCTCGATGGTATGTACATAGCCGGACACTACCGTCCTTCTTCTTTACAAATAGCATTGGCGCTCCCCGTGATGAAATACGCAGCTGATAGGACCTTTGTCTAATAACTCCCGTAGTTGAGTCTTCCATTCCTTCAACTCCGTAAGAGCTATTCTATAGGTGGCTTTGACACAGGTATCGTCCCTGGTAACAAGTCGATGACGAACTCGATCATACGATCAAGTGGTTACCCGGGTAAGTCTCCTACAAACACATCAGAAAATTTACACATCACATTAATATCTTCCATCTGTGGTTCCTCTTTAGTGTTGTCTACCACAGATACCATATATCCAACTCCTTTCTTTTCAAAGCATCTATTCGCCTTTCGTGCAGAGAGGATGAGCTTTCGCTTCCTCAGCAATATGTTCCCAATAAAACCAAATTATGTGACATCTTTGTTCTTAAATGATAATCTCTTTTATGCACATAATCACTTGTAGAGTGTTGAGACAACCAGTCTATTCTCAAGATGATGTCAAAGTTTGCCATCTCAATCGATTTAGGTTGCATCTAAATTCTATCCATCCATATGATTCAGACAATGTTCATAACACTTACCCACTACAACATCTAGTCTAAAAGAGCTTGAACTAGCAAAATCTGGTATAAATGTCTTAAGAGCTTGTCTAGTTCCTTCATCTCTTATGATTTTTTAAAGACTATCGACAAAAAATCTCATATTGCACTCAGTAGCTTACACCTCTTTATCACTGATGTTATACCCTGATCTCTCTTTCGTATATCTCAAAAAACATCTTCTGACTATTTACTCATTACATATCCCAAGTCTACCTATAAGCAATAGGGTATATGCTTGTATTCACATTAATTCCACTAAATTTACTTTTGGTCTTTACTCAGTCATCTTATTCATTATTAGAAATAACTCAATAGTAACTATACTAATCCAAGTACTATCAATGCCACGATTTTTAACTTCATGCATTTATAAATCTTCTGCCTTGTCAAAATTCATACCTATATAGTCATCTTTAACTTTACTTGAGTGCTATCTACTCTTTCCTAGTTACTCTTGGTAGTTTTCACTTCTTGCTCATGCACTCTTTTATAGACATGACTCATATCCATCCCTTCAGTAATCTCAAAATAGATTCTCCATTAATTCATCTGAGGTTCATTGACTATAGAATCTAATCTGAATTCAATCGTCTTTCTTTCAATAATTCCCTTATCACTAAACATCTTTATCAACAAAGGTCAGAGAATGTATAATTCAGAATGTTTATCCAAAAGCAATTCATTTTCTTCTTTCAATTCAGTATAATGAAGAATACTTGCTTTATCTAGTGAACCTAGGTTTAAAGGATCATGAGTAAATCTATGGTAATCCAATCGGCATCCAAAGGTCGTTAGGTTGCACAGTGGTCCAAATACAATGAAGTAGAGGTTCTACAACTTTAACCTCAAGGTTATAGGTTCTATCGAATATATAATGTCATTGGTAAAGACACTACAAGAGTAAATCTGGAGAAGTTTTGGTACATCAATAAATCAGGTACAAATCGAAAAGATATATGTTCCAAATGATTAATCCTTTAACTGTTCATTCAGTAAATATCTCTATTCATGTTATCGATTATGAGAGTAGCTTAGATTGGTATAATCAGGATTAATACTAAAGAAATAACATCTATAACTCCAATTGACAGGTTGAATCAAGAAAGTATTCTGTCAAGGTACGAGAATTAGAATCAGGTATGTGCATCCTCTACAATCATAAGAGTATGTCAATAATGCACTACATCTTATATAAACCTATCTAGTTATATGGCCATAATAGATTTGAGCCTTTGTTCAAAATGTCTGAGGCTTCATTTTTAGAAGACATTCTTCAATCCTTGTCGGATCATTCTGCCATGATGCAGCTATCCCATACATTGGTAGCTGATAAGGGTAACCACCTTGATACACTGCTTATTATACACCAAGCTTCTACACTGGGGTGTGCATTACTGGGACCTACGGTGTGGTAGGCACTATGTTTTGACTGAGATGTGCTAGGGGTATAGTGTTACTAACAACCGGTATCGTACTTGATTTGACCCGAAGGTGTTGGTGTAGAATCAACAACTTGGATAGTGATTTCCATGACAACTTGCATAAATCGGTCTCATCTATTGTTTCTCTTGTATTTTGTCAGGCCAAGTTTATTACAATCGTAGCCAAGGCACTTGGTAGTCTAGGTAGATTGGCTGGAGTGTCCAGGTTGTTCACCACCTTTGATTTGCTCTAATCTGATTATCATTATTTAGCATCTACTTAGATGAGTTTTAATAATCTGTTCTCAACCCAGATAGTGGTGGGGTCAAGTTGCAACATTTTCTTAATGCTCAACGGGTAAAGGATCAGCGTATGGCGGATCTGACTCTGAGTCTCTACGTCACCCAAGAGTATAGCTTTATCTTTTTTTATATTTACTTTCATTTTTAGTGTATGGCCATTATCTCCTATCTCTGTTGGATTTAGCCCGAGATCTTTCCCTTTACTTCTACAGGGATTTAGGTGTTACTAGTCATTTTTCTTCTTTATCTGTCATACATCGAGTTTCATGTCTTATGAGTACCAACTTGGTATTTCAATTTTTTTGCTTTACAGATGCTTCCTTCTTGCTACTGTATTATATCCTTTGTATACTTAGACAACTACCCGACTTATAGATCGTACCCTATATTATTTGTTTATTGGGATACATATAAATTTTCTTTTTCTGTCTGTGTATACATATGGTTCCACCTTTTATATGTACATTATTGTCTTGTTGAAGTTCTGTCTCAACCAACACAGGTGCTTATGGTGTGTTTGAATTAAAACATTTAATTTATCCTAACTCAGTTCATGGACTCTAGTGGAAGTATTTGGGTTTGATTGACAAAGCCTGAGAGCTCTGAAACCAAGTTTTCACACCCCAATTCTGGACTAACCAGAATGGTGTGATGAACCGTCAATAAACCAACGGTTCAACTAGGATCTCGTATAGGCTATGCCAACCATGTTAAATCAAAACACATTCTAATTTAATCAGAGATAATAAAATAAATAACGGAATTCTTATTAATAATGAACTGAGGTCTAATCATGATAATTAATTAATATTCTAGTTATCTCCAAGTAACCAAAACATAATTTAATACATATTACAAATATCCGAATACGAAAGTTAAACACTAAGAGTATCCATAGTTAAAACGCTCTCTTAACGAATCATAATAGTCCTCTACAGCTTGCTCATCCATAGCCGCCACCTATTAATATGTTGGCTTGTCGACATAATCTTCAACCGTAATACCTGCAACATCAGAAACTAAAAAGAATTACGCGTGCGAGGGCCAACTCTCCAACTTGAGCATAGTAAGTAAACAAAACAATGCAACAAACATATACATGCATTCAATTCATATCTTTGGTATGGCTTATAAGTTTGCAATGTGCTATAGAAAGATTTGGTGGCCTCCGAACCTCTTTACACAAGTGTGTTAATCCGCCCAATGGATCAAACACCATTGTTGTCCCACATGCACCCATCATGGAATAAAGATAGAGCTAAAGTGTCCGGATCAAACACCGCCAACACTTCCCCTGATGCCCTACCCATACCAACACGTGAGTCCCTATTAGCGAGGGCTTGCAAACTGGGCTAACAACTAACCAATCCTAATGCCAAACAGTGTATCCAAGGTCTCACCCTAGCATCCCTCAATACGTCCATAGAGATAGAGCTAAGGCCCTTGACAGAGTCAGAGATGACACGGTCCGAGACCACCACCCTTGATGCCCTATGACGTAATAGTTCTGCTAAGGTAATGACAATACGACGATGTTAATGGGCAAAACTTGAGTAAAGATAGAGATAGAGTCTGGTGACAAGGTCAAAGACCACCATGCCACAACCTCTCCCTAATGCTCCACTCGCATCCAACACACCAACCACACACGTACATTCACATGCCTATTCCTAGCATCATCATCATCTCATCATGTTATAAATAAACAGAATTAAATATGCATGAACAGTAATAGAAGGAATATTGGATGACATGTGAGATGCACATTACAAGCATACACGCATAGAATCAATCATGGCATTGGACTCAATAAAAATAAATAGTTTATTATTAACCAATTAGTTTAGGTCTTGTTCCCTCACCTTTGATCGATGTTTGTTCCTCTCCTTGTTCCTCTCCCAAGCTTTTAGAAGTCACTTTGAATCTATTAGGATCCTAAACAATTAATGTATGTAAGTTAGGGTTCAAGTTTACCAAGTTACAGTAGTCAAAAACCTTGTTTGGTCTTAAAATATACTTGCTGTTTTCCTACGGTCGATGCTATGGTAGGAATATATGCCACCGTAGGACCTACGATCAATACCCTATGGTCGCATTACATGCGACCGTAGCTACGACCGTATGTTTCCGGAATTCTTCCCAAATGGCTGTGGTCGATACTTTCTCATTCTATGGTCAACCGTAGCTGTGACCATACGTAATTTGGTTGATTTTTACTTCTCACATGAGTTCCTCCTCTTGGATCATTGTTGGGGTCCTCCATAATGATCATTCTAAGGCCAATATTCTTAGTTTATCCCTCATCCATTAACCCTAACCTATTCTCTATGGTTTTTCTTAGAAATTCCATAACCAAAATCGTTACATTAGACTCGACACATCAACTTGATGGAAAGGAACCTATCCTATCTAATCTATCCTATAGAGTCAAATCCATACCTTAAGCTTGTTGTAGAAAGATAGAACTCTTCTCTGTATACCTTCCTCTCAGCCTTCTTCTTCAAATCTCCTTCTCCTTCTCTTCCTCTCTCTCTTTCTCTCTAAGGTTTAGAGTTTCAATTTGGGTTCTAAAAGAGTGAGAGAGGCTAAGGAACGTCCCTTATATAGAGGAAAAACCTCCATATAGAGTCCTCTTTCAAGTAGGACAGAATCCTCTTCAAATTAGGAAAGTTTCCTAAACACGGAGTCGGTTCTGGGTTCCTACGGTCGTTCATACGATCGCATAATGTAGGGTCCAAATCATCAACTGTGGGGTTCTGGATTTGATATTTTTAGTTTCCTTCCTTATGGTAGACCATACCTACCTAGGCATGCGACCTTAGGTATGTTTTTTGTATTTTTAACTCGATTCTCATACCTGATTTGTGATCTATCTTCACACACTCGGTCCACTTGGTCCAGGAATGATGGAAAGACCTAGCATGACATGGTAAGACCAAGTTAGTGGAGTGCGGGTCTTACAACTCCCCCCTCTTATATAAATTTTGTCCTCGGAATTTGCACGCATGGATCTTACAACTCCCCCACCCTTAAATGAAATTTCATTCTCGAAATTTAAATATACTTCAGAGTTAAATAGGTGGGATGACTACTTCTGCATTGCATCTTCCTCTTTCCATGTAATCTTCTCCACGTCTTGTCTTCTCCAAGTTATCTTCTTATAAAAATTATCCCAACTTTGGAGATGTTGTACCTTCCAACCAGTAAACTATGCTGGTACCACTTCAATAGTTAAATCTTCTATCTAATCTAGTGGATCCGTGGTCAAGTCCTTTGATACGGATCTCCAACTTACTCCTTCAATAGAGACACGCAAAATAACTCATGCACACTAGACATGGACAGCGGTAACACTAGTTGATATGCAACTTTTCTACGTCTCTCTAAAATTTTTATGAGGTCCAAAACATATATAGGATACAACTTTCCCTTCTTGTCTAATCATTTCAATCCATACATAAGTGATATCTTCAAGAACACTTTGTCACTTATGGCAAACTCGAGGTCTTGGCGTCTCTTCCAACAATCCTGAGTTTTCTTGGACCTTATCTTTAATCTTGTCTGTCACTCGACAGGTTTCTTCAACAGACTTAGGTCTTACAATTCCTTATTCTCCAACTTCGTTCCAAAACAAAAGAATTCGACATTTCTGTCGTACCATGCTTTATAGGTGGCATCTACATGGTAGCTTGGTAGCAAATTCAATCCGTGGTAACTTCTCAACTCAATCTCCTTGAAATCAATTTCACAAGCTCGGGGTACATCTCTAAGGATCTGTATAGTCCGCTCCGATTGTCCACGGTTTAAGGTAAAATGCGATACTCCCATTGTTTTCTGTAGATCCTCCCAAAATGTTGAGATAAAGCATGAGCCTCTAACCGACACTATGCTCTCAGGCATACCATTCAATCTGGAAATATTATCCACATATAGCTTAGTTAGCCGCTCCAAAGCATTCCGAGGTCGTATAGCAATGGAATGAGCTAACATCATAAGGTGATCAACAATCACCCAAACTGCATCAACTGATTTGGGAGTCAGTGGAAAATCAGTAACACAGTTCATTGTAATGCAGTTTCACTTCCAGACTGGCTCCGATAGTGGTTGTAGTAAGCTATGTTGGTCTTTGTCTTTCAGCCATTATATGCCGATAATTCAGCCACTGAAACATGCATTTAGCCATAACCACTTCCATTCCCTTCCACTAAAATAATCCTTTCATGTTTTGGTATATTTTGTACTTCTAGGATGTACCCAATACAGAATAGAATGGGATTTTAGCATTATTTTGTACCTAAGATCCGAGTTTTTCACTTTCACGTATGCATAATCATCTTCTATATCTCAGGACCTTCTCTGCATCTGAAGTTAGTTAGGGTTAGGTTTTATTTTTTCTAAATCTTCTTGCACCGCTCTCAGATACGGATCTAACAAAATTGATGCCTTTACTTCTTCGATCGAATCAGTGATGATCTTTAATGCTTGTGAACACAGACGAGGAAATATTGCTCTGTAAGTTCATCTATAAGTTCTCGTTCAATTAGATCATCATGAGTTTCTCTTATATGTTGTTTTTCTTCAAAATCTTCTATTGCTGTGGAATACAAGACAGCGTTTATACTAGGTTCACCTTTTCACTTCATTATTCCCCTTCTTGGTCAAAGCTTCAGCTACCACATTAGCCTTGCCAGGATGAGACTGAATATCGCAACCTTTGTCCTCTAGGAGTTCCAACCATCTCCATAGCCTCATATTCAACTCTTTCTGGGTGAAGAGCTAAGTAAAACTCTTGTAATACGATTTAATTTGAAATTCTTTTCCATATAGATAATGTCTCCAAGTCTCGATTACATGAATCACCACCGCTAACTCCAAGTCATGAGTAAGGTAATTCTTTTCATGCTCTTTCAATTTTCTTGAAGCATATACAATCGCTTGTTCTTCTTGTATCAATACGCATCCTAGACCCAATCTAGAAGCATCGGTGTGTAGGCTAAAAGGTTCCCCTGGTACCGGAATGTTCAAGATGGGAGCCAATATCAACCTTGCTTTAGGGTCTAGAAACATTCTTCACACTTGTCAGTCCAAATAAACTCCTCTCCCTTCCTGGTTAGCTTGGTAAGAGGTATTGCGATCCTAGAGTAGTCCTCCATGAATCGTCTATAATAACTAGATAAACCCAAGAAACTTCTGATCTCTGCAATGTTCTTAGGCTTTTCTCACCATAAGATTGCTTCTATCTTACTAGGGTCCACCTTTAATTGCTTTTTATGATGCTACGTGTTCCAAGAAGATCATTTTCTTTAATCAAGTCTCATATTTCTTGGACTTGGCATAAAGCTTCCCCCTTTTCAGCTATTGTAAATCTATTCTAAAATTTGTTATAGGACTTTCTTTGTTTTTGGAATAAACCAATTTATACTCTACAAAAACTATGATCGACGTGTCCAACATGTCATGAAACACCCGGTTCATCAACTTCTGTAAAAGATGTAAGGGCATTGGTTAATCCAATAACATAACCAGGGACTCATAATGCACATTCCCGGTTCCAAAAGCTATCTTCGAAATATTACTGTCCAAATTCTTCAGATGATGATATCTTAACCGAATATCAATCTTAGAAAATACCTTTGCTCTTTGTAGCTGATTAAACAAGTAATCGATCTGGGGTAGTGGATATCGGTTCTTTATCTTGAGCTTGTTCAATTTTCAATAGTCTATACATAGCCGGACACTACCGTCCTTCTTCTTTACAAATAGCACTAGCGCTCCCCGTGATGAAATACGCAGCTGATTAGGACCTTTGTCTAATAACTCTCGTAGTTGAGTCTTCCATTCCTTCAACTCCGTAGGAGCTATTCTATAAGTGCCTTGGACACAGGTATCGTCCCTGGTAACAAGTCGATGACGAACTCGATCGTACGATCAAGTGGTAACCCGGTAAGTCTCCTACAAACACATCAGAGAATTTACGCATCACATTAATATCTTCCATCTGTGGTGCCTCTTTAGTGTCGTCTACCACAGATACCATATATCCAACTCCTTTCTTTTCAAAGCATCTATTCGCCTTTCGTGCGGAGAGGATGAGCTTTATCTTCCTAAGCAATATGCTCCCAATAAAACCAAATTATGTGACATCTTTGTTCTTAAATGATAACCTCTTCTATGCACATAATCACTTGTAGAGTGTTGAGACAACCAATCTATTCCCAAGATGATGTCAAAATCTTTCATCTCAATCGATTTAGGTTGCATCTAATTTCTATCCATCCATATGATTCAGACAATGTTCATAACACTTACCCACTACAACATCTAGTCCAAAAGAGCTTGAACTAGCAAAATCTGATACAAAGGTCTTAAGAGCTTGTCTAGTTCCTTCATCTCTTATGATTTTTCAAAGACTATCGTCAAAAATCTCATATTGCACTCAGTAGCTTATATCTCTTTATCAATGATGTTCTACCCTGATCTCTCTTTTGTATATCTCGAAAAGCATCTTCTGACTATTTATTCTTTACATATCCCAAGTCTATCTATAAGCATTTGGGTATATGCTTATATTCTTATTAATTCCACCAAATTTACTTTTGATCTTTACTCAGTCCTCTTATTCATTATTAGAAATAACTTAGTAGTAACTATACTAATCCAAGTACTATCAATGCCACGATTTTGGACTTCATGCTTTTACAAATCTTCTTCCTTGTCAAAATTCATACCGATATAGTCATCTTTAACTTTACATGAGTGCAATCTACTCTTTCCTAGTTACTCTTGGTAGTTTCCACTTCTTGCTCATGCACTCTTTTATAGACATGACTCATATCCATCCCTTCAGTAATCTCAAAATAGATTCTCCATTACTTCATCTGAGGTTCCTTGGCTATAAAATCTAATCTGAATTCAATCGTCTTTCTTTCAATAATTTCCTTATCACTAAACATCTTTATCAACAAAGGTCAGAGAAAGTATGAATCATAATGTTTATCTAAAAGCAATTAATTACCTTCTTTCAATTCAGTATAATGAAGAACACTTGTTTTATCTAGTGAACCTATGTTTAAAGGATCATGAGTAAATCTATGGTAATCCAACCGGCATCCAAAGGTCGTTAGGTTGTACGGTGGTCCAAATACATGGAAGTAGAGGTTTTACAACTCTTAACCTCAAGGTTATAGGTTTTATTGGATATATAATGTCATTGGTCAAGGCACTACAAGAGTAAATCTGGAGAAGTTTTGGTACATCAATAAATCAGGTATAAATTGAAAGATATACATTCCAAATGATTAATCCTTTAACTGTTCATTCAGTAAATATCTCTATTCACGTTATCGATCATGAGAGTAGCTTAGATTAGTATAATCAGGACTAATGCTAAAGAAATAACATCTATAACTCCAATTGACAGGTTGAATCAAGAAAGTATTCTGTCAAGGTACGAGAATTAAAATCAGGTATGTGAAACCTCTACAATCATAAGAGTATGTCAATAATGCACTGCATCTTATATAAACCTATCTAGTTATATGGCCACAATAGATTTAAGCCTTTGTTCAAAATGTCTGAGGCTTCATTTTTAGAAGACATTCTTCAATCCTTGTCGGATCATTCTGCCATGATGCAGCTATCCCATACATTGGTAGCTGATAAGGGTAACCACCTTGATACACTGCTTATTGTACACCAAGCTTCTACACTGGGGTGTGCATTACTAGGACCTACGGTGTGGTAGGCACTGTTTTGACTGACATGTGCTAGGGGTATAGTGTTACTACCAACCGGTATCATACTTGATTTGACCCAGAGCTGTTGGTGTAGCATCGGCAACTTGGATAGTGATTTCCATGGCAACTTGCATAATTGGTCTCATCTGTTGTTGCTCTTGTATTTTGTCAGGCCAAGTTTATTACAACCGTAGCCATGGCACTTGGTAGTCCAGGTAGATTGGCTGGAGTGGCCTAGTTGTTCACCTCCTTTTAATTTGCCCCAATATGATTATCATTATTTAGCATCTACTTAGATGAGTTTTCACAACCCGTTTTCGACCCAGATAGGGGTGGGGTCAAGTTGCAACATTTTCTTAATGCTCAGCTGTTAATGGATCAGCGTATGGTGGATCTCACTCTGTGTCTCCACGTCACTCAGGAGTATAGCTTTATCTTCTTTTATAGTTACTGTCATTTTGGTGTATGGCCATTGTTCTCCGATCTCTGTTGGATTTAGCCCGAGATCTTTCCCTTTACCTCTACAGGGATTTAGGCATTACTAGCCATTTTTCTTCATTCTCTGTCTTACATCGAATTTCACATCTTGTGAGTACCAACTTGGATTCTAATTTTTTTGCTTTACAGATGCTTCCTTCTTGCTACTGTACTATATCCTTTGTATACTTAAACAACTGCCCGACTTATAGATCGTACCCTATATTATTTGTTTATCGGGATACATTTAAATTTTCTTTTTCTGTCTGTGTATACATATGGTTTCACCTTTTATAAGTACATTATTATCTTGTTTATGTTCTATCTCAACCAACACAGGTGCTTATGGTGTGTTTGTATTAAAGCTTTTAATTTATCCTAACTCAGTTCATGGACTCTAGTGGAAGTATTCGGGTTTGATTGACAAAGCCAGAGAGCTTTGATACCAAGTTGTCACACCCTAATTCTGGACTAACCAGAATGGTGTGATGAACCGTTAATAAACCAATGGTTCAACCAGGATCTCATATAGGCTATGCCAACCATGTTAAACCAAAACACATTCCACTTTAATCAGAGATAATAAAGTAAATAGCGGAAGTCTTATTAATAATGAAGTAAGGTTTAATCATGATAATTAATTAAAATTTCAATTATCTCCAAGTATCCAAAACATAATTTAATACATATTACAAATATCCAAATACAAAAGTTAAACACTAAGCGTATCCATAGTTAAAATGTTCGCTTAACGAATCGTAATAGTCCTCTACAGCTTGCTCATCCATAGCCGCCACCTATTCATATGTTGGCATGTCAACATATTCTTCAACCGTAATGCCTGCAACATCAGAAACTAAAAAGAATTGCACGCGCGAGGGTCAGCTCTCCTACTTGAGCTCAGTGAGTAAACAAAACAATGAAAAAAACATATGCATGCATTCAATTCATATCTTTGGTCTGGTTTGTAAGTTTGCAATATGTTATAGACAGGTTTGGTGGCCGCCGCACCTCTATACCCGAGTGTGTGAATCTGTCCAATGGATCAAACACCATTGCCTTCCCCTGATACCCTACCCATACCAACACGTAAGCCCCTATTGGTGAGGGCTTGCAAACTGGGCTCGCAACAAACCAATCCTAATGCCAAACAGTGTATCCAAGGCCTCACCCTAGCATCACTCAATACGTCCATAGAGATATAGCTAAGGCCCCTCGATAGAGTTAGAGACCACATGGTCCGAGACCACCTCCCCTGATGCCCTACGACGTAATAATTCTACTAAGGTAATGACGATACGACGATGTTAGTGGGGAAGACTTGAGTAGAGATAGAGCTAGAGTCTGGTGACGAGGTCAAAGACCACCATGCCACGTCCTCCCCCTGATGCTCCACTTGCATCCAACACCCCAACCACACACGTACATTCACATACCTATTCCTAGCATCATCATCATCATCATCATCATCATGTTATAAATAAACAGAAATAAATATGCATGAACAATAATAGCAGGAATATTGGATGACATGTGAGATGCACATTACAAGCATACACGCATAGAATCAATCATGGCACTAGACTCAATAAAAATAAATAGTTTGTTATTAACCAATTAGTTTAGATCTTGTTCCCTCACCTTTGATCGATGTTTGTTCCTCTCCTTGTTCCTCTCCCAAGCTTTTAGAAGTTACTTTGAATCTATTAGGATCCAAAACAATTAATGTATGTAAGTTAGGGTTCAAGTTTACCAAGTTACAATAGTCAAAAACATTGTTTGGTCTTAAAATATGCTTGCTATTTTCTTACGGTCGATGCTATGGTAGCAATATATGCCATCGTAGGACCTACGATCGATATCCTATGGTCACATTACATGCGCCATAGCTGCGACCGTATGTTTCCTAATTTCTTCCCGAATGGCTGTGGTCGATACTTTCTCATTCTATGGTCAACCATAGCTGTGACCATACGTAGTTTGGTTGATTTTTACTTCTCACATGAATTCCTCCTCTTGGATCATCGATGGGGTCCTCCCTAATGATCATTCTAAGGCCAATATTCATAGTTTATCCCTCATCCATTAACCCTAACCTATTCTCTATGGTTTTTCTTGGAAACTCCATAACCGAAATCGTTACATTAGACTCAACACATCAACTTGATGGAAAGGAACCTATCCTATCTAATCTATCCTATGGAGTCAAGTCCATTCCTTAAGCTTGTTGTAGAAAGATAGAACTCTTCTCTGCAAACCTTCCTCTCAGCCTTCTTCTTCAAATCTCCTTCTCCTTCTCTTCCTCTGTCTCTTTCTCTCTTAGGTTTAGAGTTTCAATTTGGGTTCTAAAAGAGAGAGAGAGGATAAGCCTTAAATAGAGGGAAAACCTCCATATACAGTACTCTTTCAATTAGGAAAGAGCCCTGTTCAAATTAGGATAGTTTCCTAAACATGGAGTCGGTTCTGGGTTCCTACGGTCGATCATAACCGTCGATCGTAGGGTCGAAATCATCGACCGTGGGGTTTTGGATTTGATATTTTTGTTTCCCTTCCTTATGGTCGACCATACCTACCCAGGCATGCTACCTTAGGTATGTTTTTGGTGTTTTTAACTCGATTCTCATACCTGATTTGTGATCTATCTTCACACGCTCAGTCCACTTGGTCCATGAATGATGGGAAAACCTGGCACGACACGGTTAGACCAAGTTTGTAGAGTGCGGGTCTTACACAAAGGATCTTTTCTTCTTCGGTGCTGATCATCATTCGTGGGGTCTTCTCAATGGACTTAATCCAAATTGCTAGTTGCAGTAGATTATTCCCTACTCTAGTGAATTTCTGTGGTTTCATCTTCATAAACCTCTCGACAGTTCTGGCTGGATGAGCTAATGCTGCATGGGCATAATTGGTGGATGGTTTTGAATAGTTGTTGCAGTACGGTTGGCTTCATTTGCAACCCTGTCCTGACCTGTTTATGTCCCAGCAACGTTAGCAGTATTGACTCCTGACAGAGGGTAGTATTGTTCCCTTGATTAGCTGTTTTTGGAGGTGCAAGTGCTAGCCTCAATATGGCTCTAAGATCTTCTAGAAACTGTTGCTGCTGAGTCTGACTCTCATGCTACTGCTCTCTTAGCACCTTACGCTGCTCCTGACCCATGGCATGAACTGGATTCCTCATGATTGTTGGAATATTCTCAGGAGCAGACTCAGGTGCCGACAATAATGTGGTTTTCCACTTAGGTGTTCTCACCAAGCGGCAGAGTGAGTGGCTGAGTCCCATTCAGATTTGATCCATCACTTTGTTCGTTTGTGCGTAGTGTAGAGTGGGTATTAGGTGCCATTCGTAACCGGTAACGATTCTTGAAACATTTACATTAACACTATTAGTGCCATGTTCGGTAATATCAAAAATAGAATATGTATGAAACGACACTAGTACATGCAACAAAAAGAAAGTCATTTAATCAAGGTATGGTATATCCGGTTGCAGGTTTCGGAGTCAAAAGTTGCGACCAAGACCTGTGACTGTATGAAAAATTGGGTCTTCGAGAATATATCCTGTCGTAACAGTCATGCGATCTATTATCTAACCAGTGCCATTACCGAGAATATAAAATCCCAACCAGTGGGAGATCTGGTCGCAGCATCCTGCTGCAACCTCCATCGGGATTCGCAACCGCATGGGGAATTTCTCCCTCTTATAAATTCAACTCGTGTTTTAAAAAAATTTTCACTTTCTAACTTTTCTCTCAAGCGATTGGAGCTCTATTTTCACCTTTGAAAGTCGGGTTCATGCATCTGTTGGACTCCCGAGCTTCGATACTCCAACCAATCTCTTCCTACATCAATCAAAGGTATGTTTCCTTCAATTTTGGTGGCAAAATCCCTCTCTAGGGTTTAGGAATAAATAGAATAGACCCCAGTTTCCTCTTTTCTTTGAGTTTTCTTCTCAAACTTTTTGCAAGCATGTTTTTATTTGTTCAAATGCTTCTATAGTGCTTTTCTTGTAAACATTAAATCTTCACATCACTTTTTCCTTGCACACCCCACTTGTAACATGTGAAGTTGAGTTCTTTTTCTCTATATATTTTTTTATCAAAACTTTCTTCTAACTATTATTTTTTTGTTCTTTTCTACATGATTGAATACTTTCATAGTGACTTTTGCATCACCATACAATGCTCTACTACAACTTTCTTGTATTTTCCATGGCTTTCAAATGTGGAACATGCAAAATTCTCTCATCTCATTTGTATACTATTTTTTATGTGGTTCAAATTTCTCGATATTTTCTCAATGATCCCATAAATGCCTAACTTCCAACTGTTTGGATTTCATCAAAACCATCACCTACCAATTCCACTGTCACTATTAATTCCTTAGTCATTGCACCTATTTGTCCCATTTCTTGATAAAATCTTCTTCATATGCTTATTTTGCAGACTTTTGGCTACAAGGAAGAAGTCAAGAGTTCTTACTCCACTAGTGTTGGACGAAGTACAGTTTCGCTCATAGGAAGCGTAGAAGTCTTACCCAAAGTTTGACAACAAACTTGTCGAGACTGGCCAGTGGGTGGTATTCGAGGAGTTAGAGAGGTTCGACATCCAGGTGACCTTCAATGTTATGGGTTGGTCCCCAGTTTTTCGAATCGGTATCATCACTAGACCTGACTTGGTGAGACTGTTCTATTGTAACCTCTAGGTGGAAGGTGGGCTTGGTGAATTTGACTTGATTCGAGACCTTTGCATTTTCAGTTGGGTCATGGGTGTTGACATCTCCTTCAATACAGAGCAATTGGCAGGTCTCCTAGGGATTTCTATGGATGGAGATGTGGTCTTCGATGGTCCCAATGAAAAGGATTTTCTGATAGAGAGCATAAGGGCTGAGATTTAGAGTCAGATACTCATCCCTGGCTGATGGCACCAGTATGCCAATTATCGTCCCTTGCCCTGAATTTATTGTAGGATAGTGCAGTACAACATTGTCCCTCAGGGTGGCCACTATAACAAGGTGTCTACATTCTGCCAGTTCCTCACCTATCACTTGGTAATCAAAAATCCTGTCTGCTTGCCTTACATTTTGATGCGGGTTATGATTATGGTAGCAGAGGGCATGGGTTCATTTAACCAGGCTTATGGAAGGTTACTCACTCACTTCATCACACATATGGGCATCGACGTACATGAAGCAGAGGCCTTTGATGAGAACATGGCTGCTGACTTTGATTGGTATGCCATTGTCAAGATGAAACTGAACCAGGTGGTATTGTTAGATGATGAGTTAGAGGCTAGACCTCCTCCCAGACGGCGAGAGGCACCTGCAGTAGAGGTAGCAGAGGAGGTAGAGGACAGAGAGGATGAAGAGGTATCAGTGGTGGTACAGGGAGAGAGTGGAGATCCCCCTGCACGTCCTGTCAGGTCCGTACTACCTTGGATGATATCATGGTAGAGATTCATGGTGCTCGAGCTGACCAGAGGCAACATGAACACACCATGGAGAACCAAATCCGGTCGATGTGGCATGTTTAGTCCTCCTTCTCGACTCACCTTAATACTATACAGGTGGCGATGGAGAGAGTTAGCCTGTTGCACACTGAGGATGTTGGAGAGGTGTCAGTGTCAAGCACAGCATGGGTGCAAACTTTTTAGCGGTTTGCAAGTCTACACCTCCACCATCATCAGTAGAGATGATCTACTTATTTCTTTCTTTTATACTTGTGTAGTGAGTAATGGTTCGACTTGTGAACCATACTCAGGATCAACAATCTGTTATTTTTCCTTGTTTGTTTATATTTTACTTTTTATGCAGAGTACTTTCATACATTTGGTTTTTGGTTATATTAGTCTCTAATCTTTCTCTAGCACATTATGCATTGTGGTTGCTTAACACACAACAACAAATTTGATCATATTTACAAGTTATGCCCTTTTTTATTTTTATTATCCTAATGCTCAATTTACTAACATAAAATCATGGCATTGTCTAGGTTGGCATGGTATGATAGAGCTTATCACTCTAATACCAACATTGTCACACCTTAAATTTACGATATGTAAAATTTCGGAGCTGACTGAACCGATACACATTTTATGTTTGCCAACCTAAATCACGTAAGAGGTGTGCACCCCCACCAACCCCACTATGACCAATGTTACAAAATAATAATTCAAAGCAGATACCATGGCGGAAATAACTAAGTCAATTGAGTCTCTATTGAAACTTAAAATAAATTAAATAACATTGTATAAAAAATTATTCTTGTTCCAATCAACTTTATCACATAAACCATTCTTAAAGTCAACCCTATAATAGTGGGTCATCAAGAGTATTGTAAATCAATGTAATTAAACTGAAAGTAAATAAAACATAAGTCTCTTCGAGCTTTCTCCTACTCGAACACACATGCATCACACTAGCAATCAGCATCATGCTTATCTTCCTCCAAAGGTTGAACATCCAGATGTGCCACAGAAGAGATGACTGAGGCATATACATAATTTGCGACCGTAGTACCTGCAACATCATCTAAAAAGAAGGCATATACAAGGATGAGCTCTCCAACTTGAGCTCATGAGAATCAGACAAGAAAGCAAGCAAATGCATGATATATTATTACACACAAAGTTTTGGTATAATGTATGCTAATGCTAAAGTAAGGCTTGATTATGCTCATCGAAGCTGACCAAAACCTCCATGTATAGGAGAGAATGGACACTCGCCAGCCTGCACAAACAACCCTAGTGAAGCCATGCATCTCCTATATAGATAGTGATAGAGCAAAGATTTGGCCATAATGCTCCCACAAACATTGCCACCACCTCCCCCTCACCCCGTATCCATACCAACACCTGGTCCCCTATTGGCCAGGGTTACATACATGGATCATTTTACTAACCAATCCTTCATGTCATCATATGTATCCCTCTCATACTCCCAGCAAGAATCCTAGTACATCCATCATCCCCCTAGACACTGTCATCCCACTAGGGTATGAGAACAATACATGACGAGGTTATCCTAGTGAGTCGGATCCTACGGTCCTCGACCATTTCACCACTTCCCACAAGGCACAAACATTACACATTCACAACAATCATAATTAGATGCAAATGCATGCAAAAGTAGTTATTGGATGACATGTTATCACAATCAATCAATGCATCATAGATAAGCGCATAATCAAAAACACTCCAAAATTAAGTCAGGGTTCCGTTTCCTCACTTGAAATAAAATTAACACTACAATTCTCAGTAAGTGAATTGCTCTTGATTATGCACGTGTCACCTAACATGTAAGTTATATAATTAGTTACACTGTGTATCAAGTTAGCTTGATGCAGGGCTTCTTGGGACCAACCGGTTGGTACATCCGACTGCAACAATGTCGAGACTAGTGTCGCTGTTGATTGCTCTCGAGAACCTCTTTGTTTCCAACCAGTTGCATATCCTACTGTTGTAGTCTTGCGACCGGTGCTGCAGTTGGTTGCATTACCGAGACTTCCCTAGTATGTCCAGTCGCAAGTCCGGTGGCAATATCTTGCGACCGGTGGTTGCTATCTGACCTTCCCCGAGAGGTTGGTCTGAGTATTTTGCCTATCCGGATGCATGGGTTTTGCCTCCGAGAGTTCCCTCCGGATCCAACTATGGACTCCTACTATGGAAGTCTATTGATAAATCATCAGGCCTAACATTAAACGGTGATTTCCAATCCTATTCTAGGCCTAGTGAGGTTGATTGAGGATACATCTCCTAGTCTAGGGTTTGTTATCTTGGTTCTTAAAATGTATGGACTCGAGTTATAATCCCGAGTCGAACAAAATGTAATCTCCCCTAGTGCTCAGCTAGTAATGGATAGCAACTCCACTAAGGTTGGAAATCTAAGATATCCTTGGGAATTAAAACAATACTATTAAACCCAATGTAAGATGGTATGGAGTTTTACCGGCAGTGCCTTTGAAAGAGTATGTAATGGTGTTGAACGGTGCCGGTAGTTCTCTAAGGTTGCTCTCCCTTCTCAACCTTCTTCTTCCTTTAACCCGCCTCTCTCTGAGAATGCGTCAAAAGTTCCTTGTGGTGGATACGTACTCCAAAAGAGAGGATTTTAAGGGAACTTAGATTTATTAGAGTCTCCCTCTTGAGGTGAAATTCCTTGGAGAGTTGGAGACTGAGAGGTGTTGCCAAGTGGCAAGCTAAAATTCCTAAGAAGGATTCTATTCCCTCAACCCACACCAAAGTGGTTAAGAGTGAGGTGGGACCCATTGGTTCGTCCCTGGGTCCAGGGAATATTCTCACTTAAGCTCTACAACTGAGTTTTAAATTTCTCATTCGCAGGCAGGCTTTCTGGCCTGTCTGGTCGCAGGTTCCGGCTGGAAAATATTTGGGATCTTTCAACCAGTGGTAGGGATCAGTGCCCTATTTAGCTACACCAGAACATAGGATTTTAACATGTTCATTAAAATAGTTCATACCTGATTCGAGTTGGCCTTCAGGTCATCATTGAACTGGGTTTGTCAGCAGTGGAAAACCTTGGCACAGTAAGAAAATCCGAGTTAGGTAGGTTTTCTAGATGCAGGTTTTACAAACACCTTGACAAAGGGGAACGCCCTGAAGAGGTCACCAAGGCTTATATGGAGTACATGATTACGGGAGACCCCTATACTTGGTGGGGACACCATTAGCAACCTCAAATGTCAACCCAACAACTAAACATCTGAGATATTTGCAAGGAGATGATCTCTCAAATATGTCTCTCCAAAGACCATGAAGAGAGACTACCACTTAGAGAGAAGATCAAATTAATGCCAGCTGAAGAGATCTCTAGGAAGTTTTACCAGACATATCGCCCTACAGTGGAGATCAAACCCAGACCCACAGGACCTTTCCTAAAGGCTTGCTCAAGTGTTCTAGATGCCATCGAATTGGGCACATAATGACGGAATGCTCCCAATTTTTAGTTACACAGGAACTATCGTCTTTAGAAACTCCTAAGAAAGGAAAACTAGAGAATGGGGCAAGATCGGATGAATCCCAATCAGAAACAGTTACAGAACTACCATCACTTACAATTTTCCCAAGTACTACAAAAAGTGTTGCACCGCGAATCAAGCTTTCTGAAATCTCAGCTAGGAAGATAGAAAGAAAGAACATCAAACACTCCAAGCAAAAATAAAGAGAAAGACTAAAGTGGTCCTCCTCTTCTATATTCACCAATGGTATGGCAAGGGTATAAAGATGGAAGATACCAGCGGCAACATCAAGATTCAGACAGGTATTCAGTGAAACCTCTGATAATATGCTTTCAATAAAATTGAATATACATGTTAGGTAAATAGACTTGTGTTAGTAGTATTAAAAGAAATTAGTAAGGTGGTCTAAAACCAGAGCCAAAACCTTCATCGTTACTAAAGTGACATACCTAAGACAACCTTTTAAACTAGGTATGGGCATTACGAGTTTCTAGTCATGTCTTTTGGAGCTCATGAACCATGAATTTCATGATATGTTGGATACATTAGTCATAGTTTTTATCAACGATATCCTAATTTACTCTTGGAATGAGGAAGAACACAAGGATCATTTATGACAAGTATTGTAGAGGCTAAGGGAAAAGACACTCTATGGCAAATTCAAGAAGTGTGAATTTTGACTGAACAAAATGGCTTTCCTAGGTTATGTGCTTTTAGCTAAAGGAATCAAGGTAGATCCCAGTAAGATCGACGCCATTATAAACTGGAAAGCGCCTAAAACAATTATAAAAGTTTAAAGCTTCTTGGGTTTAGGAGGGTACTACCGTAGATTCGTGAAAGATTACTCCAAGATCACAATGCCTATGACTAAATTAACCAAGAAAGGGGAGAAGTTCACATAGATAGATCAAGGCAAGAAAAGTTTCCAAACTTTGAAAGACATGTTAGTTTCAATTCCCATTCTTACCATTCTAAAGCCAGACGAACCCTTCACTCTATATATCGATGCCTCCAAGCTAGGTTTGGGATGTGTGCTCATGCAAGGAGACCAAGTCATAGCTTATGCCTCAAGATAATTAAAGAAACACGATGAGAACTACCCTAATCATGACTTGGAGTTAGCAGCAGTAGTTTTTGCTCTCAAGGCCTGGAGACATTATTTATATGGCGAGAAGTTTCAAATCAAGCCTGACCATAAGATTATTACCTACCTGTTTACTCAAAAGGACTTGAACATGAAACAGAGAAGATAGGTTGAGTTATTAAAGGATTATGGCTGTGAGATTTTATATCATCTAGACAAGGCCAATGTAGTGGTAGATGCCCTAAGCAGAAAGAATTTGACAAGACCAGAGGAGGGAATTGAAACTAACCCAACTCAACCAGTACATCCTAGTAATCATAAGAAAATGTTGAAAAAAACTTAATGTATCAGACAAATCCTTGGGAAACAAGGTAATTTATGAACTTGCAAGCTTTTTTGCAAACTTGCAAATAAAGGCGGAGCTGCTTGCGGAAATAATACAAGAAATACCGACAGACCCCTATCTCAGAACTCTAAGGGAAGACCTACAAAGAGGAAAAACAGACCTTGACTTCGTTCTTTCTAAGAATGGAGCACTCAAATTTTGTGGTAAACTGTGCATTCCCGCGTTGGCTAGAGATATTAAAGAAAGAATTCTAAGAGATGCTCACAATGCTCCCCATTCAGTTCATCCAAGCAGTACCAAGATGTACCACGACTTAAAGAAGACAATTTGGTGGAGAGGGATGAAAGTAGATGTGGCAAGTTTTGTGTACAAGTGTAACTTGCTAGCAAGTAAAAGCAGTTCGACTAAAACCCTATGGATTGCTTCAACCACTGCCAATGCCCAAATGTAAATGGGATTGTATTACTATGAACTTTGTTACCGGCCAACCCTTAACACCTAGAACGGTGGATGCTATTTGGGTAATTGTTGATTGGCTTACAAAAACAGCGAGGTTTATAGAAATAAGGCCTCAATATACCTGGATAGACTGGCTAGACTGTACATGAACCAAATAGCTCATCTGCATGGGGTACCGTAAAGCAAAGTATCAAATAGAGACCCCATGTATACCTCTAAATTTTGGGAAGGTCTACAACATGCAATGGGTTCTGAGTTGAAATTCAGTACAGCTTTCCATCCCCAGACGGACGGTCAATCAGAGAAAACTATTCATATCCTAAAGGATATGTTCCATGGATGTACCATCGACTTCAAAGGATCTTGGGATGAGAAATTACCTCTGATGGAGTTCGCCTATAACGATAGCTACCAAGCTAGTACCGACGTGGCTCCATACGAAGTCTTGTATAGAAGGAGGTGCCGAACTACTTTGTATTGGGAAGAAATTGGTGAGAGAAGAATCATTAGGCTAGGCTTTGTCCAAAAAAATTGTCAGGAAGTTGATCTGATTAGAGAAAGAATTAAAGCAACGCAAACTCACCATAAAAGTTATTCTAATGTTAGAAGAAAAGACATCGAGTTTGTTGTTGGAGATAAGATGTTCTTGATGAATTCACCTTTGAGAATGAAACACTTCGGTAAGAAAGGAAAATTAGGCCCTAGGTACGTGGGACCATATGAGATCATCAAAAGGTGTGGACCAATAGCGTATCAGCTAGCAATGGCACCATCTATGTCTAGTGTCTACGATGTGTTTCACATATATATGCTGAAGAAGTATATCTTGGATCTTTCTCACGTATTGGAGGTAGATCCTCCTCAGTTGAATGAAGATCTAACGATCGAACTCAAACCTCAGATGATTTTGGATAGAAAGGTTCGGCACCTAAGAAACCGAGACATCCATTACATCAAGGTGATGTAGAAGAACCAGCATGTAGAAGATTTGTCTTGGGAAGAAGAAGAATCAATGAGGAAGAAGTATCCATATCTTTTTTATTCTACGGATAAGTAGAAATTTTGGGAATGAAATTCTTTTAAGGGGAGAGTTGTAAAACCCACACCCAGAAAACCTAGCCTAACTCAGATTTTCTAACTGTGCCAGGGTTTTTTACCGCTGATGAACCTGATTCAATATCGGCTTAACAATCAACTCAAACCAGGTATCAAACACTTTCTCTGAATTTCTTAAAAATTCCAAATATTAAGTGGCAACCAGTGTGGCACCAGTCACTGCCATCGGTCGGAAGGTCTCAAACCTGGTGCGACCGGGTCTTGCAACGGGATAAGCCAAAAGCTACCCGTTAACTTGGCAAATTCAATTTGGTAAAAAGGAATGAATGGGAATGTTCCTTTGGACCCCATGGATGAATCCAATGGGTCCCACCTCCTTATAACTACCTTAGAATGAGTTAAGAGATGAGGACCCCTCTTCAATATCTTGACATGCCACTTGGAAACTTCCTAGAGTTCCCCACTAGCCTAAGAAGTCGAACTCCAAAAAGGAGACTCCAAAGCATTCAACTCTTCTTCAACCACCTCCCAAAAGAATACCATCAACTCACCAAAAGTTTTGACTCATTCTCAGAGAAGGGAGAGGGAAAAGCTTGGTGGGAAGAATGTTTGGAGATCGTTGGCACCACTCACTACTATCATTTATCGCTTGGACAGACCAGTGGTAAACCTTCTGACCTGTGCCTTAAGATTCCATTAAGATTTGAATGTAATCATTGAGTGATGATATCAACCCTCTATTGGTTGAAGGAGTTATGTTTCCATTAATGGCTAGGTAAAAGAGCATCATGTGAAGCTCGAACGAGAAGCCTCATAATGGTTAGATCCGATAAACTTCAAAACCATTCATTATGGTAAAGCCTAAGTAATGTACCTAGACCTAGGAGGTATCCTTCTGATCGACCTTGCTAGTTGATAGAATCAAGTTGTAGATTACGATTGAAACCCCAAATAGCAGGACTGCCTACGGACTTCTATAGTAGGAGTCCGAAAGCATGTTCGGAGGGAAGTTTGGAGGCGAAACCCGTGCTTCCAGATAGGCTAAACAACCAGACCAACCCCTCAGGTGAGGTCTGTTCGTGACACCTGTCACAAGATGTTGTAACCGGGTATGAGATCAGATGCATTTGGGAAGGCACAATAATGCCACCGGTAGCAAAACTGGTCACACAACTGCAGCAACCGGATCTGTGATTAGTTGGGAACAAAATGGTTTCTGAGAGCAACCACTAGCAACACCGGTCGCTATACTATGCAACCGAATGCTACAACCGGTTGGTCCTAGGAAGCTCATAATCAAACCATCCTAATTCACTTTGTAACTAATGACCTCACATACATGTATTAGGTGCCAAGTGTGTAGACAAGGTGGACTTGCGTGGTGAGGAAAGTAGGATTAATCAGATCTTAGGTGAGGAAACAAAACCCTGACTTAATTCTTGGAGTGTTTTTTACTATGCGTTTGTCTGTGTTACATGCTTAATTGTGAATAACATGTCATCCAATAACTTCCTTTTGCATGCATTGCATTTCTTATATGACTGTTGTGATTGTGTGATGTGATGCCTAGTGGGCAATGGTGAAACAATCACAGACTGTTGGATCCGACCCACTAGAGAAACCTTGCCATGTGCTGACTCCTATCCTAATGGGATGACAGCGTCTAGGGGGATGTACGGGAGGACTGGGATTCCTGTTGTGATAGCGATAAGGTACATCTGATGACATATAGGATTGGTTAGAGACACTACCCATGTGTGTAACCCTGGCTAGTAAGGGGTCATGAACTGGTATGTGGTGGGGGATGAGGGGGAAGGGTCGATAGTGTTTGTTGGAGCGTCACTAGTCGGACTTCTGCTCTATTACCATCCCTAGTGGGAAACGCATGGCTTCACCAGCATTGTTGGATCAAGCTGGGTGAGTGTCCATTCTCTCTTGTACATGGACGTTGTGGTTAGCTTGGTGAGACTAACTAGGCCTAACCATAGCACATGACATACATTACATCGGACCCTTTGTATGTAATAATCTATCATGCATTTTGCCTACTTGTTTG
The DNA here is from genome assembly GCA_028583415.1 of Protea cynaroides. Lineage (NCBI taxonomy): Eukaryota > Viridiplantae > Streptophyta > Magnoliopsida > Proteales > Proteaceae > Protea > Protea cynaroides. The sequence continues at coordinate 41,701,718 of CM053274.1, read as the reverse complement.
ATTGTTTTCTCAAGAGCTCAAGTTGGAGAGCTCACCCTTGCATATGCCTTCTTTTTTTAGATGATGTTGTAGGTGTTACCATCGCTGACTACGTAGACGTACCCATTATCTCCAACCTATTGTAGTTGGGCATGCAGCCAATGAAAGAAGAGGAGCATGATGTAGACTGCGAGTGTGATGCATGCGTGTTCGAATAGGAAGGAATGCTTGGAAGAACTACTTTACCATTTAGTTTACATTTTAGTTGGCTATACAGTATTTTGATATGGACCCAGTATTATGGGATGGTTTTGATGAATGATTTGTTATGGTTTTTAAGTGCATGACAATTGTGGAACAAATATTTATTTATTTTTATCTATCAATAGAAAGCTCAGTGTTACCTAGTTTATTTTCTGCTATAGTATTACTCTGATTTACTTTTGTGGCACTTGACTGGTGTAGGGTTGGTAGGGCTATACAAGGCCTATGAGATTCTAGGTTGGACCGAACATAAGATGTGTGTCGGTTCAGTCATACTTTGAAATTTGTCATATCGAAAATTTAGGGGGTGATAGCAGAACTCCAACCAGTGAAGCTCCAACAAACACTATCGACCCTTCCCCCTCATCCCCCATTTCATACCAGTACTTAGCATACATGGGTAGTGTCTCTAACCAATCCTACATGTCATCATATGTAACCCCCTCACAATCCCAGCAGGAATCCAAGTCCATCTGTCATCCCCTAGACATTGTCATCCCATTAGGTTATGAGAACAATACATGGCACAGGTAGCCCAGTGGGTCAAATCCTGTGGTCCTCGACCGTTTCACACTTTCCAAAAGGCACAAACATCACACATTCACAACAATCATAATTAGATGCAGATGTATGCAAAAACAGTTATTGGATGACAAGTTATTCACAATCAAGCAATGCAACATAGACAAGCGCATAGTCAGAAACACTCCAAAATTAAGTCAGGGTTTCATTTCCTCACCTGAGATGCGATTAATGCTACAATTTGCAGTAGCTGGGTTAGTCTCAATTACGTATGTGTCACCTAATATATAAGTTAGGTCATTGGTTACAATGTGTATTAAATTAGCTTCATGCAGGGCTTCCTGGGAGCAACCGGTTGCAACATCCGGTTGCAAAGTATCATGACCGATGTCGCAGCCGGTTGCTCTTGGGAACCTTTCTATTTCCAACCGGTTGCTCTTGGGAACCTTTCTATTTCCAACCAGTTGTGGATCCGACTGCTGCAAATGTGTGATCCGTTTTGCAGCCCGTTGCATTACCAAGGCTTCCCGAGTATGTCCGGTCACAAGTCCGGTGGCAACATCTTGCTACCGGACCTCACTTAAGAGGTTTGGTTTGAGTATTGGTCTATCCATATACAAGAGTTTTGCCTCTGGGGGTTACCTCCGAATCCAATTCCGGACTCCTACTATGGAAGTCCATCGGTGGATCTTCTGGTCTAGCATTCAATAGTGAATTCCAATCCTATTCTAGGGCTTAGTGAGGTCGCTTAGGGATACACCTCCTAGGTCTAGGGTTCATTATCTTGTTTCCAACCATGGATGAACTCGAGGCATAACATGAGCCAAAACCAAAGGGGATCTTCCCTACATGCTCAGCCATTAATGGAAAGCAAACTCCATTGAGAATAAAGGTTTAAGGTTTCCTTGATGGACATTAAGTAATGCAAATAAACTTAAGGTAGCATGGTACAGAGTTTACCAATGGTGCTTTTGAACGAGTACGTGGTGTTGTCGAATGGCGCCATAGTTCTTCGAATATGCTCTCCCTTCTTAGCTTTCTCCTTCTTCCTTCAACCTTCCTCTCTTTGAGTAAGTGTCAAAACTTATTGTGATGGATACATACTCCAAAAGAGAGTTTTTGAGGGAAAGTTAGATTGCTTAGAGTCTCTCTCTTGAGGTAAAACTCCTTGGAGAGTGGGAGACTGGAGAGAGTTGCCAAGTGGTAAATTAAGGAGTCATAAGAGGGATTCTATTCCCTCAACCCACTCTATGGTTGTTAAGAGTGAGGTGGGACCCATTGGGTTTGTCCCTAGGTCCAGGGAATATTCCCACTCAAGCTCAACAACGGAGTTTTAAATTTCCCTTTCACAAGCAGCCTTTCTGGCTTTTCCTGTCGCAAGATTCTGTTGGAACAAATCTAGGATCTTCCGACCTGTGGCAGTGACCGGTGCCCCATTTAGTTGCACTAAAACATAGAATTTTAACATGTTCACTAAAATAGCTCTTACCTGATTCGAGCTGGTCTTTAAGCCAACATTGGACCGGGTTCGTCAGCCATGGAAAACCCTGGCATGATAAGAAAAACTGAGTTAGGCTGAGTTTTCTAGGTGTAGGTTTTACAGGGTAAGCGCCCAATTTACTAGTTGGGAAGGTGTTAGGCACCCAAGTCGTAAATTGGGCGGTTACCTGCTTTGGTGAGAAGTAGACCCATCCATTGAGTCAAATGGGTCATTAAAGTTTCTCTCAATGAGAAACAATTTCATAGGTCTTAGAACTTATCTAGGTGGCGACTCTAGATTTTTACCTTCCACCAACGTGAGTGGACGGGATCTTAAGACTTAGATCTTTCGATCTCATTTTGAGTGTTTGAGACTAGAGAGTGAGAAAAATTACAACAAACAATAGTTAAAAATAAAATAGAGGATACCATTTCCATAAAAGGGGAAACATTCCGAATTTTTCCCGCCATCATCCTCACAATATGTCTTTGATTTAATTGGTAAATGGCATTGGATTGGAAAATGGTTGGTGGAGATAAGCACGGCTTATCGTGATTCTAGGTAGACCATGTTTAAAATCTAAATGGGTCCGGTCACACATAAATCCAAGTGAGATTTGCGGTGTGGCACAGTTGCTGCAGACACAGCCATCGCCATGATCCTCCAAGGGGTCTTCGCTATCAGAGACATCCTCCACCAATGGAGACTCTATGAAGTTGACCACAAAGAACTACCTGCAACTGAGTCTGAATATAGAATCGAAATCGAGGGGTGAGATCCCATCCCATCTCCATGAGGAGACAAGTATCAATGCACAGGCAAGATGGAGATCAAACATTAAACGCACATACACAGATACAAAGTGAATGAAAATGCAATTAATTAATTAAGTCATGGTATAATGGTTCTGATAATGCCATACAAAGATTCCACCACAGACAAGACCGTGGCTTCCAATACTCAAGCACAAGGTTGAGTAGATGTGACGACCATGATCCTAAGTCGCAACCTCTTGCACGTCGAAGGTGAACCGCCACTGACCGCAAACGAACAGACAATCAATGGGGCCACTGATCCCGAGACAAAACCCTGGAATAATCAATGGCACTACTGATCCCGGGATAGACCCCAAAGCCCAGTAGCTTGTTACCGCCTGCCCCTCCCCCTAGAGCTAAGCCTCAAACCGCAACCTTTTGCGCCCTAGGGGTGAACCGCCACTGGTCCCAGACCAAACCCCAGAATAACCAATGGTTCCCTAGATAAAACCCTAGATTAATCAATAGCTCCTTACCCCCCAATCATAGGCCCCCTCCTAGCATCCTCAGTCGACAGGTGACTGCCGGACTCTTCCCATCGCATACTACCATCGACAATTGGAGAATTGGGCCTATGCTAGTACTTAACCCCCCACTAGCAAGGGTTCAGAAACCATGGCATGAATATACATAGATAAACCATCCTATATCTATCATGTGCACAATATATAATGGAGAAGGGGCTACCCCCAGCAGAAACCCTCGGTCTCTAGTCCCTTTGGACCACCGTGTCCCAACTAAGATGCTAGCTATGTAAAGCAGTGTCCATGTGACCATGCACCACTGGTCCCTTTGGTTCCTGCATGTCACATAGACTAAACAATCCACATCCACCATATTAAACATACATAGTTATTATTATGCAAATGCATGAACAAATATCACAATATTAGATGGTATGTTATATCTTAAACACAAGCAACCTATGATAATGTCCTAGTTACTACGGACCTAACCCCTCCCCTGTAAGCACAGTTGTACTAAAGTAATGGATGTCGGCAAAAGACTACACCCCAATTCTGCACTATTTAGAATGGTGTGATGAACCGCTAGCAAACCAACGGTTCAACCAGGATCTCGAGTAGGCTATATCCGTGTTATCTAAACTTCCACACATCCATAATCATAATCAGATTAATACACAATAGCGAAAATCTTATAATAAAATGAATTGAGAATCTACTATGATATAAATATTAAATAGCAAATTATTCTGTATCAACTGGGACATAAATAATTATCAAATACATGTCTTTATTAAATTCAAATAAAGAAACCTAAGAAAAATCTAATCGAATACACATGAGTTGCACTCGCAAGAGGAGTCATGTGTATCTACTTCAGCTTCAGCTTCCATCGCCGCCACATTCCCGTATGCTGGAGCATCCATATAATCTTCAACCGTATAACCTGCATCATCAACTAAAAATATTCGACGTCGAGGGGTGAGCACACATCACGGCTCAGTGAGTAGACAAAACAATGCAACAATACATATGCATGCAATCAATTCATATCTTTGGTCTGGTTTATAGTTTGCAATGCGCAATAGAAAGGTTGGGTGGTCAAAGGTTAACGTTTATTGACCCCGCCTCTATACACAGGGTGTGGAAATCCGCCGGAAGGTTAACGTTTATCGTCAACCCCATCCACCCTAATCATGACATTAAACAACAAAGGTTAACGTTTATTGCTATATAATACCATACCAACACGTAAGCCCCTATTAGCGAGGGCTTGCAAACTGGGCTCGCAACTAACCAATCTTAATGCCAAACAGTGTATCCAAGGCCTCACCCCAGCATCCCTCAGAATGTCCATAGAGATAGAGCTAAGGCCCCCCGATAGAGTCAGAGACTACAAGGACCGAAACCACCTCCCCTGATACTCTACAACATAATAGTTCTGCTAAAGTAATGGCGATACGACGATGCTAATGCACAAGACTTGAGTTAGAGATAGAGCTAAAGTGCTGAGATCCTCCAAAGGTTAACGTTTATTGACGTTCTCATCACACCTCTCCTGATACTCGCTCGCATCAAGTACACCAACCACACACATACAATCACATGCCTATTCCTATCATCATCATCATCATCATCATGTTATAAACAATAAAATAAATATGCATGAACAAATAATAGAAATATTGGATGACATGTTGTATGCACATTACAAACATATTTGCATAGAATCAAGCATGGCATTGGACTCAAGAAAAGGAAAATAGTTTGTTATTAACCAATTAGTTTAGAGTTCTGTTTCCTCATCTTAGCTTGCTAACAGATACTTTTCTAAGCTTTATAATCACCTTTATATTGTTATTGTATTGCTAGAAGACCTAACAAGTCGATAGAATTTAATTAGAATTAATTCTGAATTTAAAAACTATTCTATTAACTGAGGGTCGGAGGTAGGGTCGGAGTCCTGATCGACCCTGGGTGCGACCCTCCCCCAAACTCCGAACTTCCGAACACCGAGGGTCGATGGTCGAGGATCACCTAGGGTCGGATGGTCATCGACCCTCGGTGCGACCCTCGGTGCAGTTTGGTCCAATTCCCTCTTTTAGTCCATTCTTCGTGCTTGGGATCTTATGGCTTGCTCCTACATTCCATTCTACATTCATTCCATGGTCTGAAACCATGTATAATCCACCTAGATAGCTTTCATGTAATCCCCCATGGTTTCCCATGAAAACCTAACCATGGGTTGATGGTTTGGGTTTCTCCGAGATCACACTCTCATCAAAATCTAACCTAAGGTCTATAAAAACTCATGGAATTAGTATCCATACCTGAGAAGAATACTCCTTCTCTGTAACTCTACTCTTTTGGCTAAATTCTCTTCCTTGCTTCTCTTCTTCCTCTTTTCCTTCTCTTCTCTTTCTCTCAATTCAATTAGGGTTGTGAAAGGAGTGAAAGAGGCTTACGGACGTCCTTTAAATAGAGTAGGAACATCCTAAATAAGTCCCATTGAGATTAGGAAAGAATCCCAATCAAAAATTAGGAAATTTCCTAATTTCTATTTCTTACGGTAACCGAGGGTCGATGGGAAGGTCGATGATCCCGTCGACCCTAGGGTTCAAGATGTCCGACCCTCCCTTCAAAATTGAGGGTCTGACTTTCTGTTTTGGGGGGTTCGACCCTCCTTGGCTGGGTATGCGACCCTCCCCTTAAATTAAGTGATTTTGGGTTGATTTGATACCTGGGATCTCGATCTCCTTCACGCCCTTGGTCCATTTGACTCGACCATGATGGGTAAACCTGGTTCAAGGTGGTAAGACCGGGTTAGATTGACACGGGTCTTACATATCCATCGGGTCTATGTTGAGTCCGTTAGCTATCAATGTGGTAAGACCCGGCACCCACGATGATTTAAATTGGTAGGAAAATTTGGAGGTGGGTCTTACAGAGTCAACAACTCAACTCGGCGAACCAGAGACAAGAGCCCAGCTTGACAAACAATTGGCCAACTTAGACCGGAGTATGACCTCGAACTGGCGAAGAATGAATATGCAAACTAGGATTACTAGGAGATAATGATAGTAATCCCCAATACTTACACCATTGTTGGAGGCCCAGGAGGAGGGAACACCTAAAAAAAATCACAGAAAGCCTATATTCCAAGCCAGATCGAGAGCAAGCCAAAGAAAGCCCGAACTGGAGACTTCATCACATTTCGAGATGACGACCTCATCGACATATCAGTACCGCATGAAGATGCTATTGCGATAATTATGGCCATTGGTACCAATTTCAATGCTGAAAGAGTTCTGGTGGACACTAGAAGTTCACTGGACATCTTTATTACCAAGCCTTCAAGCGTATGCACATGGAGGATGAACAGGTAAGACCCATATAGTATTCTCTGGTTGGATTCTATGGAGATCCAATAAATGTGAAAGGGGCAATCCGCCTAAAGACTATGGTCGGGGTAAAGCCAAAGCCGGAAACACTCATGATAAACTACCTAATTGTTGACCTCAAATCAAGCCATAATATCATGCTCGACTTGTCCATTGCCAAGTTGGGTTGGGTGAAGGGATTCCTTTTTCACCCATCTTCAATCTCAAGTTTAGGTCCCTAATCAATGTTCTAAGGTCCCAAATGAATTTTTATCACATTGTATGGTCTCATTCATTCATCAAGAAAATCATTCATTCATTTCTTGAAATTCAAACATAGCCTAAGCACTGGAGTGTAATTTATCCTACTAAAAATTTGGGTGGAAAATTTGATAAATAGAAGGAAAAAAGGTCTTCAAATAGCAATGTGGGAGCTAAGCCATTTATTTACGTTTCCATACTTGCTCCTGCACTGCTCATGTTGCTGCAGATTCCAAACTAAATGCAACTAGTGGAACTACAGATTTTAATCCTTTCATGCCCTCATGACTCATGTTGGCATGAGGAAAATCCTGTGGCTGTAATTTACTGTGCGCACATACTGATGTATTGGTATACATGCACAATGAATGACAACCATAGGATTTTCTTCATGCCAACATGAGGGCATGAGAGGATTTGAATCAGTGTAGCTACACTGAGGGGGTGTTTGGTAACGTCCAAAAGTTGGATTCTGACTTCTGGAGTATAAAAGGACTAGAAGCCTGTTTGGAAACCCGGTTCGGACTTCTGGAGAATCCAAGAGTGAACCAGCTCCAAATGAGCACTAGAATCCAATTTTTTGGAGCATCAAATAGATGCTTTTCGACTTCAGAGCACAATTTTAGAGTAAAAATCACCCCACACCACTACTACCACCACCAACACCACAACCCACCACCCGTCACCCACCACCGCCACCACCCTCCTCCACCACCCACTGTCGCCACCACTACCACCACCACTACACGGCCACCACCCACCGCCACCTACCATCGCCACCACCACCAACCACCGGTCACCAACCACTGCCACCACATCCACCGCCACCTACCATCGCCACCACCACCAGCCACCAACCACCACCACCACCACCTACCACCGCCACCACCACCACCCCTCGTCGCCACCACCACCAACCACCCACCACCGCCACCACCATCCACTACTACCCACTGCCACCACCACCACCACCATCCTCAATAACCACCCACCGCCACCTACTATCACCACCACCACCAGCCACCAACCACCACCACCAACTATCACTTACCACCACCGCCACCACCACCACCACCACCACCAACTATTACCCACCACCGCCACCACCACTACCCACCGTCGCCACCACCACCAACCACCGACCACAGCCACCACCATCCACTACTACCTACCGCCACCTACCATCGCCACCACCACCAGCCACCAACCACCGCCACTGTAAGACCCACACGCCACAAACCTGGTCTAACCTTACATTTCATGTCGTGACCCGTCTACATATCATGGTCGAGCCAAGGTGGACCAAGTGTGTGAAGAAATCCAAGACCCAGTATGAAAATTTACTCAAAAACAGTCAAAATGAGGGTAGGGTCGTAGGTTTTAACAGGCAGGTCCAACCCTCCCATCGACCCGTGACCAGGGGTCGCAGAGGGTCTATGAATTGTCCGACCCTCCCATCGACTCTCCCATCGACCCTCGGTATTCGGGAAAAACAGCACGAACCAAAAATTAGGAAACTTTCCTAATTTCGATTGGAACCTTTTCTAAACTCAATGGGACTTATTTTGGGAGGTTTTACTCTATAAATAGGACGTACCTAAGCCTCTTTCACACCTTTTACAACCCTAATTGAATTGAGAAAAAGAGAAGAGAAGGAAGAGAAGAAGAAGAGAAATAAGGTAGAGAAGAAAGCAAAAGAAGAAGAGTTGCAGAGAAGGAGTGTTCTTCTCAGGTATGGATACTAATTCCATGAGTTTCTACAGGCCTTAGGTTAGATAATGATGAGAGTGTGATCTCAGAGAAGCCCTAACCATCAACCCATGGTTAGGTTTTCATGAAAAACCATGGGAGAATACATAAAAGCTATATAGGTGGATGATTCATGATTCTAGACCATGGAATGTATGTTGAATGGACTGTAGGAGCAAGCCATAGGACCCCAAACACGAAGAATGGATTAAAAGGAGGAAAATTGACCAAAACCCATAGAGGGTCGCACAGAGGGTCGATGACCATCCAACCCTATGTGACTTGAGTATCGACCCTCAGGGTTCTGAAAGTCCAGATTTGGGGAGGGTCGCACCCAGGGTCGCGATCATGACTCCGACCCTACCTCCGACCCTCAGTTAACAGTATGGTTTTTAAATTTGGAATTAATTCTAATTAAATTCTATCGACTTTGTTAGGTCTTCTAGCAATATAATAACATTATAAAGGTGATTCTAAAGCTTGGAAGAGGGTCTATTAACAAGCTAAGGTGAGGGAACAAGACCTAAACTAATTGGTTAATAACAAATTGTTTTTATTTTTTTGAGTCCAATACCATGATTATGATATGCGTGTGTGCTTGTAATGTGCGTTCAACATGTCATCCAATATTTCTATTATTACTGTTCGTGCATATTTAAATTTATTGATTATAACATGATGATGTTGATGATGGTAGGAATAGGCATGTGAATGTTTGTGTTTGGCTAGTGTACATGGTGCAGGTAGGGATGGTATCAATCGGTACTTCGATGCCGTTCTCATCGGGGTATATTGTGCCATGGTCTATTTAAGTCATGTCCACTAAGCAAGTGTTAGTGTGCTTGATGCGAGTGGAGCATCAAGGGGAGGACGTGACATTGTGGTTCAGCCTGATCACCAGACTCTAGCTCTATCTCTACTCAAGTCTTGTCCACTAACATCGTCATATCGCCATTACCTTAGCGGAACTAATATGTCGTAGGGCATCAGGGGGGGACGTGGCATTGTGGTTCAGCCTGGTCACCAGACCCTAGCTCTATCTCTATGGATGTATTAAGGGATGCTGGGGTGAGGCCTTGGATACATTGTTTGACATTAGGGTTGGTTAGTTGTGAGCCCAGTTTGCAAGCCCTCGCCAACAGGGGCTTATGTGTTGGTATGGGCAACCGGTGCAGCCATGCAATTTTCATGGGGTGTATATTGTCCATGGTAGGTGCATGTGGGGCGACAGTACCGTTTTTATTAGGCGTTTCCACACACTCGTGTATAGAGGTGCGGCGGCCACCTATCCTTTTTATAGTACATTGCAAACTTTAAACCAGACCAAAGATATGAATTGATTGCATGCATATGTATTGTTGCATTGTTTTGTTTGCTCACTGAGTTGTGATGTGTGCTCACCCTTTTGAATTCGAATACTTTTAGTTGATGATGCAGGTACCACCGTTGAAGATTATATGAACGCTCCTGTGTGCGGGCATGTGGCGACAATGGAAGCTGAATACTTAGTGGATATGCATGACTCCTCATGCGAGTGCAACTCATGCGTATTTGATTAGATTTTGTTTAATTTTATTAAAGATATGTAATTGATATTTATTTAATTATGTCTCAGTTGATTTATCAATAATTTGATATTTATTTATGGTTATCACAGTTAGATTCTCAGTTCATTTACTATAAGATTTCCGCTATTTACTTTATTACCTCTGATTAATGTGGAATGTGTTTTGGTTTATCATATATGGGATAGTCTATTCGAGATCCTGGTTGAACCATTGGTTTATTGACGGTTCATCACACCGTTCCGAATGGTGCGAAATTGGGGTGTGACAACTTGGTATCAGAGCTCTCGTAGGCCTTACCCAGTAAACCTGAATACTTCCACTGGAGTCCATGAACTGAGTTAGGATAAATTAAAAGCTTTAATACAAACAAACCATAAGCACCTGTGTTGGTTGAGACAGAAATTAAACAAGACGATAATATACATATAAAAGGTGAAACCATATATATACTCAAACAGAAAGAAAAGACCAAAAAATTATCCTAATAAATAAATAATATGGGGTATTACCTATAAGTTGGGTAATTATCCAAGTATACAAGGATATAGTACTGTTACGGTTGAAAATTGCCCGTCGGTACGCGCTCTGAATGACCTGCAATCACAGAGAAGAGACAAAGGAGTTGGGCGCCTAAGCCCCGGGTATACTCCGATGCCTAAGTTAGATTCCCAAAGTAAACAGTCAAGAGATAGCAGAATGCTATCTCCAGTTTAGAGAAAGTGGGACGATGAGTGAGTTTGAGCGTGAGTGAGGGATGAATAATAACAGCTTGTAACTTGTGTGTGCGTAAGGGCTTACCTTGAGGGGTTGCCCTCTACTTATAGATCGGGAAGAGACATGGAGGCACCAGGACTCAGGGAAATAGACTGCCAATAGGATTGCCACGTGTCGCTCTGTGGGACACTCAAGTGGTAGACTCCGAGTAGGAGTCGGAGACCTTAGCCAAGGAAGCTAGGTCGGTCAGCTCTGGGACTGACACGTATCAACGTGTGAGTAATGGCTGACCGAAATAGTCGGTGTCATATCAGGCCGGGAGAAGGACTCTCCGGAGGTAACAGAATCTCAATAGGACTCTGGCTCCCACCACCGAGTAGGATCATAACTCCGAGCGCTACCCGGGAGGCCGGGCACAAGGGAGGTCATGCGCATGGGAGGCCGAGTGCATGGGAAGCCGAGTGCGAGACACTACGAGCGCTCAAGCTCCGAAGGCGCACTTGACACGTGTAAGATTTTAAGTGGAGGGATCATTTCCCTCTTAATAGATGCCCCTTGCGCTGTCGGATGCAGCGAATTCGATAGTGCAACAAGTCAAACTGTTGAAAAAGCGTGCGCAGTATGAGGCCGACCGTTAGACTAATGGCTACATTGAATGACTCAGGGTATTTCCGAGTAGAGGCGGTTACGCTCCGCCTGCACGATTGATTAAGGTGCGGGGCTCGAGGCGTTAATCTCGATTTATGCGAGAGTGCTTGACCGTCGATCTCCCAACTTGACACGGATCGATCCATGATCCAACGGCCACCAGGGGGCGGTGTGCCTCAAGAACGAGCGCCATTAAATGCCACTCATCTTCGAATCGACCAAGTGCATCGGACGACTGAGACTGAAGTTCACACGGATCGTCATACTAATCCGACGGTCCACAAGAGGCGGAGCGCCTCGAGAAGAAGCGCCATCATTGTGCATGTCAGCCCATCACATCGTGTCCGGTGCGGCTGACGACAACCAATGGAGCTGAAACGCGTGTCCGGAACCCGAAGAGACAGTTCTCGGTCACTTGTCCTATAAATACTTTCCCACTTCATTCATTCGACCATTTGCTTCAATTGTAATCGAAGTTCTATCAGAGCACTCGGAGCCCAGTCGATCTTTGTTTTCGAGCCTCCATTCGTGCATTCGGTCACCTTTCTTGAAACCAGTAAGTCTTCTAATCGTTTCCCTTTCAGTTCATGCTTAGTAGCTTTTCTTCTAATAGCATCACGTCTTCTGGTATGGTGAGAGTGATCAGAAGAATGACCCGGTCCCAAACTTCTTCCTCTTCTGATGAATCATCTTCCTCTTCGGGAGGATGGTCCACTGAATCTAGGGCCTCCGGCTTGGAGGAATTCGAGAAGGGTTCCTCTGAGGCGGAAGAGCGCGGTCGTCCCACGGGCCCTCCGCCCCAACAGGCTTCCCGCCAGAGGGGTATCCGACCGCCGGTAGCGGCATTCGGCACCGTTCCAGCCTGGAAGGTGTCGAGTAAAATCAAAATCGAGGCGGCTTTGTCATCGATCTACCGGGCATACCAGCTCGATGAGCCCATGACAAATGTCCGCGCTCGGCTCCCTACCTCCGACGAACGGGCCTGCACCGTGATTACGTCGGAGATCTGTGTGTACGAACACACTCTGAAATCAGGGTTCAGGTTCCCTCTCCACCCTTTAGTTGTAGAAATTCTTCAAACATACCGCATCGCCTCCTTTCAACTTGCTCCGAATGGGTGGCGGTGCATCTTTGCTTTCATTATGTTTGTCCATCGACTGGGTGAAACTCCAACCGCGAACCTGTTCCGGTCGATCTTCCAGTTGGCTAGTCTGAACGAAGCCCGAGCTATGACCGGGTGGTACTTCTTTAGCCAAAGGGGCGGGAAGAAGCTCCCAGCTATCTCCCAGAAACCTTCCTCCATCCACGAGTGGAAGGATAAGTTCTTCTTCGTGGGCCCTCCCGTGGGCGGTCCACCTTTCCCTCTGTCGAACGTCTGGTTGGTGGTCGACGCTACAGGGTTCAACAAAGTTCCCTTTCTAACGACGGAGGAGAGGAAGATCCAACGCAAGATGATGACCGGGGAGACGGTTTACCTATCCGATCTTACGGATCCCGCGTAATTGGCCGAGCACGGTCTACTGGGTGAGTAATAGTTTTAGGGCTTGACTATGCACTGCTATTTTGTTTATGTCACTGACCATTCTCTCATTGCAGTGAACTTCAAGGACGACAAGATCGTTGCCCGGATAATGGGCAAGCGAAAGGCCGAGACCGAGAAGGGAGTTCAGCCCGCTAGCGGCCAGGCGGGATCGAAAGTTCAACCTGCCAGCGGCCAGGCAGGAGCTCACCCTCGGAAGGAGCCAGAGGCCACGGCGAAGGCCAAGGGTAAGGGGCCCATGCCCGAGGAGCCACCGAAGAAAAAGATAAAGTCGGCCGCCGAGCTCCCGGCCGACATATACAAGAAGAGGCCGACTCCTCGGCTCAGCGGTGGAGAGGAGGCAACGGCGGGGGCTGCGACGAAGGAAGTCCAGCCCGCCCAAGGGGGTGCGAAGGAAGTCTAGCCCCGGCAGACGGTCGTCCCTTCGGCAGCCAAGACCAAAGGCGCTGCAACGTCTACGGCCAAGGGGGCTACCGGCAGCCCCAAGGTTGTTGATTCGACCGGGTCCCCCGGGGCCACCAGGGAGGAAGCCGAGGGTACAGCTCGCCAGCAGGGCGAGAAGCAAGGGGTTCTGACAACGGCCTTTAACCCCGTGCTCAAGCTGAGGCCTTCAGACTCGATCCTCAGGAGCCAGAGGGCGGCCAGGATCATCATCACGGAAGGGCACCTGCCGGAGGACATCAAATTTACGTTCGACCTGCCCAATGAGGACGTCTACGCCCGAGGATTCACTGCCTGTGCCCAGGTAATGATCGACGCTTGTTTATCATTTTTGTTTTATCAGTGTTTCCATACGTACTGATCGACTGCTATCTTTGTTGTCTTTGGTGCAGGCTGCCAACCTTTTCGCCGAGCTCAGCGAACGAGCGTGTCGCGTGTTCTTTGACTTAGACGAGAAGGAGGTTCTGGAAATCTCCTTGCGCGAGGCTTTGAAGGCCACCGAGGAGAACTTGGTAAACAAATCCTCAGAGGTTGAGGGCCTCGTTGCGGAGAAGGCCACCCTCCGGACGTCCCTGACCAAGGCCGAGGCCGATCTTGATGAGGAGCGCAAGAAGGTGCTCGCTACTGAAGAGAGGCTCCGGTCTTCCGAGGACAGACTGAAGAAGGCCGAGGAGGACCTGCAGGCTGAGGTGCAGGCAAGGTTGAAGATGGAGGAGCGTCTGCAGAATTCCGAGGACGAGGCTCGGGCTGCTAGGGAGGCACTTGTCAAGGCCGAGGAAGACTACCAAGCGGGGTTGGCTTGAGCTGTCGACGAATACAAGTCATCGGCCCAGTACGATGACGACGTTGATGAGGCGGCTTGCGGCTACTTCGAGAGGGGTGTGATGTACCTGAGGGAGCAGCTGAGGGATAAGGGGGCCCTCAAGATAAACTGGTCAACAATTCCGATTGTCGCCCAAATTGAAGGACTGGGGGCCTCGGCATCCGAGGAAACTCCGCCCGCCACTGAGGAAGGTTTGGCGGAGCCCGCTATGGCTATAGAGGCTGCCCCTGCGCCCGAGGATGACCTTCCCCCCTACGAAGTGCCGCAGACTCCACTGGTGGAGCTCCCCGAACTTGCGCTGCCAGCCGAGGATCTGGCAAACTCGACAGCTGCGACCGCCGAGGAGAAGAAGCTTCCCTTGTAAATTTGTATTTTTTTTTGTATATCTGTAATATTGCCCTTCTAGGGCTGTCATTAATAAAATTCCATTTTGTCTATCTTTTTCTTCCATTGTGTTTCGCTCGACCCTCGGTAGGCCAATATTAAGTAGCTAAGGTCGAGTAGCTTATAATAATTAGGAAACTTCAAGACTCCAAATCCGATAATAATTAGGAAACTTCACGACTCCAAATCCGGCTGCATAGTATTTTGTTTTGACTGCCTTCCTACCCCGGAAGTGTCATCGGCTTGGTACGTAGGCTAGCCGAGGGCACTTAGGTTTATCTGGGCGGCGAGATGCTTGGGGGATGAGCATGGTTTCCCCAGTCTGGCTTTTGACGTCCGATTGCGTTTTTGGGTAGGCCTGGGCATGGTCTTCATGTTACTATGGTCAGCTTGTGGACCATGGTAAAAGCTGTGTTATTCATTCTGCCTGGTCTGCTTGTGGACCATGGTCGAAGCGTACGAGTGATCTCCATGCTACCTTGGTCTGCTCATGGACCTTGGTAGGGAGTTATGGGTGTATCCTTCATGCGAGCAATGTCTGCTTGTGGACCATGGTCGGAAGGTACGAGTGATCTTCATGCTACATTGGTCTGCTCATGGACCTTGGTAGGAAGATATGGTTGTGTCCTTCATGCGAGCATGGTCTGCTTGTAGACCATGGTCGGAAGGTACGAGTGATCTTCATGCTACCTTGGTCTGCTCGTGGACCGTGGTATGAAGATATGGGTGTGTCCTTCATGCGAGCATGGTCTGCTTGTGGACCATGGTCTGAAGGTACGAGTGATCTTCATGCTACCTTGGTCTGCTCGTGGACCTTGGTAGGAAGATATGGGTGTATCCTTCATGCGAGCATGGTCTGCTTGTGGACCATGGCTGGAAGGTACGAGTGATCCCCATGCTACCTTGGTCTGCTCATGGACCTTGGTAGGGGGTTATGGGTGTATCCTTCATGCGAGCATGGTCTGCTTGTGGACCATGGTCGGAAGGTACGAGTGATCCCCATGCTACCTTGGTCTGCTCATGGACCTTGGTAGGGGGTTATGGGTGTGTCCTTCATGCGAGCATGGTCTGCTTGTGGACCATGGTCGGAAGGTACGAGTGATCTTCATGCTACCTTGGTCTGCTCGTGGACCTTGGTAGGAAGATATGGGTGTATCCTTCATGCGAGCATGGTCTGCTTGTGGACCATGGCCGGAAGGTACGAGTGATCCCCATGCTACCTTGGTCTGCTCATGGACCTTGGTAGGGGGTTATGGGTGTATCCTTCATGCGAGCATGGTCTGCTTGTGGACCATGGTCGGAAGGTATGAATGAGATTTATCTATATTTGCAATCGGCTGGGCCAGAAGAATGGACTGGGAAAGATGTGCTGTGATGACTGAATGATACTTACTGCCTTGTATTCAAAGAAAATAAACGGATGCCCTCATGGGGTCCGGTATACAATTGAAATTAAAAAATTGACAAATTTGTAAAAGGCTTCGAACAATTGGTAATATTTCCGATGGTTGGTGGCATGCCACGTCCTCGGGATTTCTTCACCTTCCATGGTGGTTAGCTTGTACGAGCCCGGGCGTCCCGTTCTGAGTACGCGATACGGACCTTCCCAGTTTTTGGCCATCTTTCCTTGATTGGTGGGGTCGGAGACTACTGTTTTTCGGAGGACAAGATCTCCGACCTTAAATTGTTTAAGTCGGACTGTCTTGTCATAATGACGGGCTGTAGTCTGCTGGTAGTTCGCCATTCAGAATGCTGCCGATTCGCGCACGTCTTCGAGGTTGTCAAGGTTTGTCCGTAGGTCTTTGGAGTTGGTGTGCTCGTTGAAGTTCAGCATTCGAAAAGTGGGATGGAATACTTCAACGGGGACGACTGCCTCCGTGCCGAAGGCAAGCATGAAGGGCGTCTCCCCAGTGGGTGTTCGGCTGGTCGTCCTATACGAACAGACGATACTGGGTAACATATCCACCCACTTCTCTTTTCTGGTCTTCCACCATCTTTTTCAGGCCGCCCAATATTGTTTTGTTGGTGGCCTCGGTCTGGCCGCTTGTCTGCGGATGTCCGACTGACCCGAATCTGTGGTCTATCCGGAACTCTTCGCAGAAGTTGGCGAAGGATGCGCTGGTGAACTGAGTACCGTTGTCAGTCACTAGTACCCTCGGTACTCCGAACCTGTACACCACCGAGTGTCTGAAAAACTGCTCCACTTTACAGGTGTCGATCTTGGCTACGGCTTCGACTTCAATCCATTTGGTGAAGTAATCAATAGCCACGATGACATATTTCCGTTGATAGGTGGCTTGGGGGAAGGGCCCCATTATGTCCATACCCCATATAGCGAAGGGGAGGGGACTTGTTATCGGCTGCAGTGGAGCGGCCGGAGCATGTTGGACGGGTGCGTAAAACTGGCACTTGTCGCACCTGTGGACAAGTTCGATGTAGTCGTCATGCATTTTCAGCCAATGGTAGCCTTGGCGAAGGATCTTTTGGAAAAGTGATCGTCCGCCCTGGTATCGGCCACAGATACCCTCATGTACTTCGCTCATAAGGCTCTCAGCTTCGTCTGATCACAAGCACCTAAGCAGCGGTAGGGTGTAGGATCTCCTGTATAGTACATCTTTGTGTATGGTGTACTGCCGGGACTTCGCTTGGATGCGGCGAGCATCTTTCCTGTCAGTCGGAAGGGCGCCCGTCCGGAGGTATTGGTAAATGTCATCGTACCAGCTGTGTCACACCCCAATTCCGCACTATTCAGAATGATGTGATGAACCGCTAATAAACCAACGGTTCAACCAGGATCTCAAAATAGGCTATCCCACATATGATAAACCAAAACACATTCCACATTAATCAGAGGTAATAAAATAAATAGCGGAAGTCTTACAGATAAGGAACTGAGGTTTAAACATGATAAATAATTAATATTCCATTTATTTCCAAGTAACAAAAACATAACTTAATACATATTACAATATCCAAATACGAAAACTAAACACTAAACGTATCCATCGCTGAAACGCTCCCTTAACGAACCATGTTCGTCCTCCACAGCTTGCTCATTCATAACCGCCACATGCTCATATGTTGGCGTGCCGACATAATCTTCAATTATAGTACCTGCAACATTAGAAACTAAAAAGAATTGCGCGCGCGAGGGTCAGCTCTCCAACTTGAGCTCAATGAGTAAACAAAACAATGCAACAGTACATATGCATGCATTCAATTCATATCTTTAGTCTGGTATATAAGTTTACAATGTGCTATAGAAAGGATAGGTGGCCGCCGCACCTCTATACACGAGTGTGTGGAAACGCCCAATGAAAACGGCACCGTCGCCCCACATGCACCCACCATGGACAATATACACCCCATGAAAACGGCATGGCTGCACCGGTTGCCCATACCAACACGTAAGCCCCTGTTGGCGAGGGCTTGCAAACTGGGCTCGCAACTAACCAACCCTAATGTCAAACAATGTATCCAAGGCCTCACCCCAGCATCCCTCAATACATCCATAGAGATAAAGCTAGGGTCTGGTGACTAGGATGAACTACAATGCCACGTCCCTCCCTGATGCCCTACGACATATTAGTTCCGCTAAGGTAATGGCGATACGACGATGTTAGTGGACAAGACTTGAGTAAAGATAGAGCTAGAGTCTGGTGACCAAGCTGAACCACAATGCCACGTCCTCCCCCTGATGCTCCACTCGCATCAAGCACACTAACACTTGCTTAGTGGACATGACTTGAATAGACCATGGCACAATATACTGTTCATGCATATTTAAATTTCATGGCATCGGACTCAAGAAATAAAAATAATTTATTATTAACTAATTAGTTTAGGTCTTGTTCCCTCACCTTAACTTGTTAATTGATCCTCTTCCAAGCTTTAGAATCACCTTTATAATGTTATTATATTGCTAGAAGACCTAACAAAGTCGATAGAATTTAATTAGAATTAATTCCGAATTTAAAAGCCATTCTGTTAACTGAGGGTCGGAGGTAGGGTCGGAGTCATGATCGACCCTGGGTGCGACCCTCCCCCTAATCTAAACTTCCCGAACACTGAGGGTCGATGCTAGGGTCGGATCTACCATCGACCCTAGGTGTGACCCTCCATGGTTTGAGTCGAAAATATTAGATTTCGTTCTCTCTTTCATGGTTGGGTCCTATGGCTTACTTCCACAATCCATTCTATACATGTTCTATGGTTTAGAACTATACATTATTCACCTACATGGTTTTAATGATCTCCTCCATGGTTTCCATTGAAACGAAACCATGGATGGATGATTTGGGTTTCTTCTAAGTCATACCCTCTTCACAAACCATTCTAAAGTCTTAAATAAATCATGGGGAATGTATCCATACCTTAGTTTTGCTGAGATTCAGAGTTCCTCTGAATTTCCTCTTCTTGCTTAGCCTTTTCTTCAAGTTTTCCTTCTCTTCTTCTCTTCCTTCTCTTCTCTCTCTCTCAATCCAATTAGGGTTGTAAAAGGAGTGAAAGAGGCTTAGGGACGTCCTATTTATAGAGTAAAACCTCCCAAAATAAGTCTCATTGAGTTTAGAAAAGGTTCCAATCGAAATTAGGAAGGTTTCCTAATTTTTGGTTCTTGCTGTTTTTCCCGAGTACCGAGGGTCGATGGTGAGGGTCGATGGGAGGGTCGGACCTGCCTGTTAAAACCTGCAACCCTACCCTCATTTTGACTATTTTTGGGTAAATTTTCATATTGGGTCTTGGTTTTTCTTCACACATTTGGTCCACTTGGCTCGACCATGATATGTAGATGGGTCCCGACACAAAATATAAGGTTAGACCATGTTCGTGGCGTGCGGGTGTTACAAGTTGGATATGACCCCGACGGGAGCTACGACTTCGACAGAGTTGCTGGCGTGGTCCAAGAATTCCACGTACATGGAAGAGTCCATCGCATGGATGTCTTCAAGGGATAATCTTGATAACTCATCTGCTTCGGTGTTTTCCTCGCAGTCGACGTATTGCAGTTGTACGCTTTGGAAGGTCGCGATGGCCGAATTCACCTTCTCGAGGTATTTCTGCATCTCGGGCTGTCTGGCCTCGTAGTCTCCCTGTACTTGGCGAATGACCAACTGTGAGTCGCCTTGTATGAGTAGCCGACGGACGGCTAAGATTTTGGCGAGTCTGAGTCCGGCCAGTAAAGCTTCATACTCGGCCTCATTATTTGTGGCCCTGAATCCGAACCTTATAGCCGAGTGTATTTTAAATCCTTCCGGACTTTTCAAAATTATGCCTGCCCCTGCTTTATCTTCCATGGAGGAACCGTCCACATTCAGGATCCAGGTGGCTTCGGCCTGCTCTTCATTCAGTGTGTCCCGAGGTTCTGCAAAGTCTTGGCCTGGTAGGGTACTTTCGACGATAAAGTCCGCCAAGGCTTGTGCTTTGATGGCCGTTCTAGGGACGTACTTTATGTCGAACTCCCCAAGCTCTACTTCCCAATTGATGAGTCGTCCCGATACGTCGGGCTTTGACAACACCTTCTTCAGTGGCGTGTTTGTCAGTACCGATATGGGATATGCCTGGAAGTACGGTCAGAGCTTCCGCGCGGATGTGACCAAGGCAGGTGCCAGTTTCTCAATCGGCTTGTACCTGGTCTCGGCGTCAAGCAATACTTTGCTGACGTAGTAAATTGGTCGCTGGACCTTGTCTTCTTCCTTTAAAAGGACGGTGCTGACTGCGCGGTCGGATACCCCGAGGTACAACTACAACTCATCCCCCAGGTTTGGCTTCACCAGCAGGGGAGGCGAGGATAAATATGCCTTCAGGTCTTCAAAAGCTCTCTGGCATTCTTCGGTCCACTCGAACTTTCCGGCTCCCTTCAGAGTTTTGAAGAAGGGGAGGCAGCGTTCGGCCGATTTAGACATGAAGCGGCCAAGTGCGGCTATTCGGCCATTCAGCTCCTGTACATGTTTGCCTCTGGTCGGCGCGGCCATGTCTAGGATTGCCTTGATCTTCGAGGGATTTGCCTCAATACCCCTTTGCGAGACCATGAATCCCAAGAATTTTCCTGATCCGACTCCGAAGGCACACTTTGTAGGGTTAAGCTTCATACTGTGCCTTCAGAGGACCTGGAATGCTTCGCCGAGGTCGGTCAGGTGTCGACCGAAATGTCGACTCTTGACAAGGAAATCGTCGACATACACTTCCATGTTCCTGCCAATCTGTCGTCTGAAGACTTTGTTGACTAGCCTTTGATAGGTGGCTCCCGCATTTTTGAGGCCAAAAGGCATGACCGTATAGCAGAAGAGCCCCTGATTTGTGACAAAGGATGTGCATTCTTCGTCGGCCTTCCGCATCTTTATTTGGTTGTAGTCGGAATACGCGTCAAGGAAACTTAGTAGTTCATGTCAGCCGTAGCATCAATCAGCTGGTCGATGCGCGGCAGTGGATAGCTATCCTTTAGACAGGCTTTGTTGAGATCGGTGAAGTCTATGCAAATCTGCCACTTGCCGTTAGAATTTGGCACCATGACCACGTTGGCCAACCAGTCCGAGTAGTCGACCTCCCGTATGAAGTTTGCCCTCAGTAGCTTCTGCACCTCCTCGTCTATGGCAGACTACCGAGCGGGTGCAAAGCTTCTCTTCTTTTGTCGCACAGGCCGATGCTGCGGGTCGACTGCTAGGTGGTGTTCAATTACGTCCCTAGGTATCCTAGGCATCTCAGAGGCCGACCATGCGAAAACGTCTAAGTTTTGCCTTAGAAATTCGATCAACTCTTCCCTTTGTTCTTCAGGCAGCAAGGAGCCGACCTGGAGCGTCTTTTCGGGTTGATCATCCGCAATCGGAACCTGCAGGAGGTCCTCTGCTGGCTCTCCCCTGTTGGGATAGGGCTTCTTTGGAACATCCGCCATGTTCACCTGCGCGGTCTTTAGGGCCCGCTGGCTGTTCTTCAGCTTGGTGGCGTACCACCTTTGTGAAGTATCTTGATCTGTTCGGCACTCTCCGACTCCATCCTCGGTTGGAAATTTCATCACCAGGTAGTAGGTGGACATACATGCCTTCAACTTGTTCAGCGAAGGCCGGCCGAAGATGACATTGTGAGCTGATGGCCGATCAACCACCATGAATTCGACCACTACTTGTCGCTGTCTGGACTTCTGGCCGAGGATGATAGGCAATTGGATGCCCCCCTTCACCGTGACTGGGTCCCCGGAGAAGCTGATAAGATCGAAAGTGACGGGACGGAGCTGGTCGTCCGTCAGCTGCATCCTCTGGTAGGCATGATAAAATATGATGTCCACCGAGCTCCCGGTGTCTACTAGGCACTTTGCAACATCGCAGTGCCCGATCCCGGCCGTGAATACAATGGCGTCCTCATGGGGGACCGCGACGTTGACAAGAACTTCGTCCCTAAAGGTGATGACTTCTCCAGTTTGAGCTTTCTTCGACGGCCACTCTGTCTAGGCTACCAAACGTGAATAGGCCTTTGCCGACCTGTTGGAGGTGTTCCCAGCGGCGGGTCCTCCTATGATTGTGAGGACTGACTTGCCCTCGTCTTGAGGTCCCTTGGTGATGGTATAGACTCCGCTGTCACCAGGGATGCGCAAGCCCATTGCAGTGCGTGGTTGGTCCTCAGGCTGTAGACTGCCGACGAACCTTCGTTCGGGCTTTCTTCTTTTTGAGGCCGGATGGGACTTCTTTCTCCTCCTTCCTCGGCCTTCCGGCTCTGAACAAGCCGAGATGGACTCGGATTGGGTATGCTGTCGGCCTCCGAGTCTTTCTTTTACCGACACTCTTTCTCTTTGTGCTCCAAATGAGCTTTCCACTGTCCCAAATTGGATGGCGCCGACCCACTGCCTGGGGGGAGCCGGCCCATCATTAAGGTCTCTGTCGTCCCTTCGAGCGGCGTTCTGATTATCGCCTGCGTCCGCTCGGAAATTGTTGGGTTGCGGATTCCTTGGAGGTGGAGGTGGTAATCCACGATCCCTCCGAGCAGGGGCTGGTCCCCTGTCTGCATTCCTGACAAAGTTGCCATAGTATCCTCTCCTAATGAGGTCTTCGATTTCCCCTTTGAGGTACTTGCATTCCTCAGTTTCATGACCATAGTTGCGATGGAAGCGGCAGAAGCGGGAGCGATCCCTATTCCTCCCATCGCCGAGTGACTTTGGAGGTGGTCGGAGGTTCCGATCATTTTTATTACTTCGAGGATTTCCTTCATCGACGTGTTGAGTGGAGTATAATACTCGAACGTCTTATACGGATGCCGGTAGGCCTGGTCCTTACCGGATTTCTGCTTTTTTGAGTCTCCAGAACTTGGAGTCGGATCAGCCGTCTCTGACCTTTTCTTGTCTGCCGGTTTTGGGTCGGCCTTCAAATTGTTCACGGTATTATTTTTCTGGGCCCTAGTCGTCTCGTCTGCGGAGGCGTACTTCTCCCATCTAGCGAGCAGGTCGTCCAGATTCTTCGGTGGCTTTTTGGCAAGGGACCAACAAAGCTGACGATCGGTGACGCCGGCCTACAGTCTAGACATATGCACCACGGGCTCGACATCCTTGATTTCAAGCACCTCTGTATTGAAGCACTTAATGAAGTCCCGTAGGAACTCGTCCTTCTGCTGCTTGACTGTTGACAAATGGTACGATGTTTTCTTGCGCACTCGGCTTGCTTGGAAGTACGTCAAGAACTTGTTCGATAGCTGTTCGAACGAGGTAATGCTCTTGGCCGGGAGATTATTGAACCACGTGCGAGCAGCTCCCCTGAGCGTTGAAGGAAACATCCTGCAGATGAGGCTGTCGCTCAGAGGGTAGAATAGTGTTGTGGAGACGAAGGCGTCTAAGTGTTGCTCGGGGTCAGTACTCCCATGGTAGGAGTCCAAGACCGGCATCTTGAAGTTATCGGGAGGGGGTGCCCTCATGATCTCATCCCAGAGTGCCGTGATCGCAATATAGGCCGTTCTCGGTGGGGCCACTTTGTTTTGCTCCACCTGCTGAAGCCGAGTAGTTATCTCGAGTAGACGCCGCTCGACCTCGGACTGGGGAGTGTCCGAAGGCTGAGCGCCAGAACCTGGTGTTTCTTCGTTAACTCTTTCCCGTCGGAGGTCATCGAGGAAGGACCCCGGGCCTCCCACCGGAGGTGGCGCCACCGGCGCCTGGTGTTGATGTGGCGGGGGATTCCGACCGACGGGCTGGGCCACGCTTCGTCCAGGAGCTTGATCACCTGCCGGGAGATTGTTTGGCAAAGCGTTTGCCGGATCCGCCCTCGCCCTTGGCGGATGGGCCGCTTGCGGGACTTCTGGTGGCGAATTCGGTGCCGGATGAGGATTCTCTCCTCCCGCTACCGAATTGCTTGCTCAAGCCCCTCTCAAGACTTTCGCAAGCTGCTCGATTTGCTGCTTCAGCTCATCAAACTGCTGACGAGTGACGTATTGGGGAGGAGGTTGCGGTGGTGTTACCGACAGCGTGTGGCTCGGGGCTAGCGCCGGCGTCGGCGGTGGTACTGGTGCTGGTTCTGGTATTGGTGCGGGTTCTGGCACTGGGGGTGCAGGCTCACGGTCTGCCCTCATCGTGCTTTCGGTACTACCCATATGCACCGATGTCTCAGAAGGGGCGCGCGACACCCGTGCTCGAGTTCTTCTATGAGCCATTGAAATAAGAATACGCACACGCTAAACTCAGTTAAAAGAGGCCCCACGGTGGGCGCCAAACTGTTACGGTTGGAAATCGCCCGTTGGTACGTGCTCTGAATGACCTGCAATCACAGAGAAGAGACAAAGGAGTTGGGCGCCTAAGCCCCGGGTACACTCCGATGCCTAAGTTAGATTCCCAAAGTAACAGTCAAGAGATAGCAGAATGCTATCTCCAGTTTAGAGAAAGTGGGACGATGAGTGAGTTTGAGCGTGAGTGAGGGATGAATAATAACAGCTTGTAACTTGTGCGTGCGTAAGGACTTACCTTGAGGGGTTGCCCTCTACTTATAGATCGGGAAGAGGCATGGAGGCACCAGGACTTAGGGAGATAGACTGCCAATAGGATTGCCACGTGTCGCTCTGTGGGACACTCAAGTGGTAGACTCCGAGTAGGAGTCGGAGACCTTAGCCAAGGAAGCTAGGTCGGTCAGCTCTGGGACTGACACGTGTCAACGTGTGAGTAATGGCCGACCGAAATAGTCGGTGTCGTATCAGGCCGGGAGAAGGACTCTCCGGAGGTAGCAGAATCTCAATAGGACTCTGGCTCCCACCACCGAGTAGGATCATAACTCCGAGCGCTACCAGGGAGGCCGGGCACAAGGGAGGCCGTGCGCATGGGAGGCCGAGTGCATGGGAAGCCGAGTGCGAGACACTCCGAGCGCTCAGGCTCCGAAGGCGCACTTGACATGTGTAAGATTTTAAGTGGAGGGATCATTTCCCTCTTAACAAGTACAGTAGCAAGAAGGGAGCTTTTGTAAAGTAGAAAATTGAATGCCGAGTTGGTACTCACAAGATGTGAAACTCGACGTATGACAAAGGAAGAAGAAAAATGGCTAGTAATGCCTAAATCCCTGTGGAGATAAAGAGAAAGATCTCAGGCTAAATCCAACAGAGATAGGAGAATAATGGTCATACATTATGAATAAGAATAACTACAAGAAGATAAAGTTATACTCTGGGTGACATGGAAATTTAGAGTGAGATCCACCACAAGCTGATCCATTACCCGCTGAGCATTAAGAAGAGGTTGCAACTTGACCCCACCACTATCAGGGTCGAGAATGGATAATGAAAACTCATCTGAGTAGATAATCAGACTGTATCGAATTAAAAGAGTGAACAACCAGGCCACTCCAGCCAACCACCTGGACTACCAAATACCTTGGCTATGGTTGTCATAAACTTGACCCAATAAAATACAAGAGCAACAATAGATGAGACCGACTATGGAAGTTGCTATGTAAATCACTACCCAAGTTGCTAATGCTACATCAACACCTCCGGGTCAAACCAAGTATGGCACCAATTGGTAGCATCACTGTACCCCAACACATGTTACCTATAACACAGTGCCTACCACACAGCAAGTCCCAGTAATGCACACCCAAGTGCAGAAGTTTGGTGCACAACAAGCAGTATATCAAGGTGGTTAACCTTATCAGCCACCGATGTATGGGATAGTTGTATCATGACAGAATGATCCGACAAGGATTGAAGAATGTCTTCTGAAGATGATACCTCGGACATTTTCAGCAAATGATCAAATCTATTATGGCCATATAAGTAGATAGGTTTATATAGGATGCGGTGCATTATTGATTTACTCTTATGATTATAGAGGATGCGCATACCAGATTTTAATTTCTCGGGCGTTGACAGGATACCTTCTTGATTTAACCTATCAATTGGAGTTATAGATATTGTTTCTTTAGTATTAGTCCTGATTATACCAATCTGAACCATTCTCATGATCGACAACATGATCAGAGATATGAACTGAATGAATAGTTAAATGTTTAATCGTGTTGAGCGTACGTCTTCTGATTTATACCTGATTTATTGATGTACAAAATCTTTCTCCTGATTTATACCTGATTTACTGATGTATGAAAGCTTCTCCAGATTTACTCTTGTAGTGCCTTGACCAATGGCATTATATACTCGGGAAAAAAATGGATGATTTCCCAGGGTCGGATACTGAGGGTCTGATACCCATCGACCCCCACCATCGACCCTGCATAGGAAAGACAGTATTTTTCACTGAATGATCTGAAAAATTTGAAAATACCATTGGTTAGTGTATCCAAATATGAGAATGAAGTATATATTGATTGCCTCACGTATTCTATGACTTTTCAGACACTACACCACCAGAATAGGAAATGGCTGGGCGAAGAGGGAACAGACGCGGACGTAACCAAATCCCACCACCACCACCGGTAGATGAAACCAGTCATGAAATTCCTAAAGTACCAGAGAATCCAAACATGGCACCGCCAGGAGCTAATGGTTAGGAAAATCCTACAAACTTGCCAGCCCCACCTATAGATTTAGTTACAGTCGTAATGAACTTGGCACAACAACTGCAACAAACACAACAGGTGCAAACTAATATGCAAGCTACCATAGGCGTGGTTTTTCCAGCTGCACATACGACACAGATGCCAGCAGGACAGGCAAGCACAATACTAGAGGGAAATAATGCAGTACCTCATGCACCTCAAACACCAGTCATGCAAGCTCCAGTGCAAAACCCTGAGATAGATCAAGGTGGTTATCAGTACCAACCACTTATGTATGGGGCCTATGCTCCGTATCAGCTGGACCGCTCCAGACTGGTCGGGCATTTTCTTAAGATGAAGCCCAAAGAATTCGATGGTAAGCCAGCAGATCCTTTGTGGCCGACACACTGGATTGACGAAATGGAAAGAAATTTTATGATGATGACCGTAAATGAGGAGGAGAAAGTGTTGTGTGCCACATTTATGCTCAAGAGCGATGCACACCATTGGTGGAAGTCTACCAGGACATATCTATTAACCAAACACGCCCACTTGACTTGGGATATATACAAAGAGGCATTCTTTGAGAAATACTTCCCTAGAAGTTTCAGAGATTCTATGGAGGTTCCTGAGTTTATATCAGAGGCAGATGACTGTCGACGCATATCAACAGCGTTATGAGGAGCTGTTTTTCTTTGCACCAGTCAGTATGCAAGAGGAGGATACGAAAACCCGAAGGTTCGTCATGGGACTTAGGGGAAGCATACGTGAACATGTTTTGGGACTGGAGAAGAAAATCTATAATGAAGCTGTACAAATTGCTCGAGTGATAGAGTCGAGCCAGAAAGAGAGCTATTTTACTCAAAATAGGGGAATAAAAAGGCCAAATGAAAATTTTTACAACGGAGGCAACACCAAGGTATCCCAACCCTTCCGTGCCCAGGGCTTCAATGCTGCAACCAAAACCATTTCAGCAACCCCACGGCAACCAAAGCAAAATGGTGAGGGGATCAGATGTTTTAACTGCAACCAAGTAGGGCATGTCTCAAGAGAGTGTACTAAGCCCAGAAAACAACTACAACAAGGAAGAGTTTACGCTGTTTCAGCCAAGGATGTTGCCGCATCGTCTGATGTGGTCACAGGTATGACCTGAACCTGTCATTTTATGTTACATTGCATGAGCATGTAGACTAAATTAAAACAAATCACAGGTATCGTACCTAGTAATGGCATTCTTGCCAGAGTGCTCTTTGATTATGGAGCTACTCATCCTTTTATATCTGTGTCATTTGGAAAAAAACTAAATATACCCCTTATGTCTTTAGATTTCAAACTGCTTATACGATTGCCGATGGGAATTATGAAGTCCAAGGAAGGACCCAGTATAAATGCTACCTTATGTTTTGCAGCAATAGATTCAGATTTGGAAGGAGAGTAACATATAATAGAAACTCGTGATGATCCAATTAAGCAAGAATTTAGGGAGCAATAGTTCGTTGATTGCGCTTGTGGCATTAAAGAGCATCTCTGAATTGATGGATGAAGTAGAAGTAGTAATTTTGTTAGGTCTATATATAGGAACAGTGTAAGCAAACTTAGAAAAGGAAAACCAAACCCTGACTTTTGTTTTGGGAATGGAACTGCAGTATCGTGAACTATGTCAATGATTTGCCACTGACTCCCAAATCGGTTGACATGGTTGGGTGGTTGTTGATCGTCTTATGAAAATAGCTCATTCCATTGCTATACGACCTCGGTATGCTGTGGAGCGGCTAAATAAACTATATGTAGATAATATTACCAGAATGAATGGTATGCATGAGAGCTTAGTGTCGGTCAGAGGCTTATGCCTTATCTCAAAGTTTTGGGAGGATCTACAGAAAATAATGGGGACAAAGTTGAAGTTTAGTACTGCACTTTACCCCAAATCGACGGATAGTCGGGGCAGACTATACAGATCCTAAGAGATATGCCCCGAGCTTGTGAATTGATTTCAAGGAACTTGAGTTGAGAAGTTACCATGAATTGAAGTTGCTATTAAGCTACCATGCAAATATCACCTATCAAGCATGGTACGGTAGAAATGTCAAATTCCTTTATTTTAGAATAAAGTTGGTGAATGAAGAATTTTGAGACCTAAGACTAATGAAGAAAACTATCGAGTGGCAGACAAGATCAAAGAAAAGGGGCAGGATAGCTCAAGATGTCAGAGAGACACCAAGACCTTAAGTTTGCCATAAGTGACAAAGTGTTCTTGAAGAAATCACTTATGCGTAGTTTGAAACGATTAGACAAGAAGGGAAAGTTGTATCCTATATATGTGTTGAACCTTATAAACTTTGGAAAGACATAGAAAAGTTGCATATCAATTAGCGTTATCGCTATCCATGTCTAGTGTGCATGATGTATTTTGTGTGTCTCTATTGAAGAAGTACATTAGAGATCTATCAAAGGAATTGACCACGGAATCACTGGTTTAGATAGAATGTTTGACTATTGAAGTGGTACCAGCCTAGTTCACTAGTGGGAAGGTACAATATTTCCAAAGCCGGGATAATTATTATATGAAGGTAACCTGGCAAAGACAAGACGTGGAGAAGAGTGCATAGGAGGAAGAAGATGCAATGCAGAAATAGAATTCCCACCTATTGACTCCGAAGTAAATTCAAATTTTGAGGACAAAATTTATTTTAAGGATGGGGGAGTTGTAAGATCCGTACGTTCAAATTTCGATGACGAAATTTCTTTTAAGGGTGGTGGAGTTGTAAGACCCGCATGCCACGAACCTGGTCTAACCTTACATTTTGTGTCGTGACCCGTCTACATATCATGGTCGAGCCAAGTGGACCAAGTGTGTGAAGAAACCCAAGACCCAGTATGAAAATTTACTCAAAAATAGTCAAAATGAGGGTAGGGTCACAAGTTTTAACAGGCAGGTCCGACCCTCCCATCGACCCGTGACCAGGGGTCGCAGAGGGTCTATGAATTGTCTGACCCTCCCATCGACCCTTGGTATTCGGGAAAAACAGCACGAACCGAAAATTAGGAAACTTTCCTAATTTCGATTGGAACCTTTTTTAAACTCAATGGGACTTATTTTGGGAGGTTTTACTCTATAAATAGGACGTCCCTAAGCCTCTTTCACTCCTTTTACAATCCTAATTGAATTGAGAGAAAGAGAAGAGAAGGAAGAGAAAAAGAAGAGAAACAAGGTAGAGAAGAAAGCAAAAGGAAAAGAGTTGCAGAGAAGGAGTGTTCTTCTCAGGTATGGATACTAATTCCATGAGTTTCTACAGGCCTTAGGTTAGATAATGATGAGAGTGTGATCTCGGAGAAGCCCAAACCATCAACCCATGGTTAGGTTTCCATGGAAAATCATGGGAGAATACATAAAAGCTATATAGGTGGATGATTCATGGTTCTAGACCATGGAATGTATGTTGAATGGACTGTAGGAGCAAGCCATAGGACCCCAAACACGAATAATGGATTAAAAGGAGGAAAATTGACCAAAACCCACAGAGGGTCGCACAGAGGGTCGATGACCATCCGACCCTATGTGACTTGAGTATCGACCCTCAGGGTTCTGGAAGTCCAGATTTGGGGAGGGTCGCACCCAGGGTCGCGATCATGACTCCGACCCTACCTCCGACCCTCAGTTAACAGTATGGTTTTTAAATTTGGAATTAATTCTAATTAAATTCTATCGACTTTGTTAGGTCTTCTAGCAATATAATAACATTATAAAGGTGATTCTAAAGCTTGGAAGAGGATCTATTAACAAGCTAAGGTGAGGGAACAAGACCTAAACTAATTGGTTAATAACAAACTGTTTTTATTTTTTTGAGTCTAATATCATGATTATGATATGCGTGTGTGCTTGTAATGTGCGTTCAACATGTCATCCAATATTTCTATTATTACTGTTCGTGCATATTTAAATTTATTGATTATCACATGATGATGGTAGGTATAGGCATGTGAATGTTTGTGTTTGGCTGGTGTACATGGTGCGGGTAGGGATGGTATCAACCGGTACTTCGATGCCATTCTCATCGGGGTATATTGTGCCATGGTCTATTCAAGTCATGTCTACTAAGCAAGTGTTAGTGTGCTTGATACGAGTGGAGCATCAGGGGGAGGACGTAACATTGTGGTTCAGCCTGATCACCAGACTCTAGCTCTATCTCTACTCAAGTCTTGTCCACTAACATCGTCGTATCGCCATTACCTTAGCGGAACTAATATGTCATAGGGGCATCGGGGGGACGTGGCATTGTGGTTCAGCTCGGTCACCGACCCTAGCTCTATCTCTATGGATGTATTAAGGGATGCTTTGGGGTGAGGCCTTGGATACATTGTTTGACATTAGGGTTGGTTAGTTGTGAGCCCAGTTTGCAAGCCCTCGCCAACAGGGGCTTACGTGTTGGTATGGGCAACCGGTGCAGCCATGCCGTTTTCATGGGGTGTATATTGTCCATGGTGGGTGCATGTGGGGCGACAGTGCCGTTTTCATTGGGCATTTCCACACACTCATGTATAGAGGTGCGGCGGCCACCTATCCTTTCTATAGCACATTGCAAACTTTAAACCAGACCAAAGATATGAATTGATTGCATGCATATGTATTGTTGCATTGTTTTG
Organism: Protea cynaroides; assembly: GCA_028583415.1. NCBI lineage: Eukaryota > Viridiplantae > Streptophyta > Magnoliopsida > Proteales > Proteaceae > Protea > Protea cynaroides. The sequence goes on along the minus strand of CM053274.1, from coordinate 41,670,097 downwards.
TTTGCTCACTGAGCCGTGATGTGTGCTCACCCTTTCGAATTCGAATATTTTTAGTTGATGATGCAGGTACCACCGTTGAAGATTATATGAACGCTTCTGTGTGCGGGCATGTGGCGACAATGGAAGCTGAAGACTTAGTGGATATGCATGACTCCTCATGCGAGTGCAACTCATGCGTATTTGATTAGATTTTGTTTAATTTTATTAAAGACATGTAATTGATATTTATTTAATTATGTCTCAGTTGATTTATCAATAATTTGATATTTATTTATGGTTATCACAGTTAGATTCTCAGTTCATTTACTATAAGATTTCCGCTATTTACTTTATTACCTCTGATTAATGTGGAATGTGTTTTGGTTTATCATATGTGGGATAGCCTATTCGAGATCCTGGTTGAACCGTTGGTTTATTGACGGTTCATCACACCGTTCCGAATGGTGCGAAATTGGGGTGTGACAGCCACCACCACCCACCACCACCACCAACTATCACCCACCACCACCGCCACCACCATCCACTACCACCCACCACCACCGCCACCACCTTCCACCACCACCACCCACCCACCGCCACCCTTTACCACCACCTCCCACCCACCACCATCGTCACCAACCATCACCACTCACCACTAGTGCCACCATCCGCCACCCCCCACCACTACTTAGGAGTCCATGACTAAATTAGGTTAACAAACATGTTTCTACTCCCTCATACTCTTGAATCCTTTTGAAGTTGGAGTAGAAATTTGAACCAGAAGTAAGAATCCCAGAGTTGAAGTTTTATCAAACAACCCCTAAAAATCCCACATATTGACATCCCCGCTGTAAGACCCGCACGCCACGAACCCGGCCTAACCTTACATTTCGTGTCGGGATCCGTCTACATATCATGGTCGAGCCAAGTGGACCAAGTGTGTGAAGAAACCCAAGACCCAATATGAAAATTTACCCAAAAATAGTCAAAATGAGGGTAGGGTCGCATGTTTTAACAGGCAGGTCCAACCCTCCCATCGACCCTCACCATCGACCCTCAACCATGGGTCGCAGGGTCTATGAGTTGTCCGACCCTCTCATCGACCCTCCCATCGACCCTCGGTATTCGAGAAAAACAGCACGAACCGAAAATTAGGAAGGTTCCTAATTTTGATTGGAACCTTTCTTAGACTCAATGAGACTTATTTTGGGAGGTTTTGCCCTATAAATAGGACGTCCCTAAGCCTCTTTCACTCCTTTTACAACCCTAATTGGATTGAGAGAAAGAGAAGAAGAAGGAAGAGAAGAAGAGAAGAAGAGAAGGAAAACTTGAAGAAAAGGCTAAGGAAGAAGAGGAAATTCAGAGGAACTCTGAATCTCAGCAAAACTAAGGTATGGATACATTCCCCATGATTTATTTAAGACTTTAGAATGGTTTATGAAGAGGATATGACTTAGAAGAAACCCAAATCATCCATCCATGGTTAGGTTTTCATGGAAAACCATGGAGGAGATCATTAAAACCATGTAGGTGAATAAAGTATAGTTCTAAACCATAGAACATGTATAGAATGGATTGTGGAAGTAAGCCATAGGACCCAACCATGAAAGAGAGAACAAAATATGATATTTTCGACTCAAACCATGGAGGGTCGCACCTAGGGTCGATGGCAGATCCGACCCTAGCATCGACCCTCAGTGTTCGGGATGTTCAGATTAGGGGGAGGGTCGCACCCAGGGTCAATCATGACTCCGACCCTACCTCCGACCCTCAGTTAATAGAATGGTTTTAAAAAATAGAATAAATTCTAATTAAATTTTATCGACTTTGTTAGGTCTTCTAGCAATATAATAACATTATAAAGGTGATTCTAAAGCTTGGAAGATGATCTATTAACAAGCTAAGGTGAGGGAACAAGACCTAACTAATTGGTTAATAACAAACTGTTTTTATTTTTTTTAGTCCAATACCATGATTGTGATATGCGTGTGTGCTTGTAATGTGCATTCAACATGTCATCCAATATTTCTATTATTACTGTTCATGCATATTTAAATTTATTGATTATAAAATGATGATAAAGATGATGGTAGGAATAGGCATGTGAATGTTTGTGTTTGGCTGGTGTACATGGTGCAGGTAGGGATGGTATCAATCGGTACTTCGATGCCGTTCTCATCAGGGTATATTGTACCATGGTCTATTCAAGTCATGTCCACTAAGCAAGTGTTAGTGTGCTTGATGCGAGTGGAGCATCAGGGGGAGGACGTGACATTGTGGTTCAGCCTGGTCACCAGAATCTAGCTCTATCTCTACTCAAGTCTTGTCTACTAACATCGTCGTATCGCCATTACCTTAGCGGAACTAATATGTTGTAGGGCATCGGGGGGGACGTGGCATTGTGGTTCAGCCTGGTCACCAGACCCTAGCTCTATCTCTATGGATATATTGAGGGATGCTGGGGTGAGGCCTTGGATACATTGTTTGATGTTAGGGTTGGTTAGTTGCGAGCCCAGTTTGCAAGCCCTCGCCAACATGGGCTTACGTGTTGGTATGGGCAACCGGTACAGCCATGCCGTTTTCATGGGGTGTATATTGTCCATGGTGGGTGCATGTGGGGCGATGGTGCCGTTTTCATTGGGCGTTTCCACACACTCGTGTATAGAGGTGCGGCGGCCACCTATCCTTTCTATAGCACATTGCAAACTTTAAACCAGACCAAAGATATGAATTGATTGCATGCATATGTATTGTTGCATTGTTTTGTTTGCTCATTGAGCCGTGATGTGTGCTCACCCTTTCGAATTCGAATACTTTTAGTTGATGATGCAGGTACCACCGTTGAAGATTATATGAACGCTCCTGTGTACGGGCATGTGGTGACAATGGAAGCTGAAGACATAGTGGATACGCATGACTCCTCTTGCGAGTGCAACTCATGCGTATTCGATTAGATTTTGTTTTATTTATTTGGATTTAGTAAGACATGTATTCGATATTTTATTTATGTCTCGGTTGAAACAACATAATTGGATATTTTATTTATGAGTATCATAGTTAGAATTTCTCAGTTCATTATCTATAAGACTTCCGCTATTTATTTTATTACCTCTGATTAATGTGGAATGTGTTTTGGTTTATCATATGTGGGATAGTCTATTTTGAGATCTTGGTTGAACCGTTGGTTTATTGACGGTTCATCACACCATTTTTTTTTAACCTTAAACAATATTGACATCCCCGCATTTTGAATGCCGAAGTGTCTTTGACATTGTTATTTAGTGCTTGTTTGGTAACACTCTAACTCCGGCTCCCTGACTCTTGCTCTGGAGTCATTTTTGAGCTCCCACTTTTTCCAAAAGCTCATTGAGAACAGGAGCCTGTTTTGTAACATTGCTTTAGAATTGATTCCAAAGTTCATTGAGAGCAGGAGCCTGTTTAGTAAAAATGAATCTAGAATGGATTCTAGATTTGGTGGCCGTGGCGGTGGTGGTGGGTGGTAGTGGTGATGGGTCGTGGGTGGTGGTGGTAGCGGCAGCTGCGGTGGTGGTAGTGGGTGGTGGTGGTGGTGGTGGTGGCAGTGGTGGTGGGTGGTGGTGGCGGCTGCTGCGGTGGTGGTGGTGGCGTGGTAGAGGTGACAGCGGCGGCGGTGGTTGGGTGGTGGGTGGTGGATGCTTGGGGTGGTGGCGGTAGTGGGCTATGGCTTCCAATTTTTTACTCTTTCTTTTGGCTCTAGATCTAGAAAAGTAAATATTTTTGACTCTCAAATTTTGGCTTTGAGAGTCATTTTTTGAACCGGTTCACTCCATGAGAGCTGGAATCAACATTGGATTATCAAACACTTTTCGACTCCCAAACGGTTCCTTAGGAGTCCGAATCAAAAGCAGAGTGGGAGCTACGGGTTCTGGGGTAACACTCTGCTCCCACTTTGCTTTTGATTCGGACTCTCAGAGAGCCATTTGGGAGCCATTTGGGAGCCAGAAAGTGTTTGGTAACACCATGTTGATTCCAGCTCCTATAGAGTCAACCGGTTCAAAAATGACTCTCAGAACCAAAATTTGAAAGTAAAAAATACTTGCTTTTCCAGAGCCGAAGCCAAAAGGGAAAGTCGAAAATTGGAAGTCATAGCCCACTACCGTCACCACCCCCCACCATCCACCACCCACTACCACCACCACCACCGCCACCACCATCGCCACCACCACCACCGCTGCCACCACCACCCACCACCACTACCACCCACCACCACCACCACCACCACCCACGACCCAGCACCACCGC